>OZ025298.1:70823787-71299784 GCA_964019185.1 Maratus speculifer
TTTTTTTCTTGATATCCTTTCCAGATGTTTCCAATTGTTCCTTTAATTTGCACCAAATTTCTAAACATTGTGCAATCTTAGTGTCATCTTTTTGCATTTCATCTAATGCATCTGCAATAGGTGCTAAAATATTTATGTAATCTGTGCAATTAACCATTAAGTTGACATCATTCACTAAATTGAAAATTTCTTTATCAATTTCAAGTTTGTGATCCTGACAGACTTGCACCAGTTTTCCTCTGTTATCTAAAAAAGACTTCAGTGTATCGAACATTGTGTTCCACCTTACAGCTTGAGGTATTACTAGCAGTTTTCCACCATTTTTCTTATACCAAGCAGTTGGCAAATGAGTATATTTAAAATATTTAATTATCTTGATGACATTTTTACTTATATTTGGAAATTCTATGTCTTTGGCAAGAAGATTTAATATGTGAGCAGAACAACCATAGTAAATAATATCAAAATCTTCAGACTTAGCAAGCTCTTCTCTCATTTTTTTAACATTTCCAGTATTATCTGTAATAAAACTGCGAACATCTGCAGCAAATTTTTCTTTACAATCCAAGATAGATTGTTTTGCCACATCACATAAATATTCTGCAGTATGTGAATGTTCTGATGAATCTATAGTCGAAGTTAGGAAAGTATCACCAGATGTTGTGATCACTGAGGTGCAAATAAGTGACTCGTTGTGGATATTACTCCAGCCATCAAGACTCATAGTTACAGTTTCTCCAGAGAGAATTTCCTTTGATTCTTCAACTACTTTTTTGTGTAAATCATCCAAAAGTTCCCCTGCTAATCTTCTTTCCGAAGGAGGCATATAGCCAGGTCGAAGCAAACTACAAAGTTTTATAAATTCAGGATGAATAACATGATTAAATGGTGTATTTGTAGCAAAAAAGTAACGCGCAATTTGTTCATCAATAGTTCATCATATACTGTTGAAGTGCAAACCACATCAGAATCTTTAGACAATGAAACTCTTGTTGTTTTGTATCTTGTTGCTGCAGAAGCTTTTTTCTGTTTCTTGCATGGTTGTTCTGATAAGATACAATTGTCTAAATTAACACTTCTTTTAGGATCATCATCATCTGTAATAAGAAAAAAAAATGCATCAGAATGAACTGTGGAATGAAATATTTAATATTTAAGAAATATAAAATTCAGGACTGCCAATAAGTTCTAATATATAATTTCAAAGTAGCATATGTAAGTGTAATTACTAAAAACATATGAAAACATTCTAAACAAATTAATAAATCTCTTGTTAATATTAAAACTTTTTAACGCAGCAAAGTCTTTTTAAAAATAGAATAAATATTAAAATTTTACTAAGCACAAAAAGAAATTTTACAAATAAAAATATATTTAGTTATTTTAATATTATCTTGTTTATGAAAAAGCATTTGAAGTTTAAAATTGAATTGAAGAATTGTGTGCATTTTTTATTCAACATTATCACATTACAAGATAAAAGTTTGGTCAAAATATCAATTAGATATACAGTAGACTCCCTTAAATCCACACTCCTAAAATCCGCAACTCTCTAAAATCCGCACATATTTTACGGATGTAAACAATGAAACATTCAATTCAGATGTAGGTGCAAAATTTCACTTTTTTAGATTTTTATCAATTCTATATATTTTTTAATTTGTAATCTTTTTTAAGGTTATTGAATTCATGTTTTTTCACAAAGAAAGAATAATTTATTTCTGAAAAAATAAATATATTGCTGATATCATTTCTAATCACAATATTACCAAATATATTTATGTATTAATCAAGCTTTTTTAGTTGTTAAGTCTGGCTAAACCTGAAATAAAACTTCATTATTTTATGATCTTGATGTAAATTAGTAATGTACATTTATGAGGCAAGTTTTTATTGAATAATTTAGGAAAAACACGTTTCATCTTTATAATGAATATTTAATTGTACATTACTCCTCATTAATTTGACCTTTGCTTTTAGTACTTTTATCATTTCAAAAACTATCTAAATTTTTATTATTTTAGTTTATTACTTATTTTAGTATTTTAGCATATAGTAAGCATTCATTATACTTTTGATTTCATTATTAATTACATTCAAATTACTTTTTAAACTAGTTGGATGTGCCAATCCCAAAACTTTCTTCTATCTCATACGTACATTTTAATATTAAAAAAAATAATTACTCATTTTAATGCTTTAATAATTTTAATTCAATACCATACCAACTTTGATTTTCATCTTAAATTTCTGCTTCAATCAATTAATCGGAGTAAAAACGAATTTACGTCTGCACGAGCCAATGGACAATAGAATGATAGGCAGATTTTTTTTTTCAAATTCAGGGAGGACCTACTTGCCTTACCAAGAAATAATTATATACAAAAAATTTACTTCAGTTCTAGAACTAACTTCATACACTTTTATGTGGTGCAATATTGAAAATGGCATAAAATTCGCTATTGCAGCGCCTCCTTCCAGCGGATTTTTTTCAGATTCAGGGCGATCCAACTAGCCCTAAACATACACTTACACAAAAAATTTCGTTCAATTCGATGCATAACTTCATGTACTTTTGGTCGGTACAATATTGAAAATGGCACAAAAAACGCGATTGTAGCGCCCCCTTCCGACGGATTTTTTTCAAATTCAGGGAGGACCAACTAGCCATAGTCATACACTTACACAAAAAAGTTGGTTAAATTCGGTGCATAACTTCATATACTTTTGATTGGTACAATATTGAAAATGGCACAAAATTCGCGATTGCAGCGCCTCCTTCTTTCCGGATTATTTTCAAATTCAGGGGAGACCAACTAGCCATAGTCATACACATACACAAAAAATCTCGTTCAATTCGATGCATAACTTCATATACTTTTGCTCGGTCCAATATTGAAAATGGCACAAAAATCGTGATTGCAGCGCCCCCTTCCGGCGAAATATTTCAAAAGTGAAGGAGGACCTGCTTGCCACAGCCAAAAACATTTACAAAAAATTTGGTTCAATTCTATCCATAACTTCATACACTTTTTGATGGTAGAATGGCGACATACACACAGACATACACACACACACACACACAGACACACGGACAGACAGACATTTTGTAAAAACATGTTTTTTGGAATCTCTGACCCCTAAAACGTGTAAATCAGTCGAAAACCGGAAGTCGAAAAAAATTTCGATTACAATACTTTCTTCTATTGAAGATAGAAGAAAGTAAAAATGTAAACAAAGCAATGACCAGAAATCCGCAAAATTCTAAAATCCGCAAAACCTCTGGTCCCAAGCTGTGCGGATTTGAGGGAGTCTACTGTATATATTTTTTTAATGTTTCATGATACTAAACCATTTTAAGTCATAATAAAACTTAATAGAAATCTTATGTATTAAAAAAAAAAAAAAAAGTCTTAACTTTTAGAGCATTTAAATTGTGATATAAGAATTCAAAAATATAATCTAAAATTGGTAATGAGAGTAATGTGTAATAAAATCTTATCCGTATTTTTAATGTAGAGATGTAAAGTTAACTCTAAAATGTGTAACTGTTGGCAGCCTTAAAGATTGAATAACCATATTTTAAAGAAAATATTAAAATATAAAACAGAAAAATGTGTAATTACCTGTATTATCAATCTGAGCAGAAGAACACAATTCATAATGCTTCTCCATCCTTTTTGGAATTCCTTGCATTTCTTTATCACACATCTTACATATGGCCCATTTGCCACTATTTCCTTCTTTAATTTTACATGTGAAATGATTCCATATAGGATCTTTTATTCTTGGCATAGTGATTGCAATAAAAACTTTAATAAAATTTTTAAGCTTTATATCATTTAAATATAATATCAACAAGAACAAAATAATGACAGCACAGCAAAGACTTGCAACATATGTAAAATTTTGTTCTTAAAACATGTCTATTCTATGCCTACACATTACACTGCCTGATTGACTATTGAGCAATTCAGATTAGCCAATCATCACCCCTTTTTCCAATTCTAGCAGGTGCAATCTAAAAATAGTTTTTGGAGGTGGGGGATATTTTGTAAGCATGTTTTTAATATTTTAGTTATTTACAGATGGGTTGATTTTTAATAACAATTGAAGAGCTCATTTAGACTTTTGTTGACTAAAAATATTTTGAAAATAAAAATTAAATATATGAAAATATCAAGAATCATGATATTTTGAAAATAAATATCAAATATGAAAATATCAAAAAGCTTGATATTTTGAAAATAAATATCGGATATATATCATGATATATATCCATTGATATATATCACCGAACCCTGCTTCAGATGCCCTTTTTTAAGTATAAATAACTTTTTTACATAAATATAATTACAGTAGACTTCCTCAAATCTGCAAAGCTTAGGACCAGAGGTTGTGCGGATTTTAGAATTTTGCAGATTTCTGGTCATTTTTTTGCTTACATTTTTAAAACAGTAATTTGAATGCAATAAATATTGCAATAAAAATTAAAATTATAATGAATGCTTTCAATATATTAAAACATTACTGTAAGTAATAAACTAAAATAATAAAAATTTTGATAATTTTTAAAATATTAAAAGCAAAGATCAAATGAATAATGTATGATTAACTATTCATTATAAAGATGAAATGTATTTTTCCTAAATTATTCAATGAAACTTCCCTCATAAATAATGTAGAATATTAAATCACATCAATATAATAAAATAAGGAAGTTTTATTCCAGGTTCAGCCAGACTTAATAACCAAAAAAGCTTGATTAATACATCTTTATAATATATTTGATAAGAAGATTATGGATTATCTGTGATATCAGCAGTATCTTGAATTCTTTCAGAAATACAGTAGACTCCCTCAAATCCGCACAGCTTGGGACCAGAGGTTTTGTGGATTTCTGGTCATGGTTTTGTTCATATTTTTTAAAAAGTAATTTGAATGTAATTAATAATGAAATCAAAAGTATAATGAATGCTTACAATATACTAAAATATTAAAATAAGTAATAAACTAAAATAATAAAAAAAATTAGATAATTTTTAAAATGATTAAAATACTAAAACCAATTGTCAAGTTAATAATCTATGTACAATTAAATATTCATTATAAAGATTAAATGCGTTTTTCCTAAATTATTCAATAGAGCTTGCCTCATAAAGGTACATTACTAATTCACATCAGAATAATAATATAACAAAGCTTTATTTCAGGTTTAACCAGACTTAATAACTAAAAAAAGCTTGATTAATATATAAATATATTTGGTAAGATTGTGATTACCAATTACATCTGCAATATTTTGATTTTTTTCAGAAATAAATTATTCTTTCTTCATGAAAAAACATGAATTCAATAACATTAACAATATCACAAATTAAACAATGTATGGAATTGATATAAAACTGGAAAAGCCAAATTTTGCACCTACATATGAACTGACAAGGAAGGTCTCCATTGGGGGCATACTCAGAATTTTTTGAAAAAAATACGAATTAAACTACTCATGTAGGTAATAAAGAATCAGTGAAAATTAGCAGCGGAATTACATTATTAGATATGTAAAAAAATAAAATTGTTTGTAATAATTGGCGTGAAAAGCTGAAAGCGACGCGGGATTTGGCGAGCAGTGGATTTCCTCGCCAAAAGCAGACGATTTTAACGAATCTGAAAATCGATTTTAATTGACTTCACTGTTAAAAATCTGCAGCATTTACTGCAACATCACTCCACTACTTTTATAGAATATCTTTCTTCTGACCAATGAGAATGCTCCATAGCACGATGAATTGACCGCGTCATACACTGTTAAAAACCTGCTGCATTTTGTTGCAACGTACTCCACCGCTTGTATATAATATTTCTATTCCAACCAATGAGAAAGCTCCATTTCACGGCCAAGTAATCGTTTTCTATAAAAGCAAGGAAGTGCGTTGCAACAAAATGCAGCAGATTTTTACCAGTGTATTTTTCAATTTGGAACAATTTTAATCAATTTAAATTGTGTTTTAAATGATAAAATATATTAATTTCATTTTGTTATAAGTACATATAAACGTATATGACAAAATTACACTTAAAGTAAAGTAAAAATGCAAAACTAAAATTACTTAAACTAAACTTATTTAAATAAATTGAACATAGAAAGTTTTTTCTTTAAAAAGTATTCGAAGCGTAAAAGCGTATTTTTCAAAATTTCGTTTTTTCGCCAACCGGAGATAAATCGCCAAATAAACGAAATTATTATTATTTTTTTACGGACGTTATAAGGAAATTCCGCCGAATTTTTTTTTATTAACATATATAACTATATGAGAAGAACATTCTGTAATTTTTTCAGATTTTTCTGAGTATGCCTGTATGGAGACCTTCCTTGTGAGTGTTTCATTGTTTACATCCATAAATTGTGTGCGGATTTTAGAGAGTTGCAGATTTGAGGGAGTCTACTGTAAATTTATTCTTCCTTGAAGAAAAAACATGAATTCAGTAATAATAACAAAAATTACAAATTAATGTATGGAATTGATACAAAACTAAAAAAGTCAAATTTTGTCCCTATATCTGAACTGAATGTCGCATTGTTTACATTTGTAAATTATGTGCAGATTTTAGAGAGTTGTGGATTTGAGGGAGTCTACTGTATATTAAAACCTAATTTATGCTCACAAACATAATTTATGCACACATTTATTTTTAAGCCAGGATTAAGTGAATGTGAGTATTAATTTTATGATTAAGAATAAATTTACAAATTCTCTTTTGTTAATTTCTATGACTAAGAACAAGTTTTCTTGTCCTGTCCTGTTTATTTTTAATATGCCAGTGCATAAACATATTGTGGTTTAAACTGTAAATACTGCATACTTCATTTTATAATTTAGAACAAATTTACATTTTTGCTTTTTATTTATTCAGTGTATAAATATATCATGTCTTAAACAAACTGTAACTTAAACTGTTGTATGCTTGATTTTGTGATTGAAAACAATTTTTCTTGTTCTATCCTATTTAGTTATGATCACTCAGTGAATAGTGAATAAATGTATCATGTTTTAACTTGTTCATTTCTAGAATTTATTTAGCTTCTCATTAGGAGAACTCAGTTGTGTTCTGTCTTAAAGGTTGTTCTGCCAATAAATTCCTGGTACACAAGCATATCGCCAATTTATACCATTAAGTGAAAGTGTTATCAGGTACTTTGTACCATCTATATGTGAACAGTATAATGATCACAATATCTCAGAAATTTGGAAAAGCTTGCTATAATTCAAAGTAAATGATTATATTTTGTGCATTTATGATAAAAAGTGGTGGATTGGAAAAATTCTTGAGTTAAGTGAAGAAAACAATGACCTGTTTATTCACTTTTTTTTTCACCTGTTACTCTATAGACCAACAACTTCTTTTCAATTGTCTAAAAATGATTCAGTTCCTGTAAGTAACATGTTTCAGAAACTAATACCATTGGAACTAATTACAGTCATTGTACACAGCTACAATATTACTGAGACACTTTGCAATGAAATATCCAGATAATTATTTCTATGAGTGTAAAGTAGATTTGTATTCTATCTAATTTGTATTCTATGTTAGAAAAAACATGTATTATACCTTTAACAGTAGCATTTGAAATAACAATAATAATAAAAAAAATATGCATTTAGGAGTAGATTTTCTTTTAAAAAATGTGTAAACAAATGTGATTTTCAAGCCAATTTCAAAGTTCCATATTTTTAAAACCACGTATATATCACTCATAATATTTTTGGTACATGTTTACATCCATAAGAAGGTTATCCTGCTAAATTTTCATATTTTTTTAGCCAGTCCTTTTTTAGATATTGAACTTCAAATTTAGTGTTTTGATGCTGAGATGCCAACTTTGACTAACTATAGAAAAAGAAGGAGCGTCTCTAAATGTTTCATATTTCTTCTGAGAATAGTTCATTAGGGTATATATTCAGAAAAATAAATGTAAAGGTGAATTTTACTTTCTTCTATTAAAATGTTTATGTCAAAAAAGACAATTTTTCACTGTAAAAATAATACATTTAATCTTATTTTATACAATTTTTTTAATCATTATCATAAAAATACCTATTATGAAAATTTAGTTCATTCATTACTAAACATAATAGTTTTTAAATCATTTTGATACGTTTAGAAATAAAAAAGTTATAAAGGATTCTGTAAAGTACTATTTTCATGAAAAACCGCTTGTGACATGACAAAAAAAGGGATGCCAAAAAAATTTCAAAAGGTTTAAAAATTTTTTAATCCTTGTTTTGGACTCCTTAAAGTACAATAAATTAACTGGTAAAGAATTAAAAAAAAAAAAAATATTGAGCAACATGGTCTGGATGATTTCACATGGATTGACCCAGTACTGAAAATTGACAGTTTTTAATATTGATCCATGTGCCCACACCCCCTGACCCCCTTGTAGGGGTTAGTGTAGACCAGGGCTGTCCAACGTGGCGCCATGGCGCCCTTTGAAAATTTCCCGTTACTAGTCTCTTTAATACAATTTCCTTGTAAAGCATACTTTATTTGAAATCCTTGATATTTTCATGAGACATGTTTTAAAAATCTCTGCAAGTGTATTTTCCGGATCAACAATTATAACGTACGCAACGTATTAAAAGAAAGGCAACACACCATATGATTAGTTTAAATAATAATAATAATCATGCGCTGTTGCATTTCTTTACTAATTTATAATGATTTATAAATCTTTTGGGGAAATTATGACTATAGGAATTAATAAATGTAGGCAATAACTTTTTTAATGCGTTAAGAAGTAAAATGTAGAAAAATATCAGCGATCCGTCTCCTCTTTCGTGCAGAAATTTCAGAATTTTTGTTATTGTTATTAATGTTATTTTACTGGCCATTCGGCTGTTTAATAAAGCGGGATAAAGCTTGTCTTTTTTCTCCCCTAAACCTTTGACAATATAGGTAATTGTGTGTGTGTTTTTAAATCTATAAAATCGTGTGAAAGGATTTCCATCAATGCAAGCTCTTTCAGCCTCTTTCTGTGTAACCACCCACGACTTCGTTTCTATACTTTTTATGATGGCAAATTTACACCTCTAAAAAAATTGTAGGTATTGCAGAGTATTTGCGTCGCCCAAAAACCTAACGATATTTCTTATTACTATTTTATTTTCATACTGGATGATATTTCATTTTCTGACTCCTTCCAGTTCAAAACTGTTTTAGGTAAACCCTCGCAAAAAATCTTATTCCAAATTTATTAGAAATTTACTGATATTTTGATTTTTAAAATATACATGGCGCTTTAGATCTATAGAGGTATTATGTCTCATTTGCTCTCATATATTGCTTCTAATATTAAAATATGATTTTCTTGCATGTTTTGAGCCATGTTAATAATGGCGCCCTTCATTGCTTGCCAAAAGCTGATATGCGCCCCTGCTTAGTAAAAGGTTGGACAGGCCTGGTGTAGACAAAACCAAAATATGTTGGGGGCTAGTGTGGACAGGTAATTTTTTTACAAATATTCCTTAACAATTATTGTTATTATCTAATCTTCTAAGTTTAAATTACAGTCTAAAGTGTTTACGGAGAAAGAAGCAACACCAACAATCACAAGTTGTGTGATTTTTTTTTCAATTATCTCCCATTTTTTTAATTTGGGAATTATTTTTCATATCAAGAAAAATAAAATGATGTGCCGGATTTTTTTTTTTTTTTTCTGCAGAAATACAACACTATAGACACTTAAACCATTTACACTTTCAACTCTGCCTAAAATATACAGTCAAATATACGATCCGCACAAATTTGGGCCAAAGGTTGTGCGGGTTATGGAATATTGTGGATTATAATCCAGTATTATGGAATATACATCATTTTATTATTCTTAGACAGCATTTCAATTCTATAATCAGTATAATATGAAAAGATAAATATGAAATCTAATAATTAATGTAACATAGTATCTCAAAAATGCCTTTTTAAAGTTATTTTATTAAAAAAATTTATATGTATGCATTTAAATAATAATTACAGATACATTTTACATATGTTCTGTAATACTTTTTTTTTCTTTTCTTCTATTAATAAAATAAAAGAGTTATATTAAAAAAGTAGATGTTTTATTATGATTTTTTAAAAAAAATTTATTTTTTGTTTAAAAAAATCTAAAATTTGTAGATTTTCTTAGCTGTTTATTGTTTATTTCATTGTTTACATTTGTAAAGTAACGCAAATTATAGAAAATTGTGGATTATCGATCCTCGATTGTACAATATTATTAATCTTTCAGAATTTCACTAAACATAAATTTATTGAACATCATCTCATTTACCTTTTAAATGACTAAAGTACTTTTTGACTTTTTTTTTATTTTCTTTTATATCATTGAATTTTAGATGTCTTTCTTTTTTAGGAATTTTTTTACCTTTATAACTTATTTTTCTATTATTTTAAAAAGAAAATAGCAATAGATTTAAAAAAAAAAAAAAAAAAAAAAAAAAAAAAAAAAAAAAAAAAAAACTTAGCTATAAAACAAAACAGTTTGTATAATTTTTAAAGAGAAAATAAAGTAAATAATTTATTAAATAAATAAATAAACAATAATAGCAGGTTAATATACAAGGCAAAATAACATAAGTTAAGCAGTCTGGTTCATATATGAGGAGCCCAGAAGCCAAGGGGTACAAGTGACAAAATTTAGATTTCGAGTAAATCGAGTTCAAAGTTAAACATCAATTGTAATTCAACGAATTGAGATATGAAACTTTTACTTACTTCTTAGTGATCTTTGAACTCTTATTTCAAAAAAAATTTTTTTTAAAGTAGAATACAATTTTTTTTTAAATTTATAACTAAGCAATGTTTATCGTCATTCGTCACTTGTACCCCTTGGCGTCCAAGCAATAATGAAGAAGTAAAGGGTACAAGTGCCAAATGAACACAAGAAATGAAAAATTATTAAATGAAAAGTTGTATTTATGAAAAAATTAAGAACAATGATGATACATTTTTGATGATGATGACAAAATTTTGCTTTAATATAGATTCTAAAAAAGGAAAAATTATGAAATAAAAAAATGAATTAACGAAAAATTTATGAACAGTGTTGATATAAATAAATGAAAGGAAAAACTTTTGTTCTAATATAAGTTTTAAAATTTTATTATAAGTTTAGAAACATTGTAATTTATATTTTTTAACACTTACCAACAAAGTTGAAAAGTGAATATGATTATGGTTTGTCAAGTGTGTCTGTCCGTGCCCTAACTCTCGTAAATATATTCGGATAGCCTTGAAAGTTTGGGAATTATTCATTTTTACCTCAACACAAACCTATTGCAAATGAAGTTTCTAACACGATTAGTTTATTTACAGGGACAATCAAAAGTTTTTCATTACATTACAGTTTATGGGAAAAATCGTTTTTAATGAATTTGAAAGATCTTACACCTTGTCACACATTAAAATTTATATGCATTTATGAATTGCACTAAAATAAACATTTTATAAAATTCGAGGTGAAAAGAATACTTATTATTTATTTACAGAACCATACAAAAAATTTACATTACCTAATGATAAAGAGGGAATTGTTTGCGACTTATTTTAATTATATTACAATTCTCACGTGTAATAAAATTCATATATATCGCTGAGGCTTAATATAAGTTATTTCGCATATAATACGCAGTACACAGTATTTACAGGGACACAAAAAGATTTTAAATAGTATATTCGATTCAAAGTACTGTATATATTATCAATGATGATTGATGGATAGACGAAATGCCATTTTAATTATGAATTGAACTTTTAAGTTTCACTAAATTTATACATGTTATATAACATGTATAAATGCTATAGTTCATATACAAAGCTACACAAAAATACTCGTAAAGGTTACAGAATATGAGTGTGCTTTACTTAAGCATTCCTTTTAAATAAGTCATGTATTTCAATACTGAACTTCATTAGTTTACTAAGAAATGCCTGTAAAATTTAGATAAAATGATATACAAGAAAGGATCACGCACAAAATTTTATACATGGTCATCGAAAGTGTGTTTTAGTTCTAAGTAAATTTCAGCTAAATACTGGCATATAATAAAGGTTCAAGATAAACTACGGGTCATTCCATGTCAGATCACCCAGACCATGGCGCCGACCATCACCAATTTTGATAAAATTCTGTGAATTTGTAGAATTTCTAATGCTGATTCCAAAAACATCAATTATATTGAAATTGAACAAACGGTTTGTGAGTTATGAGCTTTTAAATAGCTCCCAAGATGACCGATTTGCCGCCATTTTGAATAGCGCATGCAGTGTTCGAAATTAGCGGTCGTTAGTCGTCAAATACAACAAAAGAATTGAATTTGACGACTACAAAATTATTCTCGGTCATCAAATTTGATGCATAGCTTTAAAAATATATATATATTAGATA
Organism: Maratus speculifer; assembly: GCA_964019185.1. Taxonomy (NCBI): domain Eukaryota; kingdom Metazoa; phylum Arthropoda; class Arachnida; order Araneae; family Salticidae; genus Maratus; species Maratus speculifer. The sequence goes on from OZ025298.1 coordinate 70,836,236, forward strand.
TTCCGTTCTGAAAATTAAAAAAAAAGTCGAGTCTAAACAAATCAAATTCGTCAATCGTTTGCATAAAAAATCGTCAATTTTGGCAAAAGATTGCAAAAAAACTAATTTTTTCAATATATATATATATATATATATATATATATATGAAAGCGAAAAAAAATGCAAATTTCTACAAAAGATCGCAAACAGAAATGCTAATCTCATTAAACAATTGCTGAAAAAATAAGAATTCTGTCAGAAAAATCGCTGGAAAAACGTGAATTTTGTCAAAAAAATCCCAGCAGAAACATGGACTTCTTTATAGTATCATAAAAAAAAAACAGTAAGTTTCGTCAAAAGGTTGCGAAAAAACGGTAAGTTTCGTCAAGAGATAATGAAAAACACGGCAAGTGTTATCAAGAGATCGCAAAAAACACAGCAAGTGTCATCAATAAATCGTGAAAAACACGGCAAGTGTCGTCAAGAGATCGCAAAAAAAATGGCAACTGTCGTCAAGAGATCGCAAAAAACACGGCAACTGTCGTCAAGAGATTGCAAAAAACATGGCAAGTGTCATCAAAAGATCGCGAAAAACACAGCAAGTTTCGTCAAAAGATAACAAAAAAAAAAGTTTCGTCAACAAATGGAGAGAAAACACGAGAAAACTTGTCAAAAGATAAAGACAGCAAGTTTTGTCTAGAGGTCGCGAAAAAACAACAAATTTTGTCAATAGTGAAAAAAAAAAAAATTCGTCAAAATACAAAAATTTTCTAAAGAGTGCAACCCCCCCCCCCCAAAAAAACAGTACTGGAAATGAATTTCTCTCCCGTCTCTGTTGTAACGTAACTGTTGTGAATTTCATTTTTTTTCCTTTTTTACTCAGAATCACCCCTAAATTATATACAGTATTACAATAATATTAATATGAATTTTAGAAACTGCAACTAAAAATCTTAATTTGATGCCTAAGATTTTTACAATAGTCGTCATTTGACGCCTGTCTTTTATCTCCCAATATCTATCACTGAGCGCATGTGACAACAAAAAAGTCCATAACTTCTTTCAGGTTTAAGCTAGAGCCTTCAAACTTTTTTTTGTTTTGTTCAGAATAAAGTAAACTTTCATTTAAACAGATTTTTGTGAACCTCATTTTATAAAAATGCTGTCAGAAAATGACTTTTTGTCATTTTTTTAAGTAAAAAAAGGTGCAACTTCAATGGCTGATTTCCCCCAATGTACCCCCTTCAATTTTCACCTAATTGCATAAATAGGCAACTCAAAGTGTGTTTTGATGATTGAATTAAAATAATAAAAATTTAGATAATTATCAAAGTGATTAAAATATTAAAAGCAAAAGGTCAAGTTAATAATCAATAAAATTATTAAATATTCATTATAAACATACATATTTTTTTTCTTAAATTATTCAATGTAGCATCATCAATGTATCCTTGCATCATAAAGATGCATTACTAATTCACAACAAAATAATTAAATAAGGAAGTTTTATTTCAGGTTTAGCCAGATTTAGATTTAATTTAAAAAAAAGCTTGATTAATACATAAAAATATTTGATAAGAAGATTGTGATTACCAATGATATCAAAAAAACCTTGATTTTTTTTTTTTTTTTTTTTTTTTTTTTTTTTTTTAACCATTTGAAAAATGGTTGTTGTTTTCGGGAGAATGGACCCGATGATGTTACCACTTTTGAATGATGTTACCACTTTTGAATGATGTGGTCACTTTTGAATTTAAATTAATTTCTTTACTTTTAGAAGAGTTTTTTTTTAATTTAAATTAAATTCTTTACTTTTAGAAGAATTTTTATTTGAATAGTAAATTAAAATGGTTAAAATCATTGTAATAAAGGAGAAAACTAACAAATTTAAAAATGGGTAGACGGAAATTAACAGATACGGAAAAAGCCGAAGCCAAAGAAATGAATGAACGTGAATATCGCATTCAATGATATTAAACACAGTCAACATGTATAAGTTGCTTATTAGTTTGGCGATTCGTATCATTTGGCGAAATTGGTCGACGGGATAACTGAGTAATACTGTATTTGGTTTGGCGCAAAAACGTCTTTCAATGCAGAAAATGATAAAATCAAAAGATTATTGAGCCGCTGAAAACCAATTACGTGTTGAAAGGCGATCACGAAAAAGGAAGCAATTTAATGCCGAACCGATTAATTGTAAAACATCATGTCGCCAGGGCGACCAATCCACTAGCCATGGCGTTTTACTATTGGTCGGTTCTAACCAGGAAAATTTGAGTGCCAATAGTGATTCTAACAAGCCGGAAAATGTTATAGCTATTACTCTTGATTTTCCACCACCTAAAAAGAAAACTAAAAAGCAATCGGCTTGGGAAAAACTGGGAAAAAACTTTTTTGATTCGATGTCTGATGGACCCATTCACAGATGCATGTGCTGCGATCGATTTTGGTTTAAAACCTCCATCACCAAAATTCTGCTCTGTAAAATCAAACAATATATGCCAAAGTCTTACAAGTATAACAGTATATGCCAAAGCTGTATTTTAATAATGATTACTTTTGCACCAACAATGTTAAATAGTTTGAAATGTTTCTTTCGTCGCCAACTTTTATGCTTGGCGACAATAGAGTGATATAACTTAAACGAACCGTACCTTCAAATTGCAGCATGTATAAAGTCATTTATAGCAGTGGCACGGATAATACACAATAAAACAACTGGTATTTAGCTTAAAATGATAGATGAATGTATCGAGTGAAACATTTTTCAAATGGTTGGGGTAATTTCTTAAATTACAATTTTTTTTTTTATTTTTTTTTTTTTTTTCAGAATAAATTTATTCTTACTTCATGTAAAAAATAATAATAAAATAAATAAAACATGAATTCAGTACTATTAACAAAAATTACAAATTAAAATAAAATAGAATTGATATAAAATTTTAAAAGTCAAATTTTGTCCCTATATCTGAACTGAATTTTTTTATTTACATCCATAATTTATGTGTGGATTTTTGAGAGTTGTGAATTTTAGGGTTTCAGATTTGAGGGAGTCTACTGTACTTGTTTCATTAACAAAAACTAAATCAAATTTAGATATAAACCTAGCTTAACAATTTTATTTTAAAATGTAATATTTGTAAATGTAAATATTTTAAAATGGATGTTTTTAAAATTTAATTTTTCTCTAAGAACTGGTCTTATCAGAATGTTGGCAGTGTATACAAAAAAATATTTTTGTACTCTCAACAACTCAAAATTTTCTGACACTTTTTTAAAAGTAAAAACATTATACTTGTTGATGTGACTTTTTGAATAGATTTATAAGTGACCTCAGGGCTGCTACATGCAACAATTTTTATATTCTTTGCACACCAGTATTTTTCTAAGTTTGAAGTATATTTTTCTTGCAAATGTTATCAAAGCATCTATTAGGGATTTCAGTTTTAAGAAAGTGGTGCCAGTTAAAATGAAAAAATAGTGGCCTGTGGCAGCCTTGCAACCTGTGTTTTTATTTTTGGTTCAATGAATTAGATCTTGATTTACAACAATTATTTTCTCAGTGTATGACCATTTTTTTTCTGTTTCCAATACTATCACTTTGGAAAATTCAATTCAAAATGCCCACTTTGACAGCATTTTTAAAATATATTATGCATTATATATAGAACCTGCCAATTGAATGCTTTTGTGAGCAAAAATCGATCTAAAAATGAATCTGAAAGTCCAATGATTTTGCTTTGCCGGACTGTCCTGTTCAAATAGAAAGCAAGGCATTTTTGTGTACCCAGCTTTTTGTGCCAATAATATTAATATAAATTTGAAGTCACTGCAGATAAATCGTTTGTATACCTCATGCTGAATACAGTCAGATTGTATTCTAAAAGTCGTTAGATAAGTTCGCAAGCATCCACAATTATACATTTACATTATCTGTGACTATTACATGATGCTTGTTCCCGGCAATGAATCTTCGAAATCAACACTGGTTGATTGCAAACAAACTATATGTGATAGAAGAAAACTAAGAACAGTTGTGTAATTTGCATAAAAAAATGCATTAAGGAGTTGCATTGGTTCTTAATCATCAGATATCATGCAGCTTAGTGTAACTTTTCCTTACTGTATTTTTTAAGAGTTTTAATTTTATCACATTTTGTATTATATGCAAGTATGATTTTGTTATATAATGTACCTGTTTGTAGAATTTTTTCTATCATTTAATTTTTACTTATAATTGAAACTCTGCAATCAATTTCAATTTGTCAGGAGAGTACTTCTATGTCTTGCAAGAATCCATTATTGGCATTCCAATTAATTTTTTGGGGATTCTCCTTTTTTTAGCCACATTAAATATATATATTTATGTAACATAAAATCTTATCAAACTTTTAGATGTAAATATGTATGATATTTCTGGTAATAAAAGAAATATCAACATTATCTTGCGTTTTCTGTTATTGTGGAAAGTCAGTAAAATTGAATTTATTTTTTTAAATAAAAACCTGTGAACCGCCCATTAAAATTTTTTTATCAGTCATCAAAACACACTTTGAGTTGCCTATTTATGCAATTAGGTGAAAATTGATGGGGGTACATTGGGGGAAATCAGCCATGACATCAGAAAATGATATCAGAATGATATCAGCCATGATATCAGAAAATGACAAAGTCATTTTCTGACAGCTTTTTTTTTTATGGGGTTTTCAAAAATCTGTTTAAATGAAAGCTTGCTTTATTCTGAACAAAAAAAAAAAAAAAAAAAAAAAAAAATTGAAAGCTCTAGCTTAAGCCTGAAAGAAGTTATGGTCTTTTTTGTTGTCACATGTGCTATTCAAAATGCGGCAAATTGGCCATCTTGGGAGCTATTTAAAAGCTCATAAATCACAAACCGTTTGATCAATTTCAATATAATTGATATTTTTGGAATCAGCATTAGAAATTCTACAAATCCACTGAATTTTATCGAAATTGGTGATGGTGGGTGTTATTTTTGGAAAAATCTGGGTGATTTGACATGGAATGACCCCTACAGAATGAACAAAAGCATACAAGTATGCTTCCATCTATTAGTATAAAGTGCTGAAAGCGAAATTTCAAACTATTATGTGTTTTCTTGCTAAACTAATTTTTCCCTTTATACAGTACATATCAACCGACTGATAAAACATAGGGCTGCTTAAAAGGATCAGAATACATATTTGGCAATGGATAGTAATTCTTTATTACCCTAAATTAGGGGTGCACAACCTTTTCAAGAGAAGGGCCACTTACAAATATGTCTCAGTGGTCGAGGGCCACATTAATAACATGGAGAGAATTCAATTTCGAAGGTGATCTGTGACCTATAATCGAAAAAAATTATGTTTTCAGAGGGAAGTGGGTCAATACCTCTTTAGATTCGCTTAACCAGTCAAAATATCCAATCCACTTGGTAAGGATATATCAGCAGGCTTTTGCGTTTGTATATATAACAGATATAGCAAGGTTTATTCTCAAGATGTAATAATATTCCTTGACTTTTTTCAGAAAAGTAAATTTTGTTTCATTAAAAGTGTTAAAAAGACAAAGATAAGTGGCTGGTGCTGGAAAAAGATGTGAACTTTGTGAACGAAAGAAAGGGAAGAAGTCGATTAACAAGATTTTTCCGCGCCTCATCACTGAAATTCCCGATTTTTCAACTCCCGATCAACAAAATTTGCAGTTTTTTTATGTCTGATCAACCAAATTTTGGCTTTTTACAAAAGATATCGACAAAATTAGCAATTTTTACGAAACTGAACGAGAAAATTCGATCCTTCCATGCGTGATAAACAAAATTTGCGATTCTTATGAAACAGATCGAGAAAATTCGTGATTTTTATGAAACCGATTGACAAAATTCACAAATTTTACACAGCCGATCGACGAAAGTTAAGATTTTTACAAAGCTGATCGGCGAAATTCACTATTTTTCGTCCCATAATCGACAAAATTCGCGATTTTTCTGCTGCTGATCGACTAAATTATCGATTTTTACGAAGTCAATCGTTAAAATTCACGATTTTTACGAAACGGATAGACAAAATTCACGATTTTAACGAAGCCGATCGACGAAATTCGCGATTTTTACAAAGCTGATCAGCGAAATTCGCAATTTTTCTTCACAAGATCGATAAAATTCACGATATTTTTTGCGAATGATCGACGAAATTAAGGATTTTTATGAAGCAGATAGACAAAATTCATGATTTTTAAGAAGCTGATCGGCGAAATTCATGATTTTTACAGAGCCGATTGGCGAAATTCATGATTTTTATGAAGCCGATTGAGAAAATTCACAATTTTCTGCGCCTGATTAATAAATTTCGAAATTATTTTCGCGCTTCATCCAACAAAATTAGCGATTTTTACCAAGCCGATCGACGAAATTCGCGACTTTTATTTAGCCGATTGACGAAATTTGCGCTTTTTCCTCACATGATTGATAATATTTGATTTTTCTGCGGCTGATCGACGAAATTTTTGATTTTTACGAAGCAGATCGACAAAATTCACGATTTTTACAAAGCGGATCGGCTTAATTCGCGATTTTTCTTCTCATGATCGACAAAATTTGCGATTTTTACCAAGCCCATTGACGAAATTAGCGAATTTTTCTAGCCTTGTCGACAAAATTTGCGATTTTTTCGAGCCTGAACAACAAAATTCGCGAACCCAATTGCCGAAATTCGCGATTTTTACGAAGCTGATCGACGGAATTTGCAATTTTTCCTCGCATGATTGATAAAATTCAGTATTCTTCCATGTCAGATCGATGATTTTCGCGATTTTTACAAACTTTATTGACAAAATTCGCGATTTTTATGAAGCCGATTGACGGAATTCGCAATTTTTACGAACCTGAAGACGAAACTTGGTATTTTTGCAAAGCCGATCGACGAAATTCGCAATTTTACTTCACTTGATCTACAAAATTCTTGATTTTTTGCTCATCGGATGGACGAGATTCGCAATTTTATGTGAGCCTGATCGATGAAATTCGCAATTTTACCGCGTGTAATCGACAAAATTCGCGATATCCCCATTTCCGATCAACGAAATTTGCAATTTTTGCGCCTTTAGCTGACGAAATCTGCATTTTCCCCGCGCCCAATCAACAAAATTCATGATTTTTAAATAAATTTGATGAAATCTGCAATTTTTTACATGGCAAGATGAAATTTGCGATTTTTTTTCTCTTGATAAATTTACAAAACTCACGATTGCTTCGCAGCCGATCAACCAAATTTTCAATTTTTCCGCACATCATTGCAAAATTCGGATTTTCCCGTGCCTTATCAACGAACTTTGTGATTTTTTTCGTGCCCGATCTACGAAATTCGCGTTTCTTTTACGTCATAAACCGATGAAATATACGATTTTCCCGTAGCCGATGAGTTTAATTTGCAACTTTTTGTGTATCATCCACAAATGATTCTTACATGATTTTTACTTGCTCCATCAACGAAATTTGCAATACTTCGCGTCCGACTGACAAAATATGCAATTTTTTCGTTCCTAATCGACAAAATTTGCAATTTTTCCTTTCCTAATCGACAAAACTCACGATTTTTCAGTGTTGGATCGGCTAAATTTGCTATTTTTTTCCGAGCCTTATGGACTGATAAACAAAAGCTGCGATTTTTCCGCATTTGATCAATAAAATTCGCAATTTTTCCGTGTCCGATCTACGAAATTTGCAATTCTTAAGTGACTGACGAAATTTTATATTTTTCCACGATAAATTAACGAAATTTACGATATTTTTAACAACTTTTGCACAAAAATCGTAATTTTTTTTTGTTTGTAAATTGACGAAGTTCGCGGGCCACACATTAATCCATCGCGGGCCACAGGTTGTGCATCCCTACCCTAAATAGCAAAATTTTTTTAAGATTTCAGGGTGTATTTGAAGGTGTTCATAATCTATGCTTAACGCATGATTTTCTTACATGATAACAGTTAAAATGCATTTATTTAACACATAAAAAAGCAAATGGCTTTGTATTTCATTGGTTGTGCTTCTGCTATATAGACGTTAACGGACACAACTGTACTTATACCCATTGGTCTCTAAACGCTTCACTGTTTTAGGAAAGAGGTTAAGTAACTGACCCCTATAACTCAGTACATGATGAAAAAAACACTCTTAACTCTTTACCTACAAATAAATAGACATATTTCCAGATAGCCTGTGCACGTAACTCAATTTTTTCAATTTTGTCACTTATACCCTTTGGCTTCTGGGCTCCTCATATATGACATCTGTGTCAGTTTCACAAACAGCCAATGTTGTAAATGGTATTTTTGCATCATTGTACTATCATCTAAACTAAGTGAAATATATTACAAATGAATAGTTTGATACAAAGAAACCATTCAATAATTTACAATTTTGAATAATGTGACACTAGAGATAAACCAATTTATTTAAATAAATATGTTTCAATGCATGGTATAAATTCAATAAAAATGATTATTTAACAGTGAATTGGAAAATTAAAAATGTTTAATATATAAATATGACAACAAAAACAAACCAAAACTGAAACTACAGTTGTATTATTATTATGTCATTGTTAGAAGTAATAAATAATCAGTAAAATGTGTATTTTATGTAATTTAATTTTTTTTAAATATTAGTTTTTCCATTGTAAATTCTAATTTTTGTGTCTTAATTTATAGTCAGATTTTAAAACATAAAATGTAAACAAAAGTTATGATCTACAATCCACACAAATTTATAATCCACAAAATCCTTGGTCCTTTAAGTGTGTTTATTTCACAGAGTTGACTGTATATTGTTCTATGTCTAGAATTATGGAGGAAATTCTGTTGTCAGGTGTACTTGATTGTGTAAGATTAACATTTTAAAAAAAGTTCTACTGAACAGATTTTAATGAGACTTACATTGTTCGAAAAGCCAATTTCATATCATTCTTTAACAAATCCTACTGTAAATGAGAAATTAAAACGTTTGGTTCTTAACAGACCAAGTTTTGTTTGTCACATAAAAGCACAATGGTATTCGTATCGTTTTCAGTAATGCATGAGGGCATTCAAGATAAAGGTCAGAATTTCTTTAGAACACAATGTCAGATTCAGTCAGTATATTTTGTTTATTTTGAGATTAGTCTGGAGAAACCGAAAACATAGCAGTTGAAATCTACTAGATATGAATAAAACTCTTACTTTCAATACTAATTTTTTCTTTATTTTTCATTATTTTAGGTTTCTTGGAAAAAAAAAATATATATAACTAATATATATATTTTTTGGTACTATTTGGTAATCACGTTGACCAATTTTGCAATATTATTCTTATTGCCAAATTACGTATATTGGCATAATTTTTATTTTAAATAACGAAAAAAACAAATAATTAGTAGAATAGAATATTGATAAAAATGCAAATAAGAAGTTGAAATAAAAATCCTTTAATGACGTTTTAAACACGTGTTTTGTATTTAATATCATTGAATGTGACATTCACGATCATCCATTATTGGCGTTTAATCTTATTATTTGACGATAGTTTTTTGGTTGACAGTATAACCAAGTAGTACCATATTTTTATATATTTTTATATATAAAAATCACTACAGGTAATAGAAAGAGAAACATTTCAAAATTGAAAAGAAAGAATAAGAACAGTTTTGTTTTCATTTTCATTGTTAGCTGACATGAAAATTGAGTTTTCCAATTTTTAAGTTTTCATCATGAAAAGTGATCCCTTGTTTAAAATCGACATTAAAGATTAAAGGTGAAATTTATTCATACTTCTTATGTAATACTACTAAATGAAACAAGATTAAAATTTTCATTTTACATATTTGCTAATCACTACTAGTTTTGCTTCTTTAATTGTAGAATTATGCAAACAGTATTTTAATGTATTAACAGTGGCACTCGCTAACTTTTGAAAAATATTGGGTGTGCTGAAATTTTTTTTTTTTAAATGGTGCAACCAGTTTGTTTTTCTTTGAAGGGTTGACAAATGGTGTAAGATGAGAATTTTTAAGTGAAGTTATCATGTTTTAATAAAATTACACTTTTACTATATTATATTCTCATGCATTTTTCCTTGTGAAAGCACTGATATTTATTGTAATGTCATGATATCATGTACATGACTGCAAATTAAATTAGCAGAAGTTAAACATGGAGCAATAGCTTTCAGTCATTTGGGATTTATGGGTGTAAGTTGGAGAATTAAAACACATGGCCATTGGCAAATTAAATTTTATTCTAAGGAGAGAAATGAATAATGATGAAATAAATAGCTAGAACATGTACATGACTACAAATTAAATTAGCAGAAAGTTAAACATGGAGCAAAATCTTTCAGTCATTTGGGATTTATGGGTGTAAGTCGGTGAATTAAAACACATGGTCATTGGAAATTTGAATTTTATTCTAAGGAGAGAAATGAATAATAATGAAATAAATAACTAGAACAATAAAAAATGGATACGCTGTTTCAAAATTATTGGGTGGGCTCGGGCCCATATAAATTGGCGGCACTGTGCACTAACAAAATTTCATTTTTTAATTATTTAACTTATTGTTATTTTTGAACAGTACTGTGTCCTATCTTGCATTTCTGTGTTGGATCTTAATGTTACATATTAGGATACATATTAATTAGTGTAAAAAACAAATTTCTGTTATGAGACTGGATTTTGGTTTTATAATTTATCAAATATAAGCTCAAAAGTAGGATTAAATTTTGAACTTTTATCCATTTTTGAATCACCTTAAATTAATATCTTAAATATTACATAATTAGTATGTATAAAATTTATTACATAAAAAAAAGTACATAAAAAAAGACATAATAAAAATAAGAAAAGTCTTTTTGATAGTGATGGTGGGCAGGGGGAGGGGCAAATGGCTGCTCGCACATGTGCCTGAATGCTCTTGGGCCTGTTCTGTGGTGTAGTCATAAAACAAAGAAAAAAAATTAGTATACACTTTAAGCAGAAGGTATACCCTAGACTGTGTACTATAGTTTTCTTAAGCCATACTGTGGTCTTTAAAAATATCCAGAACAGCATGTGTCTGTATATCCTCCACTTCATCCCTGCCTGTTAATTATTTTTATTTTGTTAGGATTTCAAATGTATGATTAAAAAAATAACTAACTAGCTAGAGAACTTTAAAATGTTATTTTGAAGATAAATACTTGACTTGAGTTCAGGTAATATGAGTTCATTATTTGTTACAAATTGCTTGTTACAAATTTGTTACAAGTTGCAAGTTCATTTTTTGCAAAAATAGGAAAAATTGACTATTAAAAGGATATGTATTCTAATGTTTTTAAATACTACATTTAGACACTCAATGAGATATTACTTGCTGATTTACAGAAGAAATGATTTTCTAGAATGTATTTCTAGTGACAAATTTGTTTCTGTTCTTAAATATGTAAAATGTTCACTCAGACTTGTAAATATTACATGAAAAATATAAGAATAAAAGAAAAATATGTCACTGATTTTTAATTTTTTGTTTCTGAAACATTTAGTTGTTACACAATAAGTTGTTGATTATGTTCCTATTCTTTCCTGCTATATTTAAGGATGGGACGAATATTCGGTTGACCGAATATTGAAGACATGTTGACCGAATACTTCGGCCGAAGACCTGTAGCCAAATATTTAGAGATATCTTGCCGAATATTGCTAAAATCTTGCCGAATAGTGAAAGATATCTTGCCAAATAAATTTAGGATTTAAAGAATTTCATTTCTTGCAATTTTTTTTTCTCTTATCCAAATTTGCTATTTCATTCATGAAGTCCTTCTCATTCTTACTTACAAAATATACAGTTATTCAGATACTAAAAAATATACAGCCTCTCTGTATTTCTTATAAAAGTTAGTGATATTTTAGAAATTGCTGCCCAAGTTTTAGATTTAATTGTACGGGGAATGTCTTCATTAGAGAATGATATGTTACAATTCAAGATATAAAAACTCTTATAGAAGAAAAAAAAAAAAAAAGAAAAACACTGCTTTATTTTAAAACACTCGAATATTTGTTAATGCCTGCAAATTCCATGCACATATAAAACAGGCTCTTATGAAATTCATAACTTATTTTCAGTGAAAAAATTCATTCAGTAGGTGTATTAACGAAGATTCGTTTTCAAAATTAAATATCAAATATCACAATTCCAAATACAAGGGTACAATTGAAAACAGAACTGGTGTCTAACTTAACTAGATACGCATTAGGTGACATAACTTGCTTTATGAAGATGATTTTATAAATATTTAAACAAATTCTAAATACTGTACGAAATAATTTTTTTATTCTATAGTTTTCACTTTTAAATAATTATTTGCATAATTACTGACTTAAATATGTAACATTATTATGTATATATTTTTAATTTACATCTTCATTCATTGATGTTGTTATCAATTTCTATTTATCCTTTTAATGCTTGTGGAATATTGAAGTTGAATATTGTATGTGCCGATTCAAATGTCAAAGATTTTGTTAACATATGCATTCTACTTTAAGCATAACCTTTTGCTTTAACATAATTTGTAATTTAAAGCTTGGCATCTTATTTCAGAACAGCTTCGTTCTTACGAATTTGCTTAGGGAGACGAACTCTAAATGATCAAATTTACTTTATTAAAGGTTATTTCAGAAAATATCCCCTCATGAGTTCTGAGACAGACAGATTAAAAATATTATTGATTTGGGATGCTAGAGAAGGTAAAAGCATCATTTGATAGTAAAAGTGAAGTACATTCTTCATATTTTAAAGGAAATATCTTCCCATCCTGACTTACTGAAAATCAATTTGATGTACATTAGGATAAAAGAATATAATGCAATTTCATAATTTTTTTTTTTTGTTTAAAATAAGTTTTTCAAATTTAAAAATACATTTAAAAGCACATTTAAGAATAATAATTATTAATGAGCTCCTATTTTTTAAATAATATATAATCAAAATTTATTTTCTTTATTAGAAAAAAAAAGTTGGTATTCGGCCTAAAATTTGGCCATTCGGCCAAATTTTGGCTGATTCGGTATTCGGCTATTCGGCCAAATCACTATTCATCCCATCCCTACTTTTATCCTTACAAATGTATTCTTCTCATGATTAGTGTAATTTTATAATATTTATGGAAGTGTTGTTCTAATTTTTAGTTTGCTGCGGAATTTGTTGAAAAGCGCCTATTTAAAGATCTTCTAAAGAAACTCCAGGAAGCTGTAAAGCAAATATCTGTCAAAAATGATTTAACTGGAGAATTTGTTCAGTTATTAACCAAAGAGATACTGAGTGCAGATTTAGAATTGCTGGTCAAATTGAAAGCTGCAAAAGACGTAGCTGGTAATATATGTTTTTTCTTTACTATATAGATACATATCTTTCTTTTTTCTTTTTCTTTTTTTTTTTTTTTTTTTTTGGCAAAAATTAAAACTGGCTTTTGATATAATGAAAGAAAAATAGATGCTCGTATGCAGCAAGTAATAGATAAAACAATGAAGTATTTTGTTTTCGTATAAAAGATTGTTCCTTTTTCTTTTCAGTGTTTTTTACTAATTCTTGAATTATAAATAAAAGGAATAAAAGTAAGTTTTTTTTGTTGTTCACTGATGTCGCTGGACTTGAAAAATCCCAGGACTTCTAAAATACTGGGTGTCTTTTTTACAAAAGCTGATCCCAACTAATAATAAGTCATATTTTTAGATGCAAAAATTGAACTTAATCATTTGCAAAAGAAAAATGAAGTGCAATAATTATTGCCCTAATGATAATAAATAAATAAAACCAATATTAATTTTTTAATACTATTAAGGAATTTTTTTTTTACATTTTTAAAAATAAATGTGCAAAATACAAATTTAGTTATTATAAAATAATGCTTATTTGAGTGTAGAAAATTGCAAGTATCCCTATTGTTCACATTTCTTTAAAAAAGAGGCAAGATGGATTTATTGAAAAATACTTTTTTGTTGAAAAAAAAACTTTTGTTGAGTAAAAGGGTACTTTCTGTTTAATGAATGAGTGCTTTCAGGAGTCACATTCATTCAGAAAGATGCAGTCAAAACAAATGTGAAGCAAGAAAATCCTTTTTTATAGCTGCAAAAAAAAAAAAAAAAAAAAAAAAAAAAGGCAGGAAAATTAGTTTTTGAAACAGAAATCCGGCATCTCTTTTTTTTTTTCGTGCCCCTTTGATGACATTTTTGTTTTTTTGCGATCTTTTGACAAAATCTGCTATTTTTTCGGGATTTTTTGATAAAATTTGTCTTTTTTCGTAAATTTTTTGGCTAAATGTGCCGTTTTATTGCAATTTTTGACAAAATCTGTCGTTTCATCGCGATTTTTTGAATAAAATTGCCATTTTTGTGATCTTTTGGCAAAATTTCTCATTTTTTGCAAATTTTTTGACAAAATCTGCCATTTAATTGTGATTTTTGGACAAAATTTGGCCTTTTTATGCGATCTTTTGAGTAAATCTGCTCTTTTAGGATTTTATGATAAAAAGGCCATTTTTGCAAATATTTTGACGAAATTAGTCATTATTTCATGATTTTTAATGAAATTTGCTGTTTTTTGTGATTCTTTGATGAAATTATGCATCCCGTGGGATGCATAGGAACTATTTTTTGCAGCCCATTGCTGATTTTTTGCTTAATTTACACACTATAGCATGCCCACGGCTTTGCTGTCATTAATGTACAGCTTCTATTTCTGATTAAAACTTCATTGAGTAAATTTTTATCCAAACTATGTTGTTAAAATTAAACAAAACAATCAAAAGATGTTTACAGTAGAATCTTTTTACAATGAATGTCATTTTAACTATTTTCCAGTTTAATGAAGATTATTTGGATTATTAAAAGAATCATATTACTCTATTTCATTATAAAAACATTCACCTTATCAAATTTCATTTATCTTTTAGAGCTAGTTTAATCAGTGCTCTACAGAGGCTCGTTGTAACAAAATTTTGCTGTAAAAAAAGAAAAATCAAGATAACTGTATAAAAACAATATCAAAGAACTGCTGTGATACATTATCTTAAAGTTTTAATTACCATGTTTATTTGCATTATTGTCATAAAAATATTTCCTTTAAAGTCACAGTCACATATTTAACTTTTATCTAGAAAATTATACTCAGCTATACTCTTTCCAGAACGAATACTCATAATGAATTTATCTGTTCTGTCACTCCCAAATGACATGTCCAATGATCACTTTATTCTTCAGACACCAATTTACATTACACTACTGATTGATGCACTGATACTTTCAGTAAAAGTGATTTATTATGATAATTTTTTATTAAAATTTTCAGATAGATTATTTCTAAGTTTTATGCCTATAAAAAAATATAAAACTTACATTTAATAAACAGCAGTGATGTAGTTCTAAAATGACCAGAGAGTATATACTTCAGGCAGAGAATATGTACTGTAGCTTTTTTAAGGAACAGAGATATATGGTATTCCTTGAAAAATTCCAGAAGATATGGTGTATACCGATGTATACTTTCAGTGAAAGTGATTTATTATGATAATTTTTTGTCAAAATTTCCCAAAGATTATTTGTAAATTTTATATCTATAGAAAATATAACCATATAAAGAAAAGTGATAATAAACAGCAGTGATACAATCCTAAAACGACCAAAGAGCATATGCTTTAGGCAGAGGATAATATGCTCAACACAGAGGATATCCCCAAGAGAGTATGTTTTATAGCTTTTTTGAAAAACAGAGGATAAATGGTATTCTTTGAAAAAAAAAAAAAAAAAAAATCCTGAATGTATTATGGAGTATACCAATGTATACTCTCAAATACATCCTTTATAAACAGCACATAATCAGGAAATATTTGGTAAGTTACTAATTTTATTAAATGTGTTTTTTATACCTGTAATAGCATTAGAGTGTAGAATATTTGTGTAATAGATTTCTTCTCATAATAGTCTCACCTAAACTTTTGCAATGATGAATTGGCAGGAAAAAAAGTGACTGGATGAGAATAAACGTTGTATGTGCTGTTGAAAAATATAAATAAAAATTATTTCATGGAACAAAGCTGTTTACAGTAAAATAAGTTTAACACAAAACTGAGAGGACCAAAATTTTTTTTCATGTTCAAAGATTTATAAAAAAAGAACTGAACTTACCAATATTTTTTATGTTATCTAATTTTATTTAGATTTCTTTTTAAACTACTAGTAGGTTGCATCCATTAATATAAAAAGCAAGTGAAATTATTATAGTTTTTTAGGGGGAAATCAGATATCTTTTTTTTTTCTTTTCTTTTTCAGCACCATATTATCTATTAGTTGTTTGAAATAATCTATTGTCTTCAGCAGCGTGCAAAAGGGGGGGGGGGGATTGCCCTGGGTGCAGATATTTAGGGGACACCAAATTTATACTACCAATGTCATTTTTTGACCTGCCACAAGAAAAAATTAGGGAGAAGGGGTGCCAAATTGAAACTTGGCCTCAGGCACAGTTTTTCCTTGCACGCTCCTGAATGTTTTATTATCTCTACATTCACTTTAATGGCAACAATTTTGCTCCTGTACATCTAAGTAACTGTACTTACTTTTAAGCCTCATTTCTGAGGTAGAGGCACAGGAACTACGCCATTGATTTCAGTTTCAGATTCGTCATCAGAATCTGCATAGGTGAAATCATTTAGATTATGATTGACATATCATCATCAATTGCATCATATTCATTTCATGATATTATAGAACAGATTAGTAATTAGAGACTTTCCCAAACATTTCATTAACTGTCAGCTACATCTCAATATTGGCTGATTCTTGTGGTGCCTAGAATTTACTACTTTAGAGAACCCCATATGTGGACTTGTACCAAACATGCTGCTGATGATTGAAAGAGAATTTTCTTCATATTAAAAGAAATGTATTAAATTACATAGCATACTATCGGAGCCGCTATATCATTCCATGTTAAGCACTTTCGTTTTAAATGTATTTTACTCTACCCTCAATATTCTCTTTCACAAATGTATGAACATAGGTTTAGTTTTATTTTTATGCAGTTAAGAAAATATTAAATTTTTATCATTGATTAAAACATTTCATTTTTGTTATTTGCTAGCAATCAATCAAGCAATTGATGAATAAGCTTTTACTTAACAATGATACTCACCAGCTAACTAAATATAAAATTACTTTAAACATTTTTAAATGCCTTTGGAAAGCATGTAAAATTTAATATTATTGTCTCCTAGCATTACTTATTTTTTCCAAAATTGCAAACTATAGAAAATTACCAAAAAAATTTATTTTTATTTATCAGCTATGTTTCACAATTCTCCTAATTATCACAACCCTCAATATAAGCACATAATTCTGCAATAAATATTTTTGTTATTAATGTATATATATATATTAACATTTTCACAAAAGAAATTCCTTTAATATTACTATGAAAATGGATTATAATAATGAATTTTTTGCAGAAAGTTATCTTTTTATAATTTATTTTAATTTCAAATTTATATATATTTCAAAACTTTTGATTGTTTTAAAATACAAGTTATGAAAAAGCAAAATACACAAAAAGTACAACTTACTTTTTATTGCTATGAAAAGTTAAAACTTAATCTTCAACCTACATTACTCTGTCTGTTATTAATTATGTTTATCAAAAGAGATATTATTTGCTGTAGTGATTTTGATATTGAAAATTTAAAATTTATTGCATAACAAAATATTTTATATTTTGTAAATTGCAGAAATTTCGATAGTTTACCAAAATTATAATAAAAAATTTTAATTACTTTATTTCTTGTTTTTTGTAGATTTTATTGTATTCTATCTTGATTCTTTTTTACAATATCTTTCTGAACTCTTAACCAAATTAGTGATCTTATTCAGCAACTAATTGTAGACAAGCATTGTTTGTTTCTGAAATCTTTGACGAAATACCTGATATTTTTTCCTAATCATTTGAAGAAATTCTCAATTTTTTCCACGTCCAATTCATGAATTAATTTTAGAAAATTCCATAAAAGAAAAAAAAATTTTTTGGGTTTCCAAGAAATTCTAAAATATATTTGCAGAAGAAACATAGATCTGTGAAAGAATTTGCAGGAGGAAATATTGCACAGATTTTTATTATGCAAAATTTTCCATTTCTGTGTACAAATCATGCAATTTTGCACCTCAGACCCCCTCCCCCATACAGTAATTCTTAGAAAGATGTCCCTGTCTGTAAGGAAGGGGATTTCTGTATATATATTTACAGAAACACGATTCAGTCATGGTTAATATCTATTAAGAGGGTTTTATGTTAAGAATTTTTTTTTTTTTTTATCCCTTGAGCATTTTTTAATGTTTGAATTTTCAATCTAACGACAGATTTTTTTAAGACTTTTAAAATCAAATACTAATTTTAGAACAGAGCCACTCTTGAAAAATATGCAATGTGTGCTAAAAATCACAACTGGAAAACAAAATGCATCTGTATTTTTTGCAAAAGATCATAGTTTAAGACCGATTTTCATAACATCGTAGTTTATAGAACCAAATCATAGCACCTACAATTTTTTCATAGCAGTTGGCAAGTCTGTATATAAAAAAATATAAAAAGACAAAAACATATTATTTAGCACATTTTTTTTTTTTTTTTTTTTTTTTTTTTTTTTTTTTTTTGTAAGTTTGAACAGTGGAGAAATTAAAAAATATATATTTTTAGAGGTTTCTACCAGACTATGTATAAAATAAAAATGAATAACTTTAAACATTTAATTATAAATAATTATTAAACAAAGTCAGTATTTATTTATTAATGTAGCTTTTGAATTTTTAGATGCTAACAAAATTAGGTATTTTAAGTGCATATCAGTTAATCTTGAATGTTATTTTGATTTTATTATGTTCATAATCGAAAACATTTGTTCATTTTGACTGGTGATTTCAGTCACTTATTAGATTGATGTAGAGGCTTCTTTTAAATTTTTTGCAAAAATGAACTTTGGGCAGTTAACAAGAAAAAATTTCAATGTGGATTTCTGCATTATTATTTTCAAATTAGTTTTTATGCGCCACTGTTAAAACTCTGCCATGCAACACTGTGGCACATGTGCCATGGGTTGGCCATTCCTGGGCTAACCAAATATTTCATTTTTGGTCTATCTAATGGTCAATTATTCAGCTTTCAGTTAAAATCACTATCTGGTGCATCCTAATTTTGATTGCAAAGATCTTCAAAATTAATTTTTATTCCATTATATTTGTCATTTTTCTCACTTTGCTTGTTTTTCAGTTGTTCTACAAAAAAAAAAAAAAAAAAAAAAAAAAAATTGCTAGCTAAAAAAGACATTTAATTTAATATTATTTTAAAAATAGTTGATAATTTATTTAGTCGTATTAATTTCTTTGTTTTTATTTAAGGCACAACAGCTTTAGTGGCAATTATGTATAAAAATGAACTAATAGTGGCAAATGTGGGAGATTCCCGAGGCGTTATTTGTGATTCAAAAGGCATCACCATACCCTTGTCTTTTGATCACAAACCAGATCAAGTAAGTTTTGAAAACTATTTACTGCATTTAATTTTTGTAAAATTGTAAACTCTTTAGGTGTAGATCAGTAATTTAAAAAACTGCAATAATTTCGGGAAGAATCATTTTGGAGCATACGAGTTTAAAATTTAAAAATATACTAAGTGCAGCATTTCTCTGAGCTCATCCAGTATTTTTTTTTTTTTTTTTTTTTTTTTTTTTCCCCAGCAGCACTACACATTAATAGTGTTTCTTTTTGACATTTTTCAAAGGGTGCTAATCCATTCTTCATATGTGAAAAACTGGTGCAGTAACTGCATTGAATTTTCTGTTTGAAAATTGTCCCAGAAAGGAAGGTATTTTCTAAATTCATCTGAATTTCTTTCTTTTGAGTTTGTCTTCATTACAACACAAATGGACATCAAAGGAAGAAAGTGAAAAATTAAGTGGATTGTGAGCTCTTTTGTGAAAAGATGTAATTTGCTTTTTATTTATACTTTAATAAAAATTAAAACTTTATCACTTTTCTTTCACTTCCATCTTTCTCTTCATTGACAATGACAGTTCTTTACCCTAAAGGTCACACTTAACCAGTGGTTATACTATTAGATTATGTCTCTTTCAATTTACCAACGTACAGAGTAAGGAGGAGTAGCAGTACTAAACAAACAGGTTTGTATTGAGTATTTGACAGAATTCCAAGGTCATACAAAACAGTCTCATATGGAAAGGTGAATAAAAAGAAAGTTGGTGTAAGAAGAAATCTCATATATGAAAATAAATATTTTCATTTATTTTTCATGTCTTTTTCTTAATTTTTTTAAGATCTAATGACAGAAACTTCTATTTAAGAAGTAATTTTTAAAAGCCTTCAAAACTGTTTTGTTAAGTCACATATATTGATATTTCATAAAGACAATAGCCCACAATTAGCTCAGTTGTAATACATGTTTAACCCTTTGCCAGGATAATTGTGGGTCACTTTAAAAAAATAATAATATACTTTGAGTAAAAGCAGTCTTTAATACAAAAGCTACAACACTGTGAACTCCATGTTAAATTCAAAAATTTTATTGTTTATATTTTTCCAGATATTGAGATCTTATTGTTTCTTACTAGAGATCATCCTGTTTATTATCATGATAATATTTGTAAAATTTTGTTATTATATGTATACCCTAAAAATAATTTAACAGTTAAAATTTATTTTTCTAACATTTATTATTATTTTGTTTAATATTCTTAAAATTTTGTTAATTAGTTGGCAATTATATTAGTGTGGAATAGTTATTATTTTGTGTGATCACTGAAACATAAGTCTGTTTTATGCTTTTTTAAAACAAACTCGCACTCGGCATAAAAAAGAAAAAATTAAGCATAAAAACTACAGTCAAACCTCATTTACATGACCCAGCTTAATGCAAATTGCTTTTAGCACAGTTTGTCTGATTGTCACATCCATTGTATCTAATATATATATAAATATATATACTAGAGGACCCGACAGACGTTGTCCTCCTAGCACCGACTCCAGAAAATCAAATAAATGTACGTAAATATAGTAATACGCGCGATAAACACCACGCTCTTGAATTAATTTCATATTACAATTATGTAAGGAAATTGTTTTTCACTCTTCAGTATTTTTTCAAGTCTGTTTAATTTTTGACAGAAAAGTTTATTTTTCTCTTTTTAGTTAAAAGATAATGATTTTCTGAAGTCGGTTAATCAAAATTATAATACAGGAAATATTATTGTAAAGCATACACATTTGTCAGGAGTGGGTTTTGAACATGCAATCTCTTTCTACAAGATGCAGAGCTTAAATCTGCCGCCTTAGACCGCTCGGACATTCCATCCGTACTCTATTCGTCGAATTTATTCAACTCTTTTAATTAGCGAAAAATCACTAACTATTAGTTTTTGCCTAGTTACTAAAAAAGTACTGAATCAATTTCGATGAAATGTAAATCTAAACCATTCTCGAGTCTATTGGAACACACACACAAAATTTCATTAAAATCGGTCCAGTCATTTAGGAGGAGTTCAGTGACGTACGCACGCACAGAAGATTTATATATACAGTAGACTCCCTCAAATCCGCACAGCTTGGGACCAGAGGTTGTGCGGATTTTAGAACTTTGCGGATTTCTGGTCATTGCTTTGTTTACATTTTTTAAACAGTAATTGAGTGCAATTAATGGTGCAATCGGAACTATAATGAATGCTTACAATATAATAAAATATTAAAATAAGTAATCAACTAAAATAATAAAAATTTAGAAAATTTTAAAATGATTAAAGTACTAATATGAAAAGTCAAGTCAATAATCAATAGTGTATAATTAAATATTTATTATAAAGATTAACTGTATTTTTCCAAAATAATTCAACAAAACTTGCCTTATAAAAGTATGTTACTAATTCACATCAAAATCATAAAATAAGGATTTTTTTTTTTTTCAAGTTTAGCCTGGCTTAATAACCAAAATATCTTGATTAATGCATAAATATATTTGATAAGAAGATTCTGATTACCAGTAAAATCAGCCATATCTTGAATTTTTTCCAAAAAAATTTCATTTTTCCTTCATGAAAAAAACATGAATAGAGTATTATTAAGAAAATTACAAAGTAAAAAATATACAGAATTGATACAAAACTAAAAAAATCAAATTTTTTCACAATATCCGTACTGAAAGTTTCATTGTTTACATCCATAAAATATGTGCGGATTTTAGAGAGTTGCAGATTTCTGGTTTGCGGATTTGAGGGAGTCTACTGTATATATATTTCCGCCTACACATCAGCAGTAGTAGATTCTCTGGAAGACATTGGTATAGACAAACCTTACATCAATATCATAAAGAAGATTTACAAGAAAGCAACAGCAACCATCCGTTTAGATAAAGGAAAAGTGAAGATCAAGCTCGAAAGAGGAGAAATCAAACAAAAGTTTTTGACATCCTTGAAAGAATCAAGCAGCTAAAATGGAAATGGACTGGGCACATTGCAAGAAGACAAGACAATCAGGGGTCAGAGTTGTCCTATATTTCCTATATATCCTATATTTATAAAATAATCTTCAAAAATGTCCTATATTGTCCTATATTTTTCTAATTGTCCTATATTTCCTATATTTCTCTGCTTTTTCATGTATTTGCTATTAATATCATCGCTTTGCTCGCTGAGTTAGTCTAATATTCAACGTGGTTCTGTGTTTCATTGCGATTATCTTAGTTTCTCTTATCGTGTATTCAGCTGCAATACATAGTTTTTATTTTATTTTTTAATGTAGAAAAGGCATATTTATTGCATTACATTAATGCAATGACACAATGTGAACATATTGATGAAATTCTGTGATGCTTGGATAGATCAGATTGACGGGCATGGTAAAAATTGCTGAATGTTGTGTGAAGAGTAAAGATCATTACCATGTCCAGTTCCCATCAGTAACCGCGGTTAATTGCAGTTAATGCAGCATTCCAAAACAACAAAGCTCAAAGATAATTCAGAAAAACAAAGCAACTAGTTTCAATCTCGCTTTGTGGATTTTACTGGCAGAAAAAGTTAGTTTCAATATCAAATTAAAAAAAATAATAATAAGTGGATTGAGTACTTGGACTTTAAGGAAGGACTTTGAGGAAGAGACGATCAAAGATTCTGTGGATAATTCACATGGCCCTAATTATTTATTTCAATCATCAGATGGAATACTAAATTTATTTTGTAAATGTTTACAGTTTCCTCTTTGCCACAAGATATTCAGTTAAATTCAAAGAAAGTGTCATGTGCCATACCTCATAGCCTTGGCTGATATATTTTAAAACCAATTAGTGATGATTTCAACAAAGAATCCCCCTTTTTTCACACTCATGTATTATGAGACATTAAATGACCAGAACTAAATATAATTAAACATTTTTGCTAGATATTGGGGTGAGGAAATTGGTGGTATTACCAAAAAATATATTGGAAGTGAGCGTTTTGATCATGTAACTGCAAAATAAATGAAATTAAAGCCTGTAAAATGGATCTAAATCATTTGCTCATCTTTGGATCAAATGGTCCTAATATAAATAAATCAGCTTTTAAAATTTTCGATAGAGAAGTGCAATCTATGAGAAAATTAGGTGTAGTGTTGGAACCTTTAATTTATACATTGTTCACAATGCATTTGACAAGGGTATCTATCATGTGAGCCTTTCTCAAACATAACCAATTTTCTTGAAATCTAACATTGTAGTTTGGAAAATTTCCATTGTACCAAGAAGATTTAAGAATAACAATGAAAAAATTAATTATATATATATATTTTTTAATATTATATCTTGATTTACTATTGTTAATTAGTGAAAATTTATAAACTATTGTAGATTATGTTTTTAAAATGTATTTTATAGCAATATATATCCAATAACGTTATTTTCAAAATGTCCTATATATGTCCTATATTTTTCACAAAAAATGTCCTATATTTTATGAATTGGTCACTCCTACCCCTGGACAATAGATGGAGCACAAATATACTACAGTGGTATCCTAGAGATGTAAAACGACCAAGAAGATGACCACAAGTAAGATAGAGTGACGAAATTAGAAAAGTGGCTGGTGTAAATTGGATGACAAAAGCACTAGACAGAAAATATTGGAAAAATCTGGGGGAGACCTACATCCAGCAGTGGATCGAAAACGGTTGATGATGATGATGATGACACACACATATATATATATACTAATAAAATAACAAATCGCTCTGTCTGTCTGTGTGTTTGCGATGGCTAGCAAAATCTATGGGACGTACGAATCTCAAAATTTTTTTTAGAGTAGCCCAATATCTCTCCTGACGCACCTGAAGCTCAGAATTTTAATTTTTTGATTAGTTTCATAGATATTAATTATGAAGCGTAATTCACTCTCTTCAAAAAGTCATTTTTTTAATGGTTGGGGAAAGAAATCGTTTGCACATGCACACAAACCCTTTTAAGCACCTAAACGAAAGAAGAACCATTTATCGGCATTTATTTCTGATTTTGGATCAAAATCAGATCAAAATATTCATTTAAATCCAAATCAACCAAACTGTCCGACACAGTTAAACTTTAGAGACATATTTCGAAAGATCATATTTTTAGGTCACAAATTCAATAATCAATTCGAAAAAAATGTTGCTATTAACCCTTTGAAAACAAATATTCAAAAATGGTCGTTTTTTCCAAAACCTCTTCTCTCTCTTTTGTCAGTGCTCTTCCAGGGCGTATTTTTTAAGATATAAACAAACCAAAAAGAAGATATTAAAGTTGAAACTTTCTTCTAACTGATGGTGTAATTGGTTTTAAAATATTTGGATTTTAACCCTTTCAAATACACTGGCAAAAGAAGGTCATTTTTCGACTCGCAGAGAGGGTATTTTTTCTATGCTAAAATTATCTTAACATACATATTTCAACTCAATCTTTTAAAATCTTCTCAATAGAACAAATTTATACACCCTACAGAAAATTTGAAACGTTCGGACCGATAGAAATATTTTTTACAAAATAAAATGTGTGAAAAATTTGATGAAATCAATAAAAACAGATCGTTTTCATTGTGGTTTTGCCCTAGCAAAGCACAATCCTATAGGTACCGGCAAACAAAAAACATATTCTTAAAGCTTAAAAACATTCTTATAATCTATGATGCCATTGGTTTTTAAAATATAAGATTTAACTCTTTCAAATACAACGGCAAAAGGAGGTCACTTTGCAACTCACAAATAAATATTTTTTCTACACTAAAAGTACCTAAGCGTACATATTTCAGCACAATCTTTATAAGCATCTCAATAGACCAAATTTACATCCTTTTTAAAAAGTTTAAAACATTCGGACGACTAGAAATATTTTTTACAAAATAAAAAGTGAGAAAAATTTGACGAAATCAATAAAAACCAGAACGTTTCATTGCGGTTTTGCCTTTGCATAGCGCATTTGTATACGTCCTGAAAAACCAAAAGTATTTTCTTAACCAAAAGTATTTTCTTAAAGCTAAAACACTTTTATAATCTATAGTGCAATTTGTTTAACTAAAATACAAGATTTAACTCGTTCCAAGACACCGCAAACATGAATCACATCCCGGCTCGTGGAGAATACATTTTTCCTAAGCTAAAAGTAACTAAATGTCTGTATTTTAGCACAATCTTTTTAGAGGCTTTCAATAAACCAGATTTACATTACTTGCAAAAATTTTGGAACTTTTGTATGGATAAAATTATTTTTTTACAAAATAAAATATGTGAAATTTTTTATGAATTCAGTAAAAA
This sequence comes from Maratus speculifer, assembly GCA_964019185.1. Lineage (NCBI taxonomy): Eukaryota > Metazoa > Arthropoda > Arachnida > Araneae > Salticidae > Maratus > Maratus speculifer. Next base: position 70,862,077 of record OZ025298.1, read on the forward strand.
CCTGAGTGTTCCGTCGCAGTTTCGTTCGCTTTCAGTAAGCATAGTTTCCAAAAAATCAAATTACATAGAGAATAAAATACCAAACAGCATGTGCTTTAAATTCAATAACTTTTTGCGATTTTTCCATTTAAAAATATAAATTTTGACAAAATGGACTTAAAGATAGAAAATCATAGAAATTTGAGTTTAATTTAAGAGTCATTTAGAAAACAAATAACACATTTGAAAACTGAGTAACATCACGGGCCCGCGCAATGCTGGGCAGGTCAGCTAGTATAGATATATATGTTCGGATAGTACAAGCAAGAAAAATTTCCCCTAGAGTGTTCACATTAACAAGGTCTGCATGTATTTGTTAAACATATTTCTTCATCTATAACAAAAGTTTCTTTTAAAGATTATACTTTAATAAACAAGACCATTTATGACGTACAATGATTGCTTTGCTAAATTCTAAAATTGAAATTTGTTATTAATATGACTAGATTCTTCTGCTTAAAATATGTTGTTCAAATGATCAAACACATAAATTGTTATCTACCATTTTTATTTGTTGCCGAGGATAACATTAAGCGCATATAGAGCATCTTCAGAAATAAAATCAAACAGATTTTGCAAAATATTCAACATCATGATTTTTACTTAAAAATAGAGATAGAAATGAAAAAAAAAAAAAAATTATAATATATACATTATAGGCCTTATATAAATCAAAAGAAGTTAATTTCATTTTTAAATTAGTCTTCAAGAATGAATTAATTTTTTATTTTATTTTATTATTATTATTGTTTTTTTTTTACCAATATATTTGTTTGGTACAGTTTTCTAAAAAAAAAACTGTTGAATATATCACCTTAAAATTTGTTGTCATATCAGAAAACACACTATTTGTATAAAATAAAAAGCAATTGTCACTTTGGCTTAAACAAAATAAAATAAAAAATATTTTACTAAAAAACTTTGAAAATCCTAAAAATTTTAGCAACATTTTTCTTTATTTTAAAGAATTTTTTCCTCACCGCTGAAATGTTAGATATTTTTATAGAAACAAGATAGTTATACAGCTTTGGAAAGTTTCAACTGTTTTCCTAGAATAAAATTTTAGAAAAATATCAAAACATTAAAAAAAGACAAAACATATTTATACACACACCAACAGCGCTTAAAATATATTATTTTAAATATTTCAAGCACCATAATCTTTTAGCTCTTTTTTTTTTTTTTTTTTTTTTTTTTTTTTTTTAGGTTGATATTAAAAACATGAAAATTTGAATCATTTTATGTTCCATAAAATGTTAATGTTTCCTACAAACTAGTGATGTTTTTTGTAGGAATGTTTTTTGTATACAAGTGATGTTTTTTGTACTGCCCTCTACATTATATTTTCAAATAATAAGTTCATTATACAGTCAAAGATCTATAATCCGCACACCCATAATCGACTGTTTTCTAAAATTAACATTATTTTACAAATGTAAACAATGAAATAAACAGTTAAAAAATTTACAAATTAGTGATCCAAAAAAGTTTTTTTTTTTTTTTTTTTAGAAAATTTTTTAAAAAATGAGAAAACAATGAGGAAACAGTGAATTATGGGTGTGCGGATTATAGATCTTCGACTGTACTACAGATTTCGAGGAAGAGTAGCCTCTATTGAAATTTTTCATTTTGTATTTATGCTCTTTTAATCATTTGACTAGATTAACAAATCAATAGACTTCAACATATATTTATTGGATGTATAAATATAGCGAAATTTTTTTTTCTAATAATATATTTTTTCTAATAAATAGTAATTTGCAAAAGAAACAGTATCAAACCCTTTCTCCTAGAATTAAATTTAAATTTTAAAATTTAAGTTTTCTTGCAAAGGAATTGAATTTTGAATGTGTTTTTATGAATGTTTTAATAGAAAATAAATTATAGAAATGGAAACCAATTATATACCTTAGTATCATTATAAAAAATGCCCCAGTTTGTATAATTTATGAGTAGTTTGGCAATTTATATAATTGGTCAATGGGATAATCGAGTAGTATACACAGTTCAATAATAAAACAATACTATGTATTAAAAATATTTAAATTCACTGTCACTTTATTTTAGAATTGCAATGCATTTTATAAGTAATTTACACAAGTTTTATTTTCATATTTTATATTATGCATGGGTAAGTATCATGGTAGCCCCCCAACTACTAGTTTTTTAATAAAAATAAAATAGTTAATTATAAATGGTAGGAGGTATAATCAACTTTAATAATGAAACAATGTGTATACCAGGGTTCTCACTTCCGTTCGCTATTGCGACAAATTCTCCATTTGGCAAGTAAAAGAGCAATCAGACTCACTAGATTGTGAGGGCCCAATTTCTGCTTTTTTTTTTTTTGTGTGTGTATGTGTGCCTATACAGTGAAGATTCTTATCTACATTGCTGAAAGATTGGATGTTGCTTAACATGTTCAATCACATCTTGCCCTTTATGTTGTTCTATTTATAGAGATACTGGCTTGACACCAGTTCTATTTAGCAACATTCAACTACAGAAATAATTATGCATTTATGTAATTAAATAATTGTGCACATTTACACATTTAGGACTATAGGAGATGTTTAGAATGTATTCATTTGTAATAGCTTCTGTGAAAGATAGTGGAATTTTAATTTTATAAGCAATTAAAAAAAAATTAGATTGTTTTAGAACATTTGAAAATCAGGGATACAATAAGGGATTAAAGATAATATTTTTCAGTATTTAACATCAAATCTATTTTGCTAACATTTCTTTAATTTGGCGACTGTTTTTATTTCCTATTCGCCAAATCGCTAATGTTGCTGAAAAGCCAGCAAGAACCTTAGTGTTTACGATGTATTTATAACTCGTATTTTCTTATTGCATTTTAATAAAAATTTAACAACAGTAATAGTAAAGATGTTTATAGATCTTCACTAATAACATGAGTTTGAATATGTTGATTATTGCTGAGAGCATCAATATTGCTTGCCTCTATTTACTTGTATTTTTTTGTGATATCGGTAAAAAGAAGTCTCTCTGAAAAAATATATATATATTGTGCTTAAAATGAACACTACAATCATGTAAATATAAAAGAAGACAAAGTAAATAAATAAATATATATATATGTATAAATACCTTTATAAATAAATCCAATGTAATACAGATATTACCAAAACAAAAATTCAGCGCAAAACACTGTATAAACTGTCTGTATGTATAATGAACATGAAAAAAAGAATTTCTATTAAAAAAAAAAAAAAAAATCATTAGATGTTTGAAGCAATATGGAATGTAGATCACCAAATATATGATATGAAAATGAATGTAAAGACAATAGAAAAGCTTATATAGTAAACCACTCATCAGAAGTACATAGTTTACAAATATAAGCAAATATCCAGTCAGTTTCTGTAATGGGTCAAGCTGTAAGCTTAGAAATCTCACTCATTATATACCCTATATAATTGGATGGAATAATAAAACAAAATAGAAAAAGTAAAATTTAAATGAAAATTATTAATAATAATAATGATAATTTATACCTATAATATCCTCTGTAAAATTATCAGAGTATGGATCCAAAAGTAGCACATGTTGTATTACTACTAAAAATGTAAATGTACGGCTAGTATAAAGTTTGTAAATTACAGTTAGTAAAACATATTTGTAAACTATGTACTCCTGATGAGTGGTTTACTATATAAGCTTTTCTATTGTCTTTTCATCCATCTGTTTTTCATATATTTGGTGATCTACATTCCATAGGACTTTAAACATCTAATGATGTTTTTTTTATAGGAATTCATTTTTTTATGTTCATTATACATACAGACAGTTTATATATTGTTTTTCTCTAAATTTTTGTTTTTATAATATCTGCATTATGTGTTATATTGGATTTATACATAAAGTATTTATATATTCAAAATTGAAACTTCGCCCAACCTGCCAAATTGAAACTTCGGGTCGGGTGCAGTTTTTTCTTTGCATGCTCCTGTTAGTAGACAAAATTTAGTACATTAAACTAAAAGATTGAGTCAAAATTCCTTTTACTAATATCAAAATGCAGCGCAAAATACGAAAAAACATTAAAAATTGCACTAGAAATCCAAAAGTCATTACGCGAAATCCAAGTAAATTATATTGAAAAGAGAACAAAATTCATTATATTAGGTTAAAAGGATGAAACCGCATTCTTTCAATAATGGGGAAAAACCGCCTCGAAACATCATAAAAACCTGCTAAAAATCAAATAAAAATTATATTAAAAAATCAAAAATTAGCCTTCAAGGTGCTAAACTTCAAATATAGAGGAACTTTCTCCAAAATTTTGTAGCTCTTCGTGCAGCAGTCTCTTCAGGACATCGTCGGTGTTTAAAATTTTTAGTATGTATTATAAGCTGTCTTAAAGTTTCAAACAGGCCTTCTTGTTGCATTTCCTAATTTTGTATGCGCCCCTCTCTTTTCGCACCCTGAAATATGTTACATCATTTTTTTTTTTTAATTTTTATCATGTAATCTTTTTATCATGTAATCTTACAGTTTAAAACAAATCATATTGTAAGATTTTTCAATTTTAACAAAATTGCTGTCTGTTGGTTCCATATTTTACCACTAGGGAGCGCACTCAATTCTTATCAAAACTATATCTAAACGAAACTCCATTAAAAAACCTATCAAGATATATTACTTGAGGAGGTGGTGGTCTTAAGCAAGAATTTAAGATATTTGAGGAAATTTCTATTTAAAAATAGTGGTACCTAAACTTTTGACATTTTTGGTAAATTTTGCAAAAAAATTCTACCTATTGCATTCTCAACGATTCAAGTTTTTGATAGAAAAACTATGGGAAAAAAATAGACACTAAACACAAAATATCTCGAAAAATCGTTAAAAATTGCATTCAAAATCGAATTAAAAATTGTTGAAACCTAAAAATAATAAAGATAAATTCTTATGCATTACAATAAAAGTTCGAAACAATTTTCCTTTTAATCAATATCAAAAAATAGCCGCAAAATGTGAAAAAATCGCATTAAAAAATTCATTAAAAATTAAAAAATTGATATAAGAATTCCAAATAAACATTGTTGAAAAAAGAAAAAAAAAAGATTGCTATATTGGGTTAAAAAAATGAAACTGTATTCCTTTCACTATTGGGATAAAACTGCAAAAAGAACGCAAAAAATCACCTAAAAAAATTATTTAAAAAAATCTAATCAAAAAATTGAAAATTGGGCTTCAAGATGCAAAACTACATGTATAAAGGTAACCGTCCCTCCACATCTTGTAACTCTACATGCAGCGGTCTCTTCAGAACAGCGCTGACACACAAACATACTTGTCTCTTTATTATTATAGATTATTATTATCGTAAGATAACTTGATACATTGCAGTTACTTTTGGATTATTCCACTTTGAGCCCATTTTGGCATAACTTAATTATATATATATATATATGTGTGTGTGTGTATTGTAAAAAATCAGGCTCAGTTTGACCAAACTCTGTTTATACTAAAATAAATAAAAGTTTGATATTGTTAGCTTACATTAACTTGCAAATAAAATTTTATTAAAAGAACATTTTATACATTTTTATGCAAACAGTTTTATTCTATCTTATGTTTTTTTACATGAGAATATTTTTAAATGAAGATTAATACCATAAAATGAGAGGAATAGAGAAAATTTTATCTTTAAAGAAAAGCTTTATAAAATTAATGGTATAATTTTAAATAGATATTATCTGCATTGTTTTAAATGAATAAATAAATGAAATGTAAATGGCTTTGTATGAGCAAAATTGATATAAAATGTTGATTTATTCTTTTCTACTCTATTATTTAAAATTTCGCTATCACATTCTTTGTCTTTCGAAAGCAGTAAATGCTTGTAGTCATGCATTTTAAATTAATTTTGAAATTTATCACAAATATCAATATTTACTTTTTCGGTGTATTGTGACATTAAATTAACTGAATTTTTTTTGTTTGCAAATGAATTAGTATTATAGCTATTCTTTTAAATGTTTGTATTTTTAAGTTTTTGATTTAATTTTTTTTAATTTAATGAAATTTCTTCAAAATAATAGTATTTGGATTATTTCATTAATGTGAGAAAGAGAAATCTTTATTGATATTATTTTCTCATTTTGAAAAAAAAAAAAGAAAAGAAAGGAAAACTATAGTTTGAATGGATAGTAGGTACTTATGACGATCATCAAGGACTTAATGACTTTAAAGGTGAAACTATGTCATTTTTTAATTAATAAATTTATTTTCTAACTCTTCATGGAAGGATACTATTTTCCTATAGTTTTGGGAAAATCTTGTAATTTTAATAGTTAGTTTTTTATTACATCAGCTCAGAAATTATAGATTAAAATTTAATGTTTTCCTTTGCTATAACTTGTTGGTTGGTACTGGGAAATAAATTACATCTGTATTTCGAAAAATTAATAAATAAAACACGTTACATGTTCTCATGTCAAAATTTTTATTTCAGTTGAAAGAAAGGAGGCGTATAAAAGAAGCTGGAGGATTTATATCTTTTCATGGAGTGTGGAGAGTAGCTGGTATTCTGGCAACATCAAGAGCGTTAGGAGATTTTCCATTAAAAGACAGAAATCTAGTAATAGCTAAGCCAGACATACTAACTTTTGATCTGGCTGCTTTAAAGCCTCAATTTATGATAATGGCTACTGATGGTCTGTGGGATACTTTTACGAATGAAGATGCTATTGCATTTGTAAAAAATATAGATGCAAAAGAAAGGTATAAGAGTGCAAAGAAATTGGCTGTACAAGCTCATAAAAATGGCTCCATGGACAATATAACTGTTTTGGTTGTGAATTTTAATAATGAATCATCTTGACATCCTTTTTAATACTTTGCTGTATCTAATGCTTTTGCTGCATCTTACAGAGTTTAATATATTATTTAGATAAGTTTACGGTTTTACTTATTGTTGTGCTACTTGAAAATTTTATAAATGCTTATAAAGCTATTATAAAGTGATCAATTACAAAGAATCAGTATTATATATATCTAAGCACAGAACAAAAATGTTTTTAAAAGAAAACTTATTATTTGAGTTTTTGAACTTTGAATCCATTTGGTATTTTTATGTCAACAAATCCTGTTTCGCTACCTCTGATAATTTATTTTTTCAACATTTCTTGACACATAATATCATTAATGAATGCATTTTTTTTTTTTAAATTCTCATTTTATCAGTACATTTTATGAACAAATCATTATATGAAAATACCAAAAACATGGTGCAATTTATTTGTATATCTATTTGTTTTTATAATGTGTTAATCAAAATTGGAATTAGCTAATTCATTTAGTAGTGATAGATATTTTCACTCCTGTATTATAACATTTTGTGTGGAATAATTGTTTTTTAATGGCTGCTTTATGGTGTACAATTGTAAGCTTTATATGTTTTCCAATTTTAACATAACTTTTTCTTTAATTATTATTTTACCTTTTCTCTCTGCAAATGCTCATAAAAATGCATGTCTTAAATTTTAAAAAGTTTTTAAAAATTTAACTTTCAATTTAAGTTATTTTTCATGGATCTTAAATTATAAAGATATAACATCATTGCTTGGTGGATAATGTTTTCATAATAATTCTCATGCATAAAAAAAAATTTCTGGCTGATTATTGATTATAAATTTCTTGTCAAAAATGATGATCCAGCATATAAAATTGTTTTGGGAAATTTTATTTATTCATTATTTTCCTTTTGCATTAAAAAAAATGTACATAAAAATGTTTTTTTATGTATTTAGAATTTACTTCAGACCATGTAAGGTATGCACCTTGCATTTTTTTTCATGAAATTTAATGGGGAAAATTAATATTAAGAAACAAATAATCTTGGGGTTATACTGAAATGTATGCTAAATTGTTAGAAATTCACTAGATGACAATCATTTTAAAATGTCCTTTCTTTCTTTCTCTTTTGTCCTTCTTATCTTCCCTATCTCTCTTCTAAAGTACTATTTATCATGCATATAGTATATTTATTACTATTTATTTTACTCTACTCTACTTTTTAGTTCCAAGATCAGAAAAATGATCTTTCCCTGCTTACCTGCATAAACTATTTTATTAAATTGATTTGTTATTGTTGTTGTTTTAGCAGAATATTTCTTCTGGCAGCTGTGTTAATTTGTTAATCTTGCTTCCTACAGGCAATATTCTTCATTGTTTCTTTTTTCAACAAAGCTCTTTGCTATTAATCTAGTAACTATCACCAGAACATTCAGAGTAAAATAATAATAAATTTGGCATATATATGATAATTTAAAGTGTTTTGAAATTGCAGTGTAAGCATTTTGTTTCTAATTTTCACACACGCAGAATTTCAAACTTTCTCATAAATTTTTGTATGAGGCCTTTGAAACAATGGGAAAGCAAATCATCTTTAAATTTTCTGTTGTAAGCTTTTGTGCATTTTTTGCAGTCAGTGATTTATCTCTGAAGTCATCCAATTTACCAGCAGTATATGTTAGACACCAGTTATATAAGCTATCTTTTGATTTCAGACAATGCAAATGTTATGAGTTGTTGCTGAGATTCTTTACAAAAAATATGGTAAACAGCTTTCTTGTCAATTGAGTCAGAGTAGCTCTTTATCTCTATTATTTATAACTCTTAAATTAATTGCTATTTCTTAAATAATTTGATAGCTAATTAACTTTTTACTTTTATTTTCTAATGTCTTTGTATCTAATATTTGTGTATCTATTCTTTTTTTTTTTTTTTTTTTTTTTTTTTTTTCACTTGTAATAGTAAAATCAAGATATTCAGTTCATATCATTTTTTAACACATTGAATAGTATTGATAACAGCAGGGAACATGGTTGAGAAATAGTTTTTTTTCTAATGTTAAGAATTAAAATTTGAAATATATATTAAAACAAAGCCTATGTACAACTTATATTGCATTTGTATGCCAGGAAATGTATAAGCTTTTAAATATATATATAATAATGCTTATATAACACTGCCCTCTCCTCCTTTTTTTAAAATCCATTTTCTTATTCTTCTTATAAATATTTATAATACACATATATGTATATACATGGGGGGTTTTTTTTTTCTAAAAAAGGCTCTTTTTCTACTGAATGCTTTACTTCGTTATTATTTTTTTCTTGTTGTATTGCACAAAAAATGTTACTTCAGTTGTTTTTGTAATGTTAAGCTCAGTGAATTCTATTTTGCAGATGCATATTTATAATAATATTGCTGATAAAATTAAGATAATGTATTTTATGAATTGCTCCGATTTCAATTTTAACATTACAGTGACCTGACACTTATGCATCTTTTGATTATTTATGCAGCTATTTCAATGCTCTAGTATAAGGAATAGGAATTTAATGCTTCACTCTTTGTCCTGAGTAGTAAAATTCAGGTGTTTTTAAAAGTTAAAAATTTCTTCTTTCTTAATTATGTGGAAAAGTCTATTTTAAACAGTACAATAATTAATAAAGTGATGTAGTAAAGGGTATACTGTGACATACACCTTTTAACTTTTTGATAACTTTGTATATCTTCTGTAGTTATAATATATACTCTCCAGTATATTCCTGCAGCTTATAATGCATACTTTTTTGTTAAATAAACTATTATATATTGTTGATATCATAGAGGATGATATAAAACTATCATTGACAATATTTTCAAGGATCATAGAATGCACCAAAACAATTATTTTTCACCCTGAAAAGTATGGGGTAAAGTTTCATTTGACACTGAAAGTACTTGTAGAATTAACAGAAAAAAAAATTCTTTATAAAATTATATAAATGGTTTTATAAAACATTTCTTTTCACACAATTTTGTGTGTATGTTTTAGTATAGAAAAATAAAATATATAGAACAAACAAAATTCAATAATATACAATTTATTTAATTTATATAGAATTGTGATAATAAAGTGGCTAAATACAAGTATTGTAGTCATGAAAATGTGTTCATTCATATAAATCTTTTTTGAAGTTTTAGGTAATGATTTTATTAAATTAGTATAAATATGAACAAAGAAAAATAATGACCTTTTTTTTCAGTATAATAAAGAAAATTTAAATTATTCATAATTTTCTTTTTTAATGTGCTTTTCAACAGAGCTGCACTTTAAAGATTAATAATAAAATAAGTACACAGATTGAAAAAACTAAAGTTGCACTTTAATTGTCAAATTGTATTAAATAACAGCGTGCTCTCTGAATCTGCTAATTGATGTCAAAGAATTTTTAAAAATGCTGAAATAATTAACTTTCCTTCAAGTTTTGATGTTCTGGAATTCTAAATCTATATATATGCGTTCATATCTGTAACAATATTGACATATTAATTAAATATTCATTGACATATTAATTATAGTTGAAATGTAATTATGTATTTGCTCAATACAAATAGTAAAATGATAATAAAAACTAAATAAGGATGCAATTATTTTTCAGTCACTTGAAAAATAAAATGTACCTTTTTCTCTGAAGTTTTAAGAAAAGTTGCATTCTTACTTGTTGATATAGATATTCTGTTGTAAAATGCATTTTTACACCAATGTTGTCCATACTTCTGTGTTTAAATTTGTCAAAGAACATCAATGTGAAACATATCATGTGAAGTTTTCTTAAAAAAAATATCTGTTGATATCTGTTATCTGTATTTTATTATACTGTGGAAGAAAAAATAATCTTGGTATAGATGTTGTAAAATTGTGCTTTAACATTTAAGGTATTTGTAATTTTTGGGTGATTAATTTAAAAATTTTCGAGAATACCAATACAACAGTGACAAAAGTAAGTTTCTAATTTTATTACCAAGAATCTGTGGATGTGTAATAATCAAAATTCAGGCTATTTTATTATATGTATATATATTTAAAAATATGAATTGCATGATAGCAAACTGTTAGAAAAAAATTGTAAGATAAAAAAATTAACTCCAATTGTGCTTTTTTTTAAGATTCAATAGTTATTGAATTTTGTATTATTTATTTATTTTTCAAATGTACCACTATTGTTTTAGATTTTTTTTCCAATTCTCAATAAACCTTAATATATGTTTCCTTTCATAAAAAAAAAAAAAAAAAAAAAAAAAAAAAAAAAAAAAAAAAACCTTAGATAATTATGCATCAAAATTTTAAAAATGCATGTATTTTTCTTCTTGACATTGTATTCTTAAATAGTTAACATTGAAAATTTATCTAAAGTACCTGAAATAGCCTCTAATATTAAGCAGCCAATAATTTCAATTAAAAATTGTGTTGCCTTATAAAGTAACCTGATTTATTATAGAGACAAAGTTTTATATTTGTGATCCTCTACAAATTGTTGTGCATTATAATAAATTTCTTTTACTTTAAAATATGTAAAAATAATTTGTTTTACTTTTGAAATTAGTGAAATTATTGATGGAAATTTAAAGCAATTTCTTAATTAAAATTATAAGACTGCTTAAATTCAAATTTAAATGCTCTAGAATTGTATTGTAATTAAAATGCTTAAACAACTTTGTTTTGTTTAAACATTAACAGCTAACATAAATTAAAGAAAAAGTTTCTTTATAAAAAATAAACTTTTTTTTAAGTATATGGTATAAGAATTCATCTGAAACCTACTTAATATTTTGATTTATTTGAAACCATTTCTAAAATTTACATTATTTGTATTTTATTTTTTGAAAATAATATGTTCTAACTTTAAATCAACATTCTTTGTTATTAAAAATCAAAAATTTTATCACTAACTAATATGTGTTGTAGAATTGTATAAAAGTTTGTTCAAATATTGTATAGGTGGCATTGTAATGTTCAGCTAGCAAGACTGTCTGATGATGTTCCTTCGAATTATTCCTGCTGCTATATTTATATATTTCTTTTCTTGATTCCGTATTGTTTACAATGTACGTTTTATCCTTTTAAATATATATAGAGGGTGTCCTAAAAGCATTGACATCAGCTTTCATTCCTTAAATATTAATTATATATATATGTATATTTTTACAAATATAACCAAAGTGACTCAGATATTACCATAACAACACGTCAATGACACCAGTAATTTTACAGTCATCCTATTAAAATCATTGAAGCATGAAGTGATATAGAAGGCAGATTACCAAAATCATGAAATGCAAATGAATAAATAGACAGTAGAAGGCTCTCTTATTAAACCACTCATCAGGGGTGCATGGTTTAATAAAAAAGCAAAAACATCTGACCAGTTTTTGTTATAGGTTGTGCTATAAGCTAAGAAATTCGACCCATAATGCACCCAACTGGTCGGATATTAATTGCTATTTCAAATTAGGAAAAGAAGAAATCACTGAAAATAACATTATTAAATAATAACAGTAATAAAATATTTATTAAAAGATACATATATATATACTAAAATATTTACCAATATACTAAAATATCTAGAATGAGCAATAATTCAAGTGAATAGGATGAATTATAAGCTATGTCAGAAATAAAATTACATGTGACTTATTATTGGGTTAAAAGTTAGTTATCATACTGATATAGATGATAAAATTAAAATAATAACAATAATTATATTAAAAAAAAATTAGTAGATCATATATTACATTACTCATTCTACAATTAGAATCAATAATTGCTACTGTTAAAGGCATTACATTTTAAAACAATTATTAATAATACTTTTTTAATTTTTTAACTGTATATAAAACAGTACTTCTACTTCAGATTCACAAAAAATATTTTTTAGTGCTACCATCTAGTATATAAATCTATTCACTATTTGTTATATCCTTATGGTGCTGCCATCTGTTATAAAATAATAGAAATATTATTTAAATTAGTAAAAATTATTTTAAAAGAATAAAGTTTTTTAAGAATAATTTTTATTCCAATAATTTTACAAATATTTTTTTCTAAAACAAATGCAATTGACAACCATATCTTATAGCAATATCTTGATCATAATTAAGTTATGCATTTTAATTGTAGGTTAACATATAAATTTTATTTGTATGTGTAAAGTTAAGTAAAATATTTATAATATATATATATATTTAATATAAATGACAAAACTTTATGAAATCTATTATTTTCAGAGGATTAAATTTGAAGAAATACAAAATTTTAACTTTTATATGCTTTTTCCCCTATACAAAAAATTTCCCAATGGGTATAAGGTGCCTCATGCACTAATAAAGTCATGTTCAAAATGTCAGCATTTTATCATAAAAAGTCGCAGAGATGTGAAAATACATAAATGCCAACTTAAACAAGTTTTTGATTCTGAGAAGGAGTATTTGCAAAATGATGCTAGATGATTGCGTTTAAGGGTCGTACACAAATTATGAAAGAAAACAATGATTGCATTGTTTTCTTGGGTGCAAATTTATGATTAACTCCTCACTAATTTTGTTTAACCCTTTATGACTCAAGAACTCTGATTTTCAAAATATTTACTCAGATGTTAGAATGCATCATTTTAAGCACGTAAAAAATAATAAACTTTAGAACATAAAACTGAAAAAGTTATTGACTAAAAGATTTATTTTTACATCTAGAATAAATAGAAAATTACATATTTCTTTTAAATATTGTTCATTTTCTAATACAAAGTTCCATAGTGTACAAAATTAGCTTTTAAAAAAATCTATTTTCAGACATCTCATGCTTTTTTTAATTGAGAAAATTTATGTAGTTAATTTTAGCAATATCGACATGAACCTGCTCAAATGATAAAAAATATATTTCGGCATGAAAAATTAACACAATATCACCATCTAAGATGAATTTATATTAACTGCTCTCTTGTGAAATAGGAGTAATTAAAATAATAATAATAATAATAATAATAGATACATATCTCTGCGACTTTTTATTATAAAACTAGCTGACCTGCCCGGCGTTGCCCAGGTCCGTATTAACAATATTAAACGAACTTGAAATTTGTATGATTTTATCATTAACTCGTTACGTGCAGAAATGCACTGTCTGAAATACGTAGCCACTGACTGTGTGAAAAATCGGTTTTAAAAACAACTAATATTAAGCTCTAAAAATACTCAAAATGAGCAATGAAAAACGCAGGAGGGTATATGTATCCAACGATTGCATGATTTTCGTGTAAAAAAGTTGATATTTACCCGTAAAAATCACTGCTAAGTCACATAACTAATTATTATTTTCACATATAAATCCCAAGTGAAATATTTTGAATTTTAAACTAATTATATCACTCTTAAATCCGACTATACCATGAATGAAATCGATACACGATGGTAGCTAAAAGGTTTGTATATCGAGTACTATAATTTCAGAGCTATTTAACAAAAGTAAGTATTATTTTTAATCAAATCTTGCATATAGGTTCACTCTGTGTATAAATTCCTAACCTTAAACTTTTATACCGTAACCAGAACCTGTCTGTAACCTAACAGCGACTTAACAGTACCCTACCGTAAATTAAATATAACAGAAATGTAACCTAGCCTAAAAGTTAACCTAAATAATATAATAAAAAAAAACCATTTTAAAAAAATTACTATTTCTTCGTAAAATATGCTTCAGCTGTAATTCGTTTCTTTCAATTCGTTTTATTAATACAAAATTCCTTCCTCGTGCTTTTATTTGAGACATTAAAATTTCAGCGATAAATGGTTTAATATTGCAAACCACGGAGTAAGACACTTCTTACTCCGTGTTGCAAACCTTTTTTCGGTTTACTTCGCCTCCACCTATTTTTTTCTCCATGGTGTACAGCAGCTGTGATTAAAAAAAAATTCCTCATTTAAACTGACAGTTTGCCAGTCTATGAATTTTAAAGGTCTGTCCCAGCTTTTTTAATTATTTCTGCGAAAATTTTATGCAACCAATCAACCATAAGAAAATGAAATGGAAAAAAGGCGATTTTTTATGAGAGTGAGCTTTGGAATTTAATTAATTACTCAGTTAATAAATAGAAATTTGAAATTCTGAGACTCAGGTGCATCAGGAGAGACATTGGGCTACTCTCAAAAAAATTTTGAGCTTCGTACGTGCTGTAGATTTTGCTAGCCATCGCAGACACACACACACACACAGACAGACAGAGCGTTTTGTTCTTTTATTAGTATAGATGCTGAAAATTTGAATACAATATTTGTATTGCTAAATTTTTGTATTATTAGTATAAGAATATCTATATTAGCACATTAGGAAATTTTTTGTATGAGAGCTGTATAAAAAAATTAATTTTATATTTCCTCAAATTCAATTTCATAAAATTCTGTTACTTTGTAATTGATAATATATGTATATGATCAATATTTAAGGGATAAAATCTGAGGTCAATATTTTTGAGACACCTTGTAAAATATATATTTATTTATTTTCCCCTAAGCACTAAGGCTTTTGACTCCTACTCTACAAAAATTTTAGAGATTCCTCTGCCCTTCTCCCTCCTGTCAGTAAAATATAATATTGAATTTTATATGATTTTGCATTTTTATTTCAGAATTATTTTTATGTGGAATGCCTGAAACACAGAGATCTCACAGGTGGCATAGTGAAACATGTGTATTATGTATATCATTACTACTATTATAGTGAAGCAATATTTTATGTTTCCAGTGATGTGAATAATGCTGCTTTTCATTGCCTGTCAGTTGAGCTGTGCCACTGCTTGCGAAAAGATTAGAGCATAGATTAACTAACAAGATGAGGTAATGGCAATCATATTAGTAGAAACATCTTTAGGAATGTGCTGATTTGGCTGCGTATGACCTCATGCATAGGGAAGTCTTGTACAAAGGGGAAAAAAAAGAGATTTTATTTATTTTATTACAAATACAGTAGAAGTCCAATATAACACAACTGTTGGGAGACATGTTTTACACTTGCAATAACTTAACCGCAGTATATCAGAGTGCTGTCAAAGAAATGATACGAAATGATGAAAACACTTACCTCCTTTGTGAAATGTAACTAACTTTATCATTCATTGAACACAAACTTAAACTTACACTGTCTTAAAAAAATCTGTAAGTGTTGTTTGGCAAAATGAGGCATTTTGTTTCTTTTCGGCATATTGTTTCACACTTAACAAGACAGGGTTCCCAGCATCATGGAAAGTCGGGGAAAATCTGGAAAGTCATGGAATTTCAAAATAGTCGGGGAAAGTCATGGAAATTTCAAGATATATAGGAAAAGTCAGGGAATTTACAAATAAAAGACTTGGAGAAAAAATGAAAAATGGCGTGAAAATCATCATATAGTTGGAAAGAAATCACAAAATTCATCAAAAAATCGCAAGGGGGAAAAACTAGAAATTTGAGGAATAATTGCCCCCCCCCCCCCCCCCCAAAAAAAAAAAAAAAAAAAAAGTTTTGACAAAAGATTATGAAAATAAGTACCAAATTTCATTGTATTCCCGTTTGGTTCAAGACCTTTTTGAAATTTGGTCATGGAAAATCAGGGAATTTTTTGAGATTTGGTCATGGAAAATCAGGGAATTTTTTGAGATTTGGGTATGGAAAATCGGGGAATTTGCCCGTCATGTTTTGCTGGAAACCTTGCAAGATGGAGTAGGTGAACACTGTCTGAATCTTTTTGCCTCTGCATCAACAAAATTACATTCATTGAGTATAAAATGACTTCACTAGCATCTGGAATGTCGTCTCTTCATTACCACATTTTCAATTTCCTTATCATCATCATCATCATCATCTTGCACACTACAATTTTTATGTGTTACAGCATCAATGATCTCCTGATCTGTTATGATCTCTGAAATTGGTTCGTTGCTGTCAATTCCTATTTAGTCATTTAAATCGTGAACAGAGATATCAAGATGCATAGCACTAATTGCAGACTGCAAGTCATTCATTGTGAATCTGGGATCAGAGCAATTTCCAATGGATACATCTTCACCAGGCACTTTTTTCAAGCAGTTCTGAATTATAGCCAATGTAATGCTTCTCCATGCAAGACCTACAGAATATGCTACATTTTTGAGGTTGATTGCCTTCAGGAAATCTTCCATTTTTTCTTCAGAGTTTACTATACCGCTGAGCAGTTCATGACACTAATGGGCTTTAAATGCTCTAATAATACCTTGGTCTAATGCTTGGATCAACACCATAGTGTTTTTTGGCAAAAATTTGACACCGATTATTTTTAGATCAACAAATGGATGTGCTGAGCAGTGATCAAGGATAAGCAATGCCCACTCTTCATGTTTAAATTATTGCAGATTCTTCTTCATTGAAAGTACAAAATCCTCATAGAACCACTCAGTAAATATATCATTTGTCATCCATGCGTTTTTAGTATTCCTGAATGAAACAGGTAGTGAAACCATGTTAACATGTTTAAAGTATCTAGGATTTCAACTTTTCCCTATGCAAAGAGGTTTAAGTTTATGGCTGCCAGTTTTATTTATTGCAAACAGGAAGGTAATTCTATTTTTGTTCCAGATTTATTACCAGAGTTCCTCAGATCCAGAGTAATTGAAGGAAGCAATTGATAATAGAGTGCAGTTTCATCACAGTTATAAACTTTGTGGTTGCTTAAATTGTTTTTAATCATAATTTTCTTTAATTCCTCAGGAAATAGTGCTGCTGATTTACTATCAAACGACTGAGCTTTCCCTTTAATGCTGCACTGACCTATTCTATCATGAAATTTCCACCATGAAAACCAGCTATCAGATGCAAAAAAGTTATTGTTACCATGAAAATCATGATTAAATTTCGCAGCTTGAGATCTCACAATTGGTCCATATATTTTATTGAAAAATTATTTATTTTATTTTATTGAAATATCCTGCACTACGTTTAGTTAAAAACCACCTGTATAAATATTCATCTAGTTCGCTATCTGCACTTAATTTAGTCTTTTTTTTTTTTTTCTTTGTAACCCCACTTCATTTTCAATGGTGTCTACAAAACTTCTAAGTTTTTCTTTCATCCAACCTTTTCTTGTTCCTTCTGGAATACCACATTCTTGGGATATGCATGCTTTTGTTGCTCCCTCTGTCCTTAACACGATTAATAATTTTTAGTTTGTTGCTCACTAAATAACCTTTCCTTTCCTGCGATATTTTTCCATCTCGTACCTCGACCTGACAGAAAATTTGCTTAACTGAGGATGCATGATAAACACTCCAGTCCGTGTTTACAGAATTTCAGATATTTGTTAAGTGACACAAAAAAGGGAAGAGAAGGACCATTCCATTTAAAATGGAAGGAGGCGAAACCATGTGATCAATGAGAGGAAACAGCCTCATCGTTATTGCATTCTTGAGTCATTGTTCAACACTAAGGGCCGTGGGATATCTAACTGACAGGAAATAAAATGTGCAAAAAAGCATTTTATGAAAAATATTATGTTTTACTGAAATTTTAAATGCAAAATTTATCCTAAAATTGATCTTTTATTTTTATTTTTAATTTTTTTTTTTTTTTTTTTTTTTTTTTTTTTTTTTTTTTTCAGGGTACATATTTTTTTCTGCTTTAAAACCGAACTTGTGGTATATCAAACTGTGTTATTTCAGGCTTCTACTGCATTTAGCATTGGTTTATATAAATATTAAGGAGGCTTTGTACTTTTCATTTTTCAAAAAAGTGATGAAAATGTTAATTTTCTAATATAAAGAGGATTTAGATAGTATAAACCCTAGTATAATGTCACAAATTGTTAATAAAAATCAGATAATTAAATTAACCTAAACAACACTCTTTCCTGCACCCATATCCCATTAAAGTTGTAATCTTTAAATTAATTTTTCTCTTATTTTGTACTACTAATATATTGATATGATAAAAATCCTAAAATTTCAACATTTGTATATCTGTATATATATTATTTTTTTTAATCAAAAGGTAGGGAGGGTCAATCCTTGAGATACATTTCATTTTTAAAAAAGATGGATCTTTAATATTTTTAATAAAAGTGTTTGCAACCTTTTTAGAATTTCATGTTTTCTTGATTAAATCACTTTTCATTATTTAAATGTTAAAAAGATATTGTATAAGACTTAAATAAAGTTACTTGCATTCACTTTGTTAATAGCATATGACTTTTTATGCACTGAAACATCTCTTATAATAAAGAAGATTTTTGATTTATTTATGTTGTTCATCTACAATTTATGTTAAAAAAAAAAGCCCTAAATCTTCTATAAAACATTTAAAAGAAAAAAGATATTAAAAGGTTTAACATCCTGTAAATGTGAAAGAATTTTCAGCCCATTGTCATTATTCTGTTATATGGCAGTGTCTTATATTGTTTGTTAATCTATTGCTTGGACAGGCGTGCATTCAGCATATGTATAAAATTGTAATGTTGACAAAATATGATAAAAAGAAATTATAAATGTTATAAAGCATATTTTTATTTCCTTTCACAAAAGCATAAAGCTACAATTTGAAAAAAAGAATATCATGCTGGCAAAAGTTTTTATCAATGTCTAATGTTCACCACTAATTTTTGTATTTATAAAACAATGACCATAAATATATGCATTTTATATATTTGTGTAAGTTAGCTTTGGCAACTGCTTTTGTGTTGATTTTCTAACATTTTTATGTGATTATGTGCCAAGAAGTGTCATGAGATCCAAAGATGCATGTGTATGTATTTAACATCATTTTCTTATAGTCAATATTTATATACACATATATATATAAAATTTGATTGTGATAATGTATTTTATCCTGTTTTGCTGTACCTCCAATGAGCTTTCCTGTTGTTATAGTTTTTAGTGTTCATATTTTATTAATGACATTTATTTTTAGTTACCTTGTTTTGTTGAGTTTATTTTCCTTGTTTTTATAATGAAATAAAATAGTTTGCTTGTTTGTGAGGACTTTATAATTCTGCATATGCTGTTTCTTTTCTAATTTCTAAATGAACTATTTTGGGGTTGGGGGGGGGGGGGGGAGTGAAGACAATAATAATCTTTTTTTTTATAAGGTTTGTGGTAACAGCGCTATCTGTTAGCTTGGGAAGTGTACTATTATTTGGTAATCATGGATAGTGCTGTAAAAGTAATGACAAAATGAATACCCGTATGATGTTGTTACTTTTAAACTCGCTACCCGTTAGGAAGTATTTATTATTTTCACTACTGTTTGGAAACCAGATATTAACAATCACCATATGCAACTACAAAACTGCAGCAAAACTAATTATATACCATACCGTCTTTGGAAGAATTCATTGCTGTTTGCTATATGTGCTGCCATCTGTATGCAAAACTTTCATTTAATTTAGTTTATAAGTTTAAGGAAATTAAATATGATGCTTAATTATATATAATATCTCTAAATTATTGAATTTATCACTCATGAAATAAGGAATAATCGGAGAAAGCAATTTGTGAAGAATAAAAATTTACCAAATTTATATACAATAAAACTATGAAATATAATTGCACAAACAAAATATTTTTTCAAGCAAATTTACTTACTAATTTTACACTAAAAATAGCTATGTATTATAAAAATTTAATCTCTGGAATAATTTAAAAATATTTTCAAGAAATATTTAATTTCTTATGTGATCATCCCATTAAATAAATTGTACTCAGGGATGTAGAGGAGGTATAAGGCGTGTACCTACTGGATTTTTTTTTTTTTTTTTTTTAAAGAAACTCTGTATACCTTCTGTTCATCAAATAAAACATTAGCATATATCCTATCTGATCGTTCATGACATCAGAGTATATTTTCTACCTATACCATATACTCTGCAACACTGATTCACTTCAATCATATCATTATTTCTGAAATTTTTTATTTCTATTTAAAATTGCTTTTTTTTCAAATATGAAATTAAAAAATATACCAATAAAAATATTTTTACAAGCAACAAAAACAAACTTTATCATAAAAACATTTTAATAAGCAAGTTAAAAATTCATCTTATATATTTCAGTTTACTTTTTTTTTTTTCAAATATAAAATATACATGTACAAAGATATTTTTATAGAAAACAGAATGCACTGACTGCAAATCCATAAATACTTAATTTCTTGAATTTTTCAGAACATTTAAAAGGAAGGTATTTCATTCTAGACTTTATCAACTTATTAAACATCAGTTTACAATTAGGAGCCACAGAAGTCCCTCCGGGAGAAAAGTGTTTGATTTCAACAGTGATGTAGACATCACTGATAAATACTATTTTGCTAAATCTGCAAGCTCTAGGAAACTAACATATAATGGAGGATGCTTTAACAATACTATTTTTTTAACTTTATTTTAACAATCAAGTAAAAAAAAAAAAAAGCTTTTAACTGAATACTTCATTTGGCATGCATAAATATAAATCACATTTTGCTTTATCATTTGATGCTTCAGATAAATGTGTCTACAGTTTACTTCTTTTTATTTCCATGATAAATAAAATATATGAATCATCAAGCCCCTATAAAATCCAAATCATTATAGATTTGAAAATAACTGATACAAACAGAATGATACAAAAAAAAAAAAAGATTGTTTCAAAATGTCAGCCACACTAGTGTTCTCTAAACTTCAAAATTATCTCAATACTCTTTCGGCTTGGTTTAAAAAATGGAAAATAAAAATTAACAGTGCCAAAAGTGCAGCCATTCTTTTCACCAACTAACATTCAAACCCCATCACTAACTTAAACTTTAAACTGAATGACAAACCTATAATCTGGAGGTCTGATTACAAGTACCTAGGTATTCACCTGGATTCCAAATTAACATGGCACAAGCACATCACTGAAACTCTGGATCGTGCAAACGGTGCTGTGGGCTCCTTTAACCCCCTCTTGGCTTGGAACAGCCCCCTGTCAATGAAAAATAAATTGTTATTTATAAATCCATGGTCAGACCTATCATAACCTATGGTTCGGTTATTTATGGAAGTACTGTAAAGACTAGACTTGAAAAAATTCAAACTTTTCAGAATAAACTTCTTTGTAGGTTCACCAAAGCTACTTGTTATGTCCGTATTGACATCATTCATTGTGACCTTAAAATTAAATCTATTTTTGCCGAAATTAAGAAACTTACAATGAAGTTGGCTTTACCCTACATCATTCAGCATTCTGAACAGTCACATTTCCAGCTTTCCTAACGACTTTGTATTTTTAATTTATTTAGTTGTTTTGTTGTTTAGACTTCCCTTAAATTTTGTTTTTAAATTGTATTGAGTACCCTATTTCTAAATTTTAGAAATTTTTTATCATTGTTGAAGTCACTTTCACCTTTGAGGATAGGCCACGTCTTCTCATTTCCTATTAGCCAAGAGGTGCTTGATCACTGTACCTCAGCTATTTATGACTTGTTTCTCCCCAATTTTGGCTGATTCTACCCTCAACTGCTGGTGTGTGACGTTGTCTCTTGTGGGTTTCCCATGCAGTAAAGGATCCTTTTCAGGACTTTAGCCGCATATGAGCTGAAATCAGGGACTTGCAGTGATTAACTCTCTGCCGGCAATGGTCGCAAAATTCACATTCCAGTTTTTAGTTTATTTTTGTAGACTTAGTTTTCTTAAGTTTTAATTTTAACTTGACCTCTTTTTAGATCAGGCAAGAACCGAAATATTTTGTTTGCTGGTATTGTGGACCTGTTATGAGTGTTCCAAAGTATCTTTTTCAAAACTAGGTCTGTGGGCACCCTGGAAAACTTCGATGATGAATGAGTACTAGTAAGTGATTGTCACTCAAAATTAATGAGCTATGTGGCCCCCTTTTTTGCATTTTTTAGAGTTAGTTGTTGGGCTTGGCTGCCTTATGCTATGGTTTTTCTGTACTCGTTGGTACCATACTGCCTTTACATTCTCCGTTTTTTTTGCCTACGCCAGTCAGTGAAATGACATCGAAGTATGGGGCAACCAAACTTCTTTGGATGTTCCACACACCCCCTTTTTTGGAGGTTATATTTAACCTTTTGCTTCCAGCTCTGGAATAATCTTAGAATTTCCACCAGTCTCCAAATTACACCTTTTTGACATGCATTGTTTCGAAATTCCTTTTTTATGTTCACTTTCATTTTTAGTTGGAGGTTACGCGCAGCAGTTTCACGTTGCGTTGGCACTCCTTAAGCACTGCGATGTCATAGAAATTTAAAGTGCTATAATACAGCCATTTTTTAGAGGTACAGACTGAACAAAAAATGTTCCAGAATCTTTGTATCAAGATCAAACACATAAGAAAAAAAATCTTTTCCAATTTGTAATGTTTTTGTACTTAATTTTAAAAAATTAAAAAGCCATCATTTTAATACAAGATGCCAGATGAAGCTGGCCAACAAACTCAGTCAAGGCATTAATATGTACACACCAAGGTTCATCCAAATCACTTCAGAAATATGCGTGTTATCTTGTGACAAAAATTTGATTATTTCAAATTGTAAGGACATGTGTAGTGCATCAAAAGTGATTTTTTTGTTTCATGTTAAAAGAATAAAAATGTATTAAATTGCATAGTATACTGTCCGAACTGCTATATCATTTAATGTAAACTGATTTTTCATGTTAAGCATATTTCACTGTATATATCACCATTTAATCGGAGGGTGGTTTTGTATTCTGGAGGTCATTAAATATATACCAAAATTGTCCGGATGATTGCAATAGGTAGCTTTTTACTTTTTGAAATGAAAGCTACCAAAAACTGCAATAAATCTAAGCCAACTTCCTGGGGGAAAAAAATCTCATTTTTATGAATTTGAACAACATAATCATGGAAGAGAAATTTAATAAATAATAAACATTAAAAAGTTAATTTAAATTTTTATTATTACAATTCTTTAGGTTATTTATATTTTATTAAAATTGATGTATATAATTTGATTACTATTTTAAGAAATTTGATGTCCATTTTAAACAAAAGTATTGTGCACTAATTGGAATTTTGTCCATGTAAATCTAGGAAGCATCTAAAAAAAGTTTAATGCACAAACTGAAAATCCCATGACTGAAATTACAGCTAGCAAAGGATACTAGGAGATATCTTTATGTTAGTCACGGACAATACAAGTGAGGAGTGTAGATTTCCCAGAAAGTGATATAAGATTCCAGGAGTATTTAGAACTCCTTAAATTATCATAAGGCAGCTGAAGTTGCTGATCCACTGTCAATAATTATTTACCATATTTCCTGCCATTATTTATTTCAAAACAATCACATTTTTATTAAGCTTTGAGATAAATTGTTATTGTTTAGAAAAAGTGGTTTGAAAAATAATTGCCATTGGCAGTCTTTGTATCAAAGATTTAAATTGAAGTATATAAAAGTAAAAAATAGAGACTTATCTTGCATGTTAAATAATATTACTTGTTTAATAATCTTTCTTAAATTTGTATGGCATAAAAGAGATTGGTTTTATAAGTTAAGATATCATGCTTGCAGAAGTAAAGTGATTACTGTCATCTGAAAAAATGACGTTATTTATTTAATCTTTCTTTATACTTGCCATATGTTTTTTCTTTCAAAATTTACTTTAATGGGTGTTGAAATTTGACTGGCGTCTGCATGTATGGTCATTGCATAAAATAGTTGGCTGACAATTTTGCAATTAAATTTATGAAATCAGTTAGTAAATTACGCTGTGAATACTTCGCTATTTTAGAACTATCAAATTGAAATAATTAAACATGTCAGAATTATAATATTTTAAATCAGATATTTAATAAAAGTAAAAAACAGCACATTACTGCCATATAATAAAATCAGTTACTGTAGGTGTTTCAAATTCTATACCAGCTCCTTGGTACAATTAAAACCAAACTTGTTATACAGGAGGAGCATAAAAGATAATTTTTCCACACAAACTCCTGAAATTCTAGTTAATTTTTCTCATTTTATATAGAAAAGCCTATAAAACTGTATTAAACAAATTAAATAAAAGTTCTACTAAGTTATCTCTCTGGAATGACACATGGATCACTATCCTACTTGTCTATGTTTTTAATAACACTAAATTCATACTTTCAAAATATGTCTAGAAGTATTTTCAAGCCCTACAAATATCTAGCAATATTTTTGTTTGCCATATCTCTGTCGCCCATGTCACAGGCAAAATTAAACTTTCTTATTTTTAGTCATATAAAAATTTAAGATACTCAAAAAAAAAAAAAAAAGATTTATCTTTTATAAACACAGCTTTTTCTTTTGACACTACTTAAAATGAGTTACATTTAATCTTGAAAACAACATTAAAAAAAAAAATAACAATAAAGCAATAAAAATGTGAAGTTTGGATTTAACGAGTTATGTAGAAAGCTAACTTTGGTTGATTTACAAATACTATAAATATTACAAAGTGGAAATCAGTTTTTCAATGTCAGCAAGTATTTCAAAAGTCATCATGGTGGAGCTTACTTTGTAAATGATTTCTTCAAGGTTTAATAGTTTTGTCATTCACAGAAGAATCAATAGTGTTTACTTTGATGGAATGAGATATTGGGCAATCAACTGATATGTACACATTTAGATATGACTAATTGCTCCAAAATAAATTTTGTTTTCAGTCTTTCTAAGATAAATTTTATGTAATTTTTCTAAAAAATAATTTTGAGAAAAAGAGCTGACTGGCTTCTGAAATAAGTGCTGCATTGACATTTATATGGTAATATGATTCTTTAAGCAACTTCAATACAAATAAGAAATTGAGACTTTTGTGCCTTCTATCAAGATTTATTTCATAAACTATAGAAAACATTACAAGATAATTTTATACTTTCAAAAGAAAAAGGGGGCTACTTAGCACCAATATAAACAATTTCCATATACTAAATCTCATTAAAATTATTTGAAAACTTGATAATTTTACAATGGTCTTTCTAATTTAATAAAAACATCAAATGTTATAACAATAGTAGAAAAAAACAGTATAAAACTTTTAAAATGTCAAAGTATGAACACAGCAGTGGCATAACATCACTCATAACTTTTTAACATATCAACACAATATTTTACAGTTCACATGATAAACACTCAAATACATTAGAGTGTGCATTCACCATTACAGTCAAACACTAGGTTGGACATAACAGTTCTAGAGCTAATTTTTTTTTTTTTTTATCTAATACAAGACAATGACATACATTACATTTGTATGAAGATTTTGTTTATATCCATTATTTCATTTATTCAATATCTTACAGTTGTGATTAATTTTATTATTATATTACATTACCAAACAATGTAAATGACATGCTATGATAGATAATTAGAAGTGCTCACATTTATAATATACACTGGCCTAACATCACCTGACACTTTTGATTTTAAACATTTTGTTGAATATCTAGAGTAATGCTTCACAAATCTTTTGTAATACATATTTAAAAAATGTTGAACGTTGTATTTTACAGTGAAATTTTGCGTAATTAGGAGACCAACATTGAACTGAAGAAAAAGCATTCCCCTCTAAAATAAGACTCAATTTAATTTGTAGTTGCAGCATATGACTTATGGTGATCTAATTCGATATTTGTATTCTTTGCATCAGTAAAGCATGCATATTCATGGAGATATAAATGGTCTTTTAAAAAAGGTAAGAAATGTTTGCAAGCTTTTTATTACAAGACTTTCAACCAAATTTAACATCACTTTCAGAAAATTTGTACATTAAAGACAAAGTATGCATACATTAGAGTTAATATACTACAATTAGAATATAAATATATTAAATGCTTGATAAAATACGAATATTTGTATAAAATAATTCTTAACTGTGCATGCACAAAAAATAGTTGAATATCTTGATAATTCAGAAAAAACATCAGCAATAAGAGTGTTGCTGAATTTTAGTTGCGTTCTAAAAGTAGCTGAATAAGAGAATTTTTTAACTTTTGGAAAATTAACAAAATTGGCCAATTCCGATAAAAAAATAATTATCAAAATCAAAGCATTTGTACCAAAGTTACTCATTGACATTCATAATATATGAATTCCTTTGTCATTCAGCTATTATTTTTAGAAAACAACTGAAATTTAGCTCATTCTATTGTCACTATATTTCTGAATTTTCAAATTTATCAATTGTTTTATCTATATGAATTACTCTATAGAGTTTACTACCAAATCATTTAAAAAAGTCTTGTATCATATTCATTTGCACATGTGCAGTTAAAATTATTTATATAAATATTAATAATTCATTTTATTTAATATATTTATATTCTAACTGTAATATATTACTTCTAATTTACTTTTTCAAGCTTTATGAAAGTGGCATTAAATTTGGTAGAAAAATCTGCATGCTATAAATTGAAAACCTGCTTTTTTTTAAAAAAATTCTTTTATATTCATATGAATATGTATTACTAACACAAATGAACAGAAACACCGAATAAGACCATTGTAGTCATATGCTGCAGCTACAGATAATTTTGAACATTTTATTTTATAGGCCCATGACAACTATTATTTTCTTTTCAATTCATTGTTGGTCTCCTGACTGTGTTTATCATCAAAATTTCACTATAAAATTGGATGTTCAAGATTTTCTTTATATTACAGAAGAATTTACCAAGTATTCTAGATATTCAACAAAATGCTTAAAATCTAAAGTGTTTGGTGATGTTTGGTCATATAGTGTAAATAATTAAAGTGTCTTTTAATACTGATTCTGAAGTCTAAGACTTTTGTATTTTGAGACAACATAATGTCAATTTTGTAGAAGGGATTTAATATACAGTTTAATATTAAAAGACTGAAACATTAATATAAATTTATCATTTATATTACTTTAATCCCATAAAAAATATTTTTCAACTTTTTAATATTTCGATATCAGTGAAAACATGAAGTTAAAAAATAGCAATTTAGTCAATAATAAAAAAAAGTTGAAAAAATTTATCTTCTTTTTACTTTTTTACTAAACTTGAAGATTTTCTTAAAATTGGGAGATAGGAAAGGCAATTTTTTAGAGATGCAACAGATGCAAATTTGGCTGGACATTGGATATTTGGCCATAGTATGTTTCAATATCTTCTTTTTTTATTTATTTTTAAAGAAATTAGCTGTGGATTTAGATTATCTAGCTAATGCTACATATTTCCTTTTTTATCTTTTTAAAATTTTCTATTAACAATTTTTTTTTTTTAAACATTACTTCAATGTCTGTATTACTATCATAAT
The DNA here is from genome assembly GCA_964019185.1 of Maratus speculifer. Lineage (NCBI taxonomy): Eukaryota > Metazoa > Arthropoda > Arachnida > Araneae > Salticidae > Maratus > Maratus speculifer. The sequence continues at coordinate 70,890,212 of OZ025298.1, forward strand.
CACATCATTTCAGGTGATTAGATATATTAACATCGGCAGATTAGTTTAGTAATGGTATATTACTTTTATGAGAAAAACTTACAAATGAATATATTTGAAAAAGAATGTTTAGTACAATCTTTTTTAACAGAGTATTTTCAGTCTGTAAAAATCTGCGTTACTTTTTTATTTATTTATTTACTTCTTAAAAATGAGGATCCCAATGGCAAAATTTAGATTTTTAATAAATTAAATTCAAAGTTGGACATCAATAGTAATTGACTGAATTAGAATACGAACTGTTACTTATTTCACAATGGCTTTTAACTTTTATTCCAGTAACTGTTGAAGAAAAGTGGAGTATCATATATTTTTTAAAATTTAAGTAGAGGTTAAAGAGGTTAAGAAGTTGGCCTTTAGAATGCAGCACATAATTAGAAAGTCCCTTATACTCCTTTACACCCCCCCCCCCCCAAAAAAAAAACAACCTTAATTACAAATAATCTGTACACTTAGTTGATTTTTTTTTTTTAATTTTGTCACTTAAACCTCTTGTCTCCAGGAGTTTTCAAATAAGTCTTGTATAATGATAACAGTTAACTTGTTCTTGTTAATTGTTGTTAATATAGCAACTTAGTAACATAACAAAATACGTAATATAATAGTAAATGAAGAGAAAGTTCAGCAAAAGTAAATTACTTTAAAGAAAAAAATTTAGAACCAAGTACATTTGTAGCAGCATGTTTTATTACATCTTTACTTTACCTTCCTCTCTCCCCTTATCTCTATTCTGTCCATTGCTTTACCTTATAAAAACAAGTTGTGAGTTAGAAGAACAGAAAACTTAATCTTGCTTGCTACTAACATAACAAAAACAATTTTCTTTTTTGATGTGTCATTCTCTCATTTTTTTCTTTTAACAGTGTCATTGCTCGTTTAATTAGTTACAATTGTGCCCATGTTTATTCTTGTAAAGATTTAGAAACACAATTTGCTGTAAATTAATCCATAGTATTTTGAAAAACTAAGCTACTTGTTTTATAATCTGTAAACTTTAACAATGAGTTCAATAAATACCAAAAACACAATATAGCTTTATAATTTAAGACCATTGTAGGATAATCCTAATATCTGGTTATTGCTAATTATCCAGTATACTGGTTAGATCAGCCAGATACAGTATGTTTGCTGGATATCTGTTGCATGCCTTCAGTTTATGTAACTATAAATGCATGTTCAAGTTGAGAGTACAACATATCATCAACTGATCATATGTAAATTATTAATCCTCTCTGCCAAACTGGATTTTAAATTTATAAACTCTTATTAATAAATCCTTTTTACTGTTATATTTCTATTCTTTGCTAATAGATTTAAACTTTCAGATATTCCCCCCTAAAAAAATTATATATATATATATATATATATATATATATATATAGCAGAAAGGATCAAATAATCTTTAAAAGAATAACAATAAACAGCTTGAAATAGCATATAAGTACACATATTTATACAAATTACAGTGACCTCTAACTAATATTTCTTACTTCTTATTTTCTTTATTACTATTATTTTTAAAGCTACAGACTTTGAAAATTTTCTGAGAAACATAACATTCTGTCAGAGAATTTTAAAATAATCTGCAGTCATAAGTGGAACAGGAAGATTATACATGAAAGTACCAACCATATGTTTGATATAAAACAATGAACTTTTTGTAATTTTAACTTCACACAGTTTTTTCTTTAAAACAAATTTAAACATCTACACAAACATTAAACATTACAATTTAATTCTGTGACATGATTTCATTTAAACTTCAAAGTCCATGTGCACAAAACTGAATTTTTATTACTCTACATATTTTTGTGTATGCCTACATATGTTCTTATTTATGCTAAAATTGGAGAAACAAAAGCATACAAGTGAGAGGTCGCTGTATAAATTGTAAAAAAAAAAATATTTATGATAATAAGAATAACCATTATATTAGTTGTGTAAATTTATAAATTTCATCCCATAAAGTAATTACAAAATGTTAATAATGTCAGCATACATTTTTTTTCTGCTTTTGAAATTGTCTTACTTTTAAAGTGAACAGACATTTTATTTAAAAACCTTTAAAATAAAATCTATAGAAGTTATTTTTAAAATCACAACTCCAAATAAATCTAGTAATAAAATTAAATGCTTTATTTTATTTTAAAGGAAATATCACTCACACGCAAGAAAAGTTACACACCTCGAGGAAAGCAAATTTCACAGGAGAAGCAAAAGAAAATTTGAATAATTTTATAATAAGATAAAATTGCACTACTTAGCTCTGCATACTGGAATAAAAACATGCATGCAAGCATAAAATCTTTAATAATGAAGACATAAAATGTGGTTCAGAGGGGAGGTTAATTATACCTCCCCACACAATCTATCCTTCGTCTGTGGTCACAAATGGACAAATAGCATAATCAGGCATGCCACTCAGAAAACAACAAAAAAGAGGAAATTATACGTAAAGTAAAATTTGCGACATTTTTCACAAAATTTATGCATGAATTTTGTAAACTATATTGTTTATAATAAACTAAATAAAGTACTAGTGTCTTTTTTTTAATTTTTAATTTATAAGAGTAAATAAAAATGATTTTTCTTTAATTCATAGTATTTTTAATCAATTAAGATAACCTAGCAACAGGTTCAGTGAGGAATTTTATGTATTACATCATTTTAAATCAATTTAAGTAACCCAGTAATAGATTCAATGATTATTCCACGAGTAAATAGCAAAAATTTGCAGGTTGTTTTTTCCCCCCATCTCGATTTTTGTACATTTGACGAAAATAGCTGTTATATTTCATGATCGTTTGACGAAAATCGCCGTTTTATTTTGCGATCGTTTGACGAAAATCACCGTTTTATTTTGCGATCGGTTGACGAAAATCGCTATTTTACATCGCGATAATTTGACGAAAATTGCTTGTTTACATCGCAATTGTTAGACGAAAATCGCCGTTTTATTTCGAGATCGTTTGATAAAAATCGCCATTTTATTTTGCGATCGGTTGACGAAAATCACCGTTTTATTTCGCGATTGTTTGACGAAAATCGCCGTTTTACATCGTAATCGTTTGACGAAAATTGCCGTTTCACATCGCAATTGTTTGACAAAAATCCCCGTTTTATTTCGCGATCGTTTGACGAAAATCCCCGTTTTATTTCGCGATCGGTTGATGAAAATCACCGTTTTATTTTGCGATCGTTTAACGAAAATCGCCGTTTTGTATCGAGATCGATTGACAAAAATCGCCATTTTACATCGCAATCGTTTAACGTAAATTGTCGTTTTACATCACAATCATTTGACGATTGTTTGATGAAAATCACTTTTATTTCGCGATGGTCTGACGAAAATCACCGTTTTATTACGCGATCGCTTGACGAAAATCGCCGTTTTATATCGCAATTTTATATCGCGATGGTCTGACGAAAATCACCGTTTTATTACGCGATCGCTTGACGAAAATCGCCGTTTTATATCGCAATCGTTTGACGAAAATCGCAATTTTATATCGCGATCGTTTGACGGAAATTGCCGTTTTACATCGCAATCGTTTGACGAAAATCGCCGTTTCACATTGCGAACGTTCGGCGGAAATCTCTGCTTCGCGATCGTTTGAAGAAAACTGCTGTTTTATATCGAGACCGTTTGATGAAAATAGTCGTTTTATTTTGCTATCTTTTGACAAAAATCACCGTTATATTTCGCGATCTTTAAACGAAAATCTCTGTTATATTTCACGATCGTTTGACGAAAAAGGTTGTTGTATTTCGCAATCGTTTGACGAAAATTGCTGCGTAATTTCGCGACCATTTAACGAAAATCCGTTTTATTTCGCGATCGTTTTACGAAAATCGTTATTTTATTTCGTGATCGCTTAACAAAAATCGCAAATACTTAAAAATTAAAAAAAAGCGGAAATCCGCCATTTGGCAGAAAAGTGGCATCCCTGCATAATAAAGGGATTTTCGATGCAACTACACACATGAAACTGTTTGTATATCAAGACAGACCTATTAGTGGAATAAAACGCAAAATTAATTTTTTGTGAGATGCGTCACTTTTCTTGTGGCTGAATGATATTTTCTCCCAAACAAACATTTCCTACCACCTAAAAATCAATCTTTTTTTCTTTTATTAACATTTAAAAACAAATAGTTATCAATACTGTTTTACACAATTTCTTCTACATTCTCTAATAACAGGATAAAAGTATTCATTTAGCTTCAAATACATATTAAATATTTATAGCTGGTAAAAATAATCTTTTAAATACATACACAAATTTCATATTCCAATTAATATGATTAACTACTTTGAAAATGTACTTGCATAGATTATACAAAGTATTTAAAAAAAAACAATATTTAATCAAGCTTAAAGAAAGTAATCTCAGCCCTGAGAAAACTATTTGCATAGATATATATATATATATATATACAGTGCTGGTCAAAAGTTTCCGGCCAGCAAAAATTTTTCAGTTAATTTGTAGATATACCCATATGAAGAGGAATCTCAAAGTGATATTTATACATTTTACTGACATAATAGTTAGGAACTTACATATAGAAGAACATGTAAATATCAATAAATTTAACTGACAAAATTAAGTATAAAGGAAAACACATGTTCTCAAAAGTTTCCGGCCACCTTTACAAGTTTGTAAAAAAGTGGTATTGTAATAGAAAATTACAGTGATCAATAACATTTATAATTAGTATTTTATCGTATTACTATTTTATTAGCTTTAGTAATAAGTACTGCGACACAGTAATGTGACATTCATACAATCAACAGTTAAAGATCGTCTATAGTACATCTTTCCCACATTTCTTGCAATTTTGGCGAATTTTCAGCTGAATTGGATTATTTATAGTTCCGCAGACTTTTGTCAACTTCTTTTCAAAGATTTTCTATTGGATTCATGTTGGGAGCTTGGGGTGATCATTTCAAAAACAAATTTTTTTGTGCAAAAACCATTGCTTATCGAGGTTTGCATACATTATTTATGTGGTTATGTTAAGAAAAATAGTTGCGACCAAATTTTTTTCTCTAATAAGGCAGAAAATAGTCTTGCCAGATATCCTTATACATTGTGTCATTCACCTGGCTGTGGATTTCAAATAACAGACCGACACTTTTTGAAGAAAATACTCCCCACGGCATAATGTGCCCTCCGCCATGCTTCATTGTAATAATAACATAGGTCGAATCATACCTTTTGTTGTTAGGTCATCAGGTGTTGTGTCTGCCATCACTTCAAAAACTGTTTCGAATTCGATTGATGGAAAACTGGAGCTTTTTTCCAGTTTTCATTTGCCCAGACATTATGTTTTTTAGAAAATGCTAGTTGGGTACGTTTGTAATTTTTTTAACTCTGAAAAAAAATTAACACCGACTCTTCCATAAAGTTATGCATCACATCAGCATGTTGATACGGTATACAGACTTATTTCAGCAATATTTTCATTCCGTAAATTGCAGTAAATTGCAGCGGCATTTTTATCCGGATTATCAATTGTTTTTCTCCTGATAATTCTGTTCACAGGAATAGTAATTTTTCAGGATCTCCCGGACCTCTGAAAGTCCTGAAGGGCATGGCCATCTTTATATAATTTTTAAATATCATTTATGGTCAATTTTACCGATCAATAACGTTGCCGTAATATCTTGAGAAGATTGGCCTTTTAGTGACAATCTAATCACTCATTTATGAACAATAATTGTTGAACTTTTCAATTTTGAATTCAGACTATGCTATACACGTTGATTCATCCATAAAGACAACCAAAAAACAGTTTACCGATAGAAAAAAACTAAAGAATGATAAGTGGCCGGAAACTTTCGCACACGGAAACTTCGAATTTTATCCTTTTGCATGAAGCATCTTCAGTGTCCAATCAAAATGATCACGTGGTCAGAGGTCATTCACATATTCCTAACTTTTGAAGCAATTGTGCTTCTTCTTTGCTGAAACCTTTTGGTAAATAAATCGAAGAAACTAACTAGCTGGAAACTTTTGACCGCCACTGTAGATGCGACTTGCATAGATGATGATGTAGCCTGAGAAGGCCCTGTTCATTAATTATTTGTAAATTTAGAACAATTTTTTCAGAATTCTTATAAAATTTAATAAAACTTTAGGATTTGATGCTTTTAACTTTTTGACCATCTTAAAAAAATCTTGGCACTTGCATAATGAGATATTAATAAACAAGCTTAACAAAAAGAAAAATTTGGCAAATATAAACGAATATAATTTTGTTAAGAAAACATTTATTGTAACAATGTTTGCATTATTTTGATTAAAATTCTTTTAATTTAAAAAATATGTATTATTTTCTTCTTATATAATACTTTATCTTTTAATATTTTCATCGTTCAGTACACTCCTGAATCTGCTTTTCAGATCAATATTAATGAAAAGGGAAAAAATACAAAAAGTTATTTTCAGATGTCTAATTTCATAAAAATTTGGGTGAAATTATAATTTATAGCAAAAATTCCTGATTTAAAAATACAGTATACTCCCTAAAAATCTCCACAGCTTGGGACCATAGGTTGTGTGGATTTTAGAATTTTGCTGATTTCTTGTCATTTTTAGTTTACATTTTTAAAACAGTAATTTGAATACAATCATGAAATCAAAATTGAAATGAATGTTTGTAATATTGTAAAATATTAAAATAATTAAGTAAAGTATTAAACTAAGTTGATAAAAGGTAAGATAATTTTATAAATTATTAAAAGTAAAGGTCAAGTAAATAATAATGCATAAATAAATATGTATAACAAAGATGAGATACATTTTCCTTGAATTTGATGAAATTTCCTCATAAATATATCCTATTAATTCATATAGTAGAAAAGTTTTGTTTCAGATTAAGCATGGTTTATATAATTAAAAAAAAACTTGATTAATACATAAATATATTTGGTAAAAAGTTTGTGAATACCTGTGAAATCAGCAATATCTTGATTTTTTTCACAAATAAATATATACTTCCTTCATGAAAAAATACAGAGTTCTGTCATATTATCGAGAATTACATATTAAAATACATATAGAATGACATAAAGCTTAAAAATTCTATAATTCTGCTGCTGTACTTGAACTGAAATTTGCATTGTTTACATTTGTGATGGTGTGGATTTGAGAGAATCTACTGTATTAAATTATTGTACAATGCCATTAAGATTACTTATGTTATACCTTTCAGCATTAAAAGTAAATAGCAACTGCAATGTTAAATAAATATTGATTTTTGTATAATAAAAGCTTCTCTCTTTTTTTTCTTCTGCTAACTTAAAAAAATAGCAAAAAAGTTACAGCAATAACTTTTTAATTACACCAATGAAAAATTGTTAAATGAGAATAATCAAATTAGTTATTTTTTTAATAACAATATTTTCATGATATTTTCTTTCGTTCCCCTGCATTTCACAATTAAATTATATACAGTATGAAAGGGAATGCATGTCTGACTATTAGTTACAATTATTTAATATTATTTTACCTTTATTTTTAAATACCTACTAGCAGAGACAAGGATCCAATGATTAGTTTCTATATAGGTGAAAATATTTTTGGAAGTGTTGAAAAAAAAAAAAAATAAAATAAAATCCTTTAAATTTAACAATTGTTAACAACAAGAATTAAAAAATTTAAGCTGTAGGTTAAAGATAAGTAAAAAAATTAATACTGTGGGGTGTTAACTAGACTACAGAAAGATAAAGGCAGTTTCCAATTTTGTGCTATTTTTACATATAACATTACAAATATTGCACAAATAATCTCTAAAATAAATAAGATATATTAGTATTAACATTATAAAATGCACAAACAAAATACATTGCTATTCAAGAACCTTGGGATGGGGGTAGGGGAGCAATATATATATGCAGTGTTATCAGGTCTATACTTCTTTACAAAGGGATTGTTAAAGAAATTTCCAATGTTTCAGATTAAACAAAAGACATTTAAAAATATGAATATCAATATTAATCTTTTATATGTTCATTATTATAAATGGTCTAAAATTAACCTTCCACAACATTGCTTCTGAATTTTTGAAAATAGAAACAGTTATTTTTTTTATTATTTCATTTATTAAAATTAATAAATGAAATCAGTATTTATGAAGGTTTCATGGGACATTTACAACTTTACCTAAATCATTTCTTTCAAATATTGTTGTCTTTAATTTATAAAATATAATAGTCTTATAAATAAATATGGAAATTTTTCAGAACTAAAAATTTCAACTCTATGCCTTTTGAAAAAATTGAACATTTATAACTGAGGGAGAAAAAGATATCCACTTTAAAATATTTTTGCTTTGTATAATGAATAATGCTTTTAAAAGCAATTAGAATTCATTCTAAATCATATTACAACCATTCAATGTTTTAAATATATTTCATAACAAGTTTTTTTAACACTACTTTAACCTTCCGTCTACCAGACAAAACACCCATTTATCTACATTAAATATTGCTGTCGGGTCCAATGGACCCGTCTGGTAGACGGAAGGTTAAAATACCATTGATCTATATTGGATTAAAAAAGATAAAAAGTAAGAAATCTATGGAGCAATTTTGTATTATGGATGAAATTCAACCTCCCTACTTACAAAAAGGCCATTATCCATCATTATGTAAATGCAGCAATGCATGTGGTACATATAATGTTGTACAAAACAAAATTTGCTTAATTTTACAAATAACTAAAGAAAATTTAAGAATATTTAAAAAGAAAATGAATTTGAACAACCACATGAAAATTAATACATCTGATTTTGTCTGTTAGATTAAATTTGAAAGACTTTATACAGAAACCTTCCAAACTACACACATTTCTGAAAAAGTAAATTAAAAAAGATAAAAAGTAAGAAATCTGTGGAGCAATTTTGTATTTTAAATGAAATTCAACCTCCCCACAGTATAAAAATAAATAAATATATATTTTAATTTTCTAGCAACTATCAAATATTGCACAAGCAAGAGTTGCATGAAATGCAGGGTTTTTTTAGTTATGCATTTGTGAGTTGGTACATTATTTAATAATAAAAAGGAGTTAATCATTGTTCTGATTAATTGAAAGCCAAAAGGTTGATATCTCTCAAAATGACTTCTATTGTGAATATTTTTCACAATTTACATGACTGAAAAATACCAAGATCCGAATACATACCAGAAAACAAGCAATTGACACCCCCCCCCCCCCCCCCCCGCCAAAAAAAAAAAAAAAAAAAAAAAAAAAAAAAAAAAAAAAAAAAAACAAGCATTTGCTAAGCCAAAAATATTGATGATGAAGCAAAAATATCATGTATGTGAATATATACATCAATGTATATGAACATACTTTATAAAAACAAAATGATCAATAATAAAATATATACAATATCAAAGCTACAAAAATATTAATAGAAGTATAAAATAATACTAAAAAATCACACAACTCTATTTGAACAGCATAATAAGTACATGCAGTAATGAAAATGACAGCAATTATTAGAGAAAACATCGTGGCATGAGAAACTTTTAAGTTTAAATGAATTATTTTATCAAAACTAATTTTTTTTAATCAGATTTAAAAATTACAACAGTTATTCTAATGCTAGGTAACATTTTTTTCATGAAATTTATCTTGAAAATCCCAGTTTTTCTTTGATGTGTTTTAATGATAAAGAATAGCAAGATATATTTTAATGATAAAGAAGAGCAAGATATATTTTAATGATAAAGAAGAGCAAGATATAACATAGTTCAGATATGGGTGTAAAAAATATAAGCAAAATTTTATATCCAATATGCCAAAAACAAGGGAGTAGAAAATGTACAAAACAGTTAGTTCACAAACTCCTTTAAAGATAATCAGTTGTAAGAGGTGGTTGGAAGAAAATGTAAACTACTAAACTTTTATTAAAAAAATTTGAATAAATGTAGTAAAGTGTACAAAACAGTTCTGAATAAAAAATATTTTTTTCTCTATACAGATATAGAATTTTCCTGAAAATAAGCCCTAATATGATTTTTCAGGATGTTCATAATATAAGAGGTACTCCAAAAAATAAGCATGTATCATTTCCTTGTTTCACTTCCTTTCTTGAATATCCAAGATATTAAAAATGTAAACAATCACTATTAGTTACTCCCAGTTCAAAGTTTAGGGTCTTTGCATGGATAGTCTAGACATGGATGAAGAATTTGCAGTATAAAATGACTGATATTGTGTCACCGACACACCATGCACAGGTTTCTTGGACAAGAAGAATTTATTTAAGGAGAGCTACACTGCTGGATATGAGAAAATAGGGACAGTAGTTTTATGAGAAAAGAAGTTACAAGAAAATCAAGCCATCAATTTTGAACTTTATGAAGATGTTGCAGGAGAAGGTGACATGACTGTAGTTGAATAAATGTAAAGTTTTATACATATGAATGTATGAAATGTAGAGTTTTGTACATGAATATAAATGATTAGATTGAGTAAATACAGAAATGTAAATTGTTGTCCAGGAGAAAGTATAAAAAACAACAAGCCCAGAAGATATAGCCTTAATGGACCTTTTATGACAAAAATAAATTAAAAATTTGGTCTTATTTTTGCAGGAATGTGCTAACTCATAGTTCAGATTAAATAAATAAATAAATAAATAATCCTTTCTAACAATAGAAAATAAATCATCAGTAAAAATAAATGCATGTTGATTATGCAAAAATTTATTAAACAGGACTACCACTGCTTAAAGCCATTGAAAATAGTTACTATAATAGCTTACAATAATAATAAAAAAAGAGATCCATAATATTTTATATGTTTACTTAAAAAATGTATGAGGAAAAAAATTCTCATTTACTATAAAAATAACAACCAAAATTTTGTGAAAACTTACATCCTATTCTGCAGTTAATGCTATCACCCAAATTTTCTACTTTTTGCATTTTTATTATAAAATCATATATTACTTATTTTTTCCAAACTAAATTGAATATAAGCTCATAGTATAAACAAGAAAAGTTCATTATTAGCTGCAACTTTAATATTGTCTGAAATGGTGAAAGTAGTTGCTTTAAGTAGCATTTTGGTTACAAATGGTAGCCCTGATTATACTTTTTAAAATTCTGAAATGAATGGTATTCTCAAAACTATAGCAACAATTCTAAGAGTTAAATAATAATAACAAAAAGAAAAAAAAATAGCATGCCAAACAATCATAAATCATTAAAAAAATTGAACTGAATTTCAAAATTATGGCTCATATAATGAGATGTTTATCAAACATTAATGATTATAAAAGCAAAATAACAAAATCTCATCATACATAAATTAAAATAACATGTGCTGTATAATGAATTACATAAATCGTAAACAATATCTAGATTCATTATATTATTTTGAAAGCTATAGCACAAATTTTAGAAGTTAAGTAACAATTAAGAAAACAAAGACAATAAAATGTCAAACAATCATACATCATTTAAAAAAAAAAAAAAAAAAAAAAAAAAAAAAAAAATTAAATGAATAGAATTTTAAATTATGGCACAAATAATAAGACATCAAACAAGCATGAGTATAAAAACAACAAATATAACAAAAATAATTGTGTATAAATTAATGAAATAAATAAAGGGAAATGTAAAACAATTCTTGAAAAGTTAAAATAAAGTATAAATATTGCACATGAATGAACACAGCCATACACACATAAGCATTAGTGATAATTAAGCTCGATAAATAAAATGCTTTCTGTAATGCAGTTTTTAGTCATCAACAGGCAACAGCAATGAATAATGAATTACAATAAATAAACAATGATACAAACACAAGAGATTATAAATACCCTTATGTAGTCAACACAGAGAGATATACAATGATATAAATGTGTTATATATATGTATAAACCTTAAGGAAAAATCTCTTCATACAAATTTATAACCTATTTTGTGCATAGTTATGTGCAAATTCTTCCTTTTAAAAAAAAAGAAGAATCATTAGTCTTATTTTTCAAGCTTTAGCAATTTTAATTATTATGAATAGGGAACATCTATATGTCCTTTTAAGGCTTCTTTGGCTGCTACAATCAAAGGATGTAGGCTGCATAAAGGTTGAGCAAGTTTCAGGAAAGGATGCTGAAAAATAATAGCAGAAAAAAAAAAATGACAAAATTTTCAATACATAATAGCCTTATTTAAAAATAAATAATAATAATAATAAATAAAAAACCAATAGAAATATTTTCAACTAATTTCCAAAATGGTTTTTTTGAACAGTTAAAATCTTTTATTTTTTCATTAATACAAAAGATTAGAATTGAATGAATGAAAATTATATTTCCCCATCACAAAGATTTTTTTTTTCTGTAAGAATATAAATTTAGAAGTAACAAAGCATCAAAACAATGAAAACATAGGATATTTCTCAAAGAAGCAATTATCTGTGTAACATGGTTTACACCATAATAGAGGTTTTTAAAGCTCTTAGCAACTTTGTAATCCTCATCTAAAACAGACCACTTTTAATATTTTCTCTGTATTAGTACAACTCCAAAATTTAAAAATGAAATTATTTAAGCTATTTAGAATAATGAACAGAGATATATAAACTGCATTTTGAAACAGTATGTTTTCCTCTTTTCAATTTATCTACAAGATTTTTCTGGTGTTTTAGAAAACTGAAAATTTTTACATGAATCTGAGACCTTTGCAAGCTTTCTGAAGTGCAAACTAATTGAGGTCTGCAGATCACAGTTTAAGAATTTGCTAAATTTAAATAATAATAATAAAACTTAACAAAACTTTTATATCTAAGGAGAGAAACATACTAAAAGAAGACAGGAAAAAAGTGGGATGGAGGAGAGTAAATACAAAATTCATTGTAATACAGGTGCAATTACCATAAAAAACCTTACACTATTTATAAAAGATTTGTTTTTTCTTTTTGATAAATTTAAAACTATCAGAAATATCATTTTCATAGTCTACATTATAGTTAGATATATTAATATTTAAAGTTATTAAATCAAAACTATCTAATTTATAAGTCATTAATTACATGAAATTGAAATAACGTAAGTAATAATTCCATTACAATTTTTATTAATAATAAACAGTTTTTAAAAAAGGCAATTAATCTGGTACTATATTTCTGATAACATAAAAGTGCATTTAAACAAGTGGGTAAGTATGATTGCAGATTTCACATAGGGTTTAGTTTAATATCTCCTTCAAAACACTTTATCATTAAATTAACAAAAATTGTCAATAGAAAATGAATCATTCCTTGCATAAATGGCAGCACCATTATATTTAGGAATGCACCTCCTGGAAATTATCTACTATCTTATTTCAATTTTTATATTTAACTAGTAATATTTATAGATTTAAACTTGCGATAATATGAATTTAAACTTGCGTGCAACAATTAAAAAAAAAATGAACTGATGATATTAAAAAAAAAAAAAAAAAAAAAAAAAAAAAATTAATTATAATAATAGTCTTTTTCAAAATTTTATGATTTATTGTGTGACAAGAGGTATTCAGCTGTATGTAAATTTGAACTCTCTGATCAGCAAAATTTGAACTCTGATTTATATAGTTTTTGTATTCCGACTCTGTGACAGACAGATGGACAGACAAACAGAGGACAGAAATGAATAGGTTTTCGTCAGATGAACAAAATCCTAAAAATAACAAATAATGATAAGTGTTTCATCCTGCCTGCCTTGAATTTAAATAATAGAAAATCTGTTGCCCCTCTTTAAAGAAATTAGTATCCTTCTTGTATCTCAGTCAGAAAATGGTCTTTTTATTGCTGTTTGCATGAAAGAAAAAATGCTTCCATGATAAAAATTGATTTGCCGCCATGGCATGAAAAGAGCTCTCCCACTTGTAACTAATACAACTAGCCGCCAGGCCCGTAACCAGAAGGGGGGCAGGTGGGGCTGAGCCCCCTCTAGCGTCCTTTAGAGCCCCCTCTAACGATTTCTTTAATTTCTAATTTTTTAACAAAATCCATATTTTAACTTTTCTCAAAAAAAAAAGTGAGAAAATTTTTTAGATCTCTTAATTGCTTTGAATAAAATGGACATACGCCAAAAATTTTGTATTCGGAACCCTATTGGATTAGTTGTTTTCAGTTATCTTGCTAGCGTTTTCGAGATGCATTTCTCGAAACACATTTTAAAGGAACATTTCTTTCTCCTGAGAAAAATTAAGTCCAGATGCACTAACTGGTCACCACATGTGTTAGTACATCATTATATTTTCAAAGTAACGATCTTACGCAGGATGAATGGAAATGGTCACATGGTGTTCAAGTTGACCAATAATTAGTCAAGCAATGGTCAAAATCTTGACTAAGACGGTCATTAAAAACCCATGTTTCTAAATTTTAATGGTTTGCCTGCTGACAATACGTACTTATCAGTAGATTTAGTTAACGATGAAATATCACTTGGAAACTAGAATGTTTGAAAATTAAAAAGATAAAAAATGTCAATTTATACACGTGGAATAAAAAAAGCTAGTAATTGTTTCATGTTATGGGTTACATGAGTGTATACAGTAGACTCCCTCAAATCCGCACAGCTTGGGACCAGAGGTTTTGCAGATTTTAGAATTTTGCGGATTTTTGGTCATTGCTTTGTTTACATTTATAAAAAATAATTAGAATGTAATTAATAATGAAATCATAAGTATAATGAGTGCTTACAATATGTTAAAATATTAAAATAAGTGATAAACTAAAATAATAAAAAATTAGATAGTTTTTAAAATGATACTAAAAGCAAACGTCAAATTATTAACCATTAATGTACAATTAAATATTCATTATAAAGATGAAATGTGTTTTTCCTAAATTATTCAATGAAACTTGCCTCATAAAGGCACATTACTAATTCACATCAAGATCATAAAATAATGAAGCTTTATTTCAGGTTTAGCCAGACTTAATAACTAAAAAAGCTTGATTAATATATAAATATATTTGGTAAGATTGTGATTACGAATGATATCAGCAATATCTTTATTTTTTTCAGAAATAAATTATTCTTTCTTCATGAAAAAACATGCATTCAATAACCTTAACAAAAATTACAAATTAAAAAATATATGGAATAGATGTAAAACTAAAAAAGTCAAATTTTGCACCTACATCTGAACTGAAAATTTCATTGTTTACATCCGTAAAATATGCGCGGATTTTAGAGAGTTGCTGATTTTAGGAGTGCGGATTTGAGGGAGTCTACTGTATTAAAAAAAAAGAAAAAAAAAGTTTATTTTATTTTATTTTTATTTATTTATTTTATTTATTATTATTATTATTATTATTTCGTTTTTGTGTTAAATGAAAACATTTTTTTTTTCAATTTGTCATATAACAATAAAAAATTAAGCAAAAAAAAAAAAAAAATGATTAAGGTTAAGTTTATTATAGATTACGGCAAAAATATCTGCAATTATTTGATGTATGGTGCATTAAATTTATTTTCAAGTGCTACATTCTAACATATTTGCAGAATAATTTTTATAAAGAAAAACATAAAATTTGTAGACATGGTTATTCAGTCTCAAAGAATAAAACTGTGTAATTGTGTTTTATAATGTTATTTTTCAATTTAAAAAAGCTGCTTTTTGACATATTCGCGAAATAATTTTATTTATAAAAATATTTGCAGGTATATGGACTATAAGAAATCAAACAGCATTTTACGTTTTCCTCTACCAGAAAAATAATCTGACAAAAAATGATGGCAGATTTAACGTTACTGGTTGATTTTCATAGTATTTAAGAACAAAATACTAGTCGTCGAGTAGCAAATTATTATAACTCTTGATACATGGCATTTATTTAAAAAAAAAAAACGGCAAACAGTATTCAATTCTTATTTGTCTGAAGAGAGAAGATGACATTTTTAAACAAATGAAAAGTAAATCACTTCTTGAATGCATCATGAAAATTTCTTGTTATTGAGTGAAAGAATTTTTTTTTTTTTTTTACGATTAATTAAAATGGAAAAACGCCTAATAATTAACAGTCGCCTTATACATTTAATGAAAATTATTCACATATTTTGAAAATGGGTGTTCGTGTCCTTGTGCTCTTTTTTTTTTCATGACATTGGGCAAATTTTAAGAAACACGTGTACATCATATGCGAAAGAAAAGCAGTATTGAAAAACACAAAATTAAAATCCTTTTTTTTTTTTTTTTTTTTTTTTTTTAAACAAAAACACTATTAATCCCTTGGGGACAAGCGAACCATGTATGTGCCGCAAAAAGTGCTCAGAATCCTTGTTTATCCTCAGCAGTAAAATTTTATTGCTTAATTTGCCTTATTTAAATGGAGCATTTTCTCGATTTAATAAGACACAAATTTTTGTTTTTAAAAACCGATGATAAAACATTAAAAATTACATAAAAGGCTTCCGTCCCGATGGGGTTAAGTCCAGATACGTTTCAAAAATATGAAATTAATATACATTAAAAAAATGATTAATGTTTGTAGTTACATAATTATATGCAGAAATTTAAATTTAATTATTATTGTGAAGAATTTATTAGTTTATTTTATACAACCTATTTTTAATAAAATAAGATCAGGCAAAATTAGATTAAAAGAGAAACTCATATCATCATTAAATTAAATCATACTTAGAAAAGCCGTGACTTTAAAATGATCTAATAATTCAGCAGAAAATGAAATATTAATAAAATTTAATAAATTATGATTTGCTGCTAGTTAAAGATATTAAAAGTAGGAAATTAAAATAAGAATAATAAATTAAGTTTCATTAATTATGTATTTTCTACCATAACATATGCAAAAAAACTGTTAATTTTCAACTAAAAAATAAACTTTTTTTTATCAAAAATAAAACAGATTTCAAAAACTATTGCAAAGTATTTTTTTTTCATAATAATTAATAAGACATTGAATTAAGAGCATTGTATTTACCATGCGTATTATATGATATTTATGTACATTAATTTGATTTTTTGGAGTCAGCGCCAATCTCAACAAAATCAAAAATAATTATCCTTTAAAAATTATAACAAATTCAGCAAAAACATTGCGAAAATAAATTTAATTTTAAATCAATCAACTCTAACTTAGAATCCCATATTTTAAAATCTGTGTGTTTGGTTGCCCCTCCCCCCCCCCCCCCCAATAATGGCCAGTATAAACGCATTATTTTATACTAACCATAGTTATAGTTACTTACTTGGAGTTACTTATTTATCTTACTTGGAAATATACATTTAAACACGTGAGATAAAATGTTACAAAATTGGTAAGATTAAATTTTTTTTTAAACTAAATATTAAATCAGAAAAAAATTCATAGATAATTGGATATGTATCTATTGGACACTTATATTGAACTTGGCTGGACTTGCATAGACAACAAACAGTCAAATAAATTTACATAAAAATAAATATAACAATACGCATGGTAAATACGCATGCTCTTAATTTAATTTCTTATTAAATATATTGTGTAAAAATAATATTTTAAATCTTGCAGTAGTTTTTCAAAAAGGTTTTATTTTTGGTTAAAAAAAGTATTTATTTTCCGATGATCATGAAGTATTTTGCATTTATTAATTTCCTTATAGAAAAAATCCGTTATAGAGAGGTTTTACACTCTATACACTGTAGAGACTATAGGCAGGCCCATTTTATCAGTTTTTGCTATATTTAGTTTTCTTAAAATATGGATTGTTAAAAAATGTTAGCCCCCCCAGAAAATTTTCAGAGCCCCCCCCTGGCATGTCTCGCTGGTTACGGCCCTGCTAGCCGCCCTTTGCGACCAGTTTGGTCTCCCTTAAATGTATGCTACTATGCTACACATTAAATCATACTGCTTTTATTATTAATTTATTTTAATTGTTCAACTTTTTGCCAAGTTAGAAAATTCTGCTAAAGAAATAAACATAGACGTCATATACACACCACATTGGCGTGATTGCAACAAAATGGCAGTTAGATGCCTCATATGGTAATCCGGGTATTGTTTTTTATTAATAAACTGCTTATTTACTTTACCTTTTTTTTTTTTTTTTAAATAATTTAAGTTGTTTTTTAGTTCGATATTTATTAACTAACCTTTTTTTTATTTATTATTATTTCCTTTTTAAAATAATAGGAAATGGTTAAAAAAATATATATGCAACCGATATTTGAAAACGAATTTTCGCTAAATTGACGGTCAGAAAAAAATTGCGCTAATATGATGCATAATATGACACCTGTGTATAAACTTTAATTTGAAACTGAAACATTTAAAATTCATGACTTATTTATTATAGTAAAAAGAATAGAAAAAAAACAAACAAAAATAATATTTTGAAACTTCATAAGGGCAGCAAAAGTACAAAACATAAACAAAGCTAATTTACCATGGCCTAAATCCTGCCAAAGGACTTTTACACAATAACCAATAAAATGCATCTCATTTTGGCATTGCCATTGAACAATTAACAAATAATTGCGATTTCTGTGCCGCATACGATACCATAATATATATATAGAAAGAGAGATTGCCAGTAGAAAAAAAAAAGTCTTTAAAAGTACCAGGAAAAAAGTGTAATTAAGTATCTTAAAAGTGCCCTTTTTCTCAAGAGTATCAACCTGCCTTTTTTAAAACTTCTGGGTAATTTCTGGGATAGAAAAAACATGAAGCATCACAGATTTTCATAAGATTTAAAAAATATATATTTCAAAGGGACATTTCTCCTTCATTACATAAATTGCCAACCTGAACAGATTTAAATAGTTTTTCATGTTATTGAAAGAGCATGTATATGTTCAAATGTTTCATATAAAACTAGTATTGTGTGGCCATTAGAAAAAATTTCTTGTGCACTATTCTAATATATTAACTTATAACAAAATCATCAATGATAAATATAAAGCATAGTGCATTTTTTTTTCATTCTACACATAGTTATATGTGGTCAGTGAATTAAAAGAACAAGAGAAAACTAGTATCCCTGGTTGGATATTTAAATTAGATCAACACATACATTTTTAATCTTTAAACTCAAGTATAAAATATGGTTACTTTGTACACAACAGAAAATGAGATACAACTATAAAGATCATTCAAAAAAGAAAAAAAAAAAAAAAAAAAAAAAAGTGCTGATATTCTATTATTGAATTCAGAGACAAAAATGCAAGTCCAAAATGAGCAATTCTGACAAGAATTGCTTAAACATGTATGAGAGGTACACAAATGGAATTATTAATATTACAAGACACACACACATTAAATTGCATCAAATTGATTGTAGTGTAGGAATCCTTAAGAACAAAATAGAAGCAACCCCAAATGAGTGATGAAAGTCAAAATTGAATAAGAGTTTATTTAAAAGAATGTTTAACAGAGTATGCAATTTGATGAAATTTCATGTAATAAATTTTGGTATAAAATAATAACTGTAAAAATGAAAAAACAGTATAATACAGAAGTTAAATGTTAGGCAGTATAAATCTATATGTTATTAGCAACTATTTATATCAAGGTCTAACACAATAAAAAATTTGGTGCATTAGTTCTTGAGATACAGCTATCACAGGAATGAGAAAAATACAGCATAACAGGACCATTTGTTAAACGATATACACCGAAACCTAACAAGAATTAATTTATGTCTATCCAAATTCAGAAGCTTGATTAAATTCTATGAATTAGTTTTTAACACGTTTGCTGCCAATCCTGAGATAGTGCATCTGTTCACAGATGCCAAAGTAATATCTCTGATATTATGCTTTTAAATTGGTTTCTGTGGTTTTATTATTTAAATATAGATATAACAGATTACTTTTACTTGTCAAAACTTATCATAATTTTATTTTAATATACCTATTAAAATTTAAACACAATGTAAAAGAAATAACTTTTATTCATAGTATTTTCCAAAACATATTGTGAAAAGATATATTTTTCTATTGTAAATATTTAGTTATTGTATCTAGGTTTTGAGAAATAAATGATCCATTTCAGTATGCCAAGTGTATTACAGTAAAACCTCCATAACGGACACTCCCGAATAGCGGACACCTCTATTTAACGGACAGTTTTCAAATCTCCACTCCCAAAACGTTCATTTTTGTATGTTTAACCTCTGAATAACGGACATTCCGAATAGCGGACAGTAATTTTGACAAAATAGAATAAAAAATAATTTTTTAACGAGGAAAAAAAATTAAAATCCTCAAAATTTATCAGGGCAATGTATCACAAATTTTGTGATCACAGATAAATGTGGGGATGAGCTGGAGAAAATTCCCTCTCCCCCCTACATAACCCCCCCCCCCCCTCGGATGATTGGAGATTGTTTGCTTTAAAGAAGCAGAAAAATACAATAAACAATTATACTTTTTTTTTTTAGAAAGAGATGATTTAAAAGGATTAAAACTACTGACAGAGTTAAAACTTCACATTAAAAAACAAATTACATGTAATCGTAAATAAAAGCATACTTTTGCAACTTTTTTTTTTTTCTTTGTAAGAACAAGCAAAGGATAGAGGTATGCACAATTTTATTTCAGTTTTATTGCTTTAAAAATTATTTTAATTTCTGCTTTAATGATATAATAGAGGTTTTAGGACATTTTTAAATCGACTAATGAAACATTAAGCATTCATTAAAAATTTTTCTATCTCTGAGGTTTTCCCAATAGCGGACACCTCCGAATAGCGGACAGTTTCTGTGCTCCCAAGGTGTCCGTTATTTAGAGGTTTTACTGTATTTAGTCTCTTTCTTTGTGCCGAACACCCATGGGCGCCCATATGGGGGGGCAAGGTGGGGCTTGAGCCCCCCCCTAGATTTTGGTTTTGTCATACTTTTTGAAATATAAATAAGTTGCAAGATATGAAAATTCTAACTTGATCCTGTAAAGTAGCATCGTAAGAAATTTACGTTTGAAACAGTTTTCCGTTTAAGGAGGCATAATAAACGTCAGTCAAAGCGATTTTATTCCTATCTGATGAAAAATACGGAAAAAAGTTTTCCCAAAAGAAATCAAGGAATTATCTCAGATTTATAAAATTGGGAATTCGGGGTAAGAAGCAAGAATATGGCTTGATTTGTGGAAAAGCAAAAACTGGTTAGAATGTCATGGTAAATGATCAAATATCAGAAACTACTTTACCCATTTCCGCCAAAAAATTTCACTGCAGATATCAGGCAGGGTGGGGAGGCTTACCAATTGGCTTAAGCCCAGTGGCGGATCCAAGGGGGGGGGTCATGACCCCCCTCTGGAGCTCTTCAAAGAGGGATGTACAATGTAAATAAAAAGTGCTAAAACAGGAACGCAAAATAACATCTAATCGAAAGAATTTGCGCTTTTTTCGAAACTGATCGAGAAAATTCGCAACTTTTCCGCGTCTGATCGACATAATTCAAAAATTTTCCGCACCCGATCGGTGAAATTCGCGATTTTTGCAAAGCCGATCCACGAAATTCGTGATTTTTTTTGGGGTGTAATCAACGAAATTTGAAAATTTTTCAACGAATGGTCAGCGAAATTTCCGATTTTTCTTCACTTGATTGACAAAATTCACGATTTTTCCGTGCCCAAACCACAAAATTAGGATATTTTTCCGTTCTTGTTCGATGAAATACGAATTTTGTTTAACACGAACTATGAAATACGCGTTTCTTAATTGACTGACGAAATCTGCATTTTTTTCCTGCCGTAAATTGATGAAATCCGTGATTTTTTTCTCGCGATAAACTGACGAAACTCATGATTGTTCTGCTACCGCTCAAAGATTTTTTTAATCTTTCCGCGCATCATCGACAAAATTTGCGTTTTTTCAAAGCCCTATCAACAAAATTAGCGATTTTTTTGTACTCGATCGTCCGAATTCGTGCTTTTTACGAAGCTGATCGACCATATTCGTGATAATTTTTTTCCCAATCGATGGAATTGCCAATTTTTGTTCGCCATATAAACGTAATTCGCGATCTTTTTCATTCCCAATCGACTGTATTTGCGCTGTTTACGAAACTGATCGACCATATTTACGACTTTTTCGTTCCCGATCGACAAAATTCGCAATTTTTCCGTGCCCTACCAAAAGCGATTTTTTCGTTCCCGATCGACTAAATTCGCACTTTTTACGAAAGTGATCGACCATATTCCGAATTTTTCCGTGCCCAATCGACAAGATTCACGCCATTTTCTGTTCTTGGTCCATGAAATACGCATTTTTCCGCATCGAACAATAAAATTCGCGATTCTTAACTGACTGATGAAATCTGCATTTTCTTGCTGTAAACAGACAAAACAGGCGACTTTTCCGCAACCTATGAACAAAATTTCAAGTATTATAAAAAAATTTCGATTTTTTTTTTCCTTGCCTGATAAACGAAATCTGAGATTTTTTGCGTCCCATCGACAAAATTCGTGATTTTTTTGCGTCCGATCGACAAAATTCGTGATTTTTCAGTGCCTAATCGACAAAATTCATGATTTTTTGCATGCCCGATCGGCGACATTTGCTACTTTTTATCGTTATTCCGTTTTCACAAGATTTACTGTATTTTAAAATTGTTTCATTAAATCATCTGTCAAAAGTTGTGACCCTCCCCCCCTGGAGGTTGGGCTGGATCCGCCCTTGCTTAAGCCAAACAAGCCCCACCCCAAAATTTCACTGCAAAAAGGTCATTTAGTAACCCATGTTAGTGACGATCACAAATAAGCGCGAATTTTGATCAAGGATCACAGGAAAAATGCGATTTTTGCCAAAGAAATTCAGATAAAAGCAAATTTTGCCAAATAAGGAAAAGAGAAACGCACATTTCACCAAAGAGTTGCTGAAAAAACACAAATTTCATTATAGAATCGCGAAAAGATCTTTAATTTTGTCAAAGAATAGCAAAAAGATTTCTGATTTCGTTCAAAAAGCATAGAAAAAAAACCCCGAAATTTGTGGAAAAAACACAAATTTCGTTTAAGTGTCTCGAAAAAAATGCTAATTTTGTTCAAAAATCACAAAAAAATGCAAATTTCTACAAAAAATTGCCAAAAAAGCAATTGTTGTCAAAAAATTGAGAAAAAAACATAAATTTCATCAAAAATTCGTAGAAAAAATACATATTTCTTAAAAGGATCACGAAAAACACATATTTCGTCAAAAAACGGGGGGGGGGGGGGGGGGGTCAAAAGTCGCGAAAAAACACAAAGAACTTTAAATATTTACTAAAATAAGTGATAGCTTTGGGGGAAGTTGAAATTTTCCTCAGCCCCCCCCTAAAATTTATGATATGGGCGCCCTTGCGAACACCTAAACAACATATGTGTTTTCTACGGCAAAACTCGTAACTGGCGATTTAGATAAGGATATTGATAACCAGTTATCTTGTAGCTGGCAAGGAAACTCAGTTTACCAACTATGAGTATTCTCGTAGTTGGCAGCAAATGTGTTAAGATACAGTAACCACAAAATTTGTGTCACACACAGACAAATATTTTCCAAAAATTGTCTAATCATGTTCAGGACATCTCAAAACATGTAAATCTACCATAAACTGAAAGTTGAAATTTTCAAAATTCCAATACTTTTGTTTTGTATACATAGAAAAAATAGAAAGATAATACATTATAATAGTGATACTGAAACGTTGCTTATAAACAAACTTACCTTTAGAAGTGATGAAGCAGAATATCTCTTATCCACATCTACTTCCAGGCACTTATCTAAAAAATCCTGAAAAGTTGAGGATAATTTTTCTTTATCCTTGATATCTGGTCTACCATTAGTAGCTATTAAGTATAATGCCTGCAAAAGAAAATTCAATTTAGAAATTAGAATAATAAAAACTGCTAGTTAATGTCGTACACTAAAGAAATACAGGGTAAAGAGTAAGATATATTAATGATTTAGTACTGATTAAAAGGTACTTCCATATATCATATTTATTTAAAAGAATACTATAGTTAACCAAAATAGCAGACAAGGTCACATTTTGCATGAAATAAAAACAGGAGAGAAGAAAATATCAAAGTATGAATAAAGTCTTGAAAAATAAATAAATAAATAAAAACAAAGAGTTTATTTGTAATCAGTGGTGGTGATAAAATGAAAATGTACTTTCATTTTCCCTTTCAACATCTTTGTTGAAAACAAGAAACCAACATAATGGAAATTTTTACTTTATGTCTCTGCATAGAAACAGGAAATAGATGTAAGAATTATTTTTAGTACAGATTTTAAAGAATTTTGAGTATTATATATTTACACATTTTTGTTAAGGTTTGATCTATTATGTATTAATATTTTGCCTTTTAATAATACTCTCTAAGGAAAAATAACACATTATATCAAAAAAATAATTTCATTTTTATTGACACAGGATTGTTAGCTATAAGTCTAAGGACACAATACTCATGAAGTTTTTATTACTCTGGATTTATTCAAGTGATGAAAGGTACAGAATCACGAGGGCAACAACTTTGACCAGTGGAAGAGTAAAGGGACAAGAAGATCACCATTTAGCATTGAGAGAGCATGTGAAAGTTTTTTTTTTCTATACTCTTAAAAAGTTTTAAATGGAGGTACAGCTCTAATACAAAGAGATGAAAAGATGATACTGAGAAATGAATTCATTGACTTGACTGATTGATACAGAGCTTAGGCACTCCAACATTTGTTCATGAACATTTATCTAATTTAGCATTTTCTTTTTATATATATTTATATATAAAACTAGCAGCCTATGTCTGCTGCGCTGGTAGGTTATTTTAAAGAAACCTTGAATAAAACGAAATGTGTTTGTGAATTTAATCATGCATAGACATTGACCTGGAATGTCCAAAAGAATTCTTGAAAACAATATCGAAGTTATTACACTGTTATAGCATTTATTGAGTCAAAATTTAGGCTGTTTAGAGCTAACTTCTTTAGTAGATCATTTAGTGACAATTCAGTAAAGATTGATAGAACAATATGTTATATACCAAAAGTGTTCATGAAAAATTATCAATGTGAGTCTCGTTAGAATGCGTTAAAGGGATTTATTGAAAAAGTCTAATCATTCATAATAATTAGGTTTGTCTGACTCTAGAATTTTCAGCCATAATTCTATAATCAAGTAACCTGATGACCAAGTAACACCAAGCAAATGATGTGTTTTATACTAAAATATTCACTGTAAAATTAACTTACCAATCAAGTTCCATTGAAATCCACTTAGCAGAATCTTTTACTGTAAAATGCAACAAAATATTCCCAAAAAATATCTAATTAACAGGTTAAATACCATAAAAATTCATTTAGTGGGAATCTTTTAAAAAAAGCTAATCTGTCGAAATTGAGTTTATCTCATTTAGAACTTTTCACATAATTATTTAACTAACAAGAAAGGTCTCTATATGGGCATACTTGGAAAATTTTGAAAAAAATACAGAATGTTCTTTCCATGTCGTTATATATGTTTATTAAAAAAAATTTTGGCGGAATCCCGATGGAACATTCATAAAAAAATAATGAACATTTCGTTTATTTGATGATTTATCATCGCTTGGCGACAAAATAAAATTTAATAAAATACTTTTTTTATGCAAATACTTTTTAAGGTAAAGACGTTTCACATTGAACTTGTTTAAAGAACTTTTATTTAACCTCTTCGCTACTGGCGATTATTACAGTATTTTTAATTATTACTGAATTATTTCTTCTCTCGTTTGACTTCAGAGCGAGATTTTTGTTTTATTTTCATTAGCTCGAATCTTAAAATTCGAAACATATTATTCTTATATCGAAATTTTATTTATATTTGAGTATCATTAATAAAATGGGACAAAACTGATGTACCCATTTGGGTACTCAGGGACTGAAGAGGTTAAATAACATTAATTTTGTCAATTTTAATTTGTGTTAACCATAGTTTTATAACAAAATATATTATTAATGAAAATTAACTACGAAATTTTATAAATTACAACAAAATTTAAATTAATTAAAATTGTTTCAACCGTGAAATTAAGTTCAATCCAATTGAACACTGTCAAGTCTATTTTGTTGCTATGGAAACAAAAACTTCTTCAATATTGAAATACATTGCTGCTTCATTCTTCGTCTGGCCTTTATTTTGCCATACGCTTAAATATATGAAGATAAATTTTTTATTTTTTATGTATGAAGTTGTTTTTAAAGTGATAAAATTAAATAATTACTGCTAAAGCAACATAAATATGCAATACAAAATGTATGTGAGTATTAAACTATCTCATTTTTCAAATTTAAAGTCATTTCTATTTACACGCATTTTAAAAATTAATTGACAAATTTTCAGATGCATTAAAATCGTTTGCTTTTGGCGAGGGAAATTGCTGCTCGCCAAATCCCATGATACTTTCATCCTTTCACACCAAATATTCGAAATTTTTTTTTTTTTTTTTTACTGAGTTAGTACTGTAATTCCGCCGCTAAATTTTACTGATCATTTAGTAGATACATGAGTAGTTTAATTTGTAATTTTTTCAAAAAATTCTGAGTATGCCCAGTATGGAGACCTTCCTTGTAAGCAAGTGAAATGTTATCCTTTATAGTAACATCTTTTCTGAAAAATTATCTAACTAATAATGTAAGTTCAATATAAATCTATTCAGGAAAATTTAAGTTATAAGTGACTGAAATGAAATTTCTCTTTGCATTTCACATATATTAAGATAGTTAAATATAGCTTTCATAATGGCATTAACCTGATTATAGAACTATCAGGAATGTAGGAGTAGGTATACGCCACATCACTTTTGGGTTTTTTTAAAAATTCTACACAACTTTCATAATTGTATCATATAAACTCTAGTATATACCCTCTGTCTGTAGTGCATATATTCCAGTTTTTTTTAATATACCACAGAAAAGTGTTTCCCCATGGCTCTGTAATGAAACAATTTAGAATAACATGATAAATATGGAAAAAAAATTCATCAAAAGATCACGAAACACAGCAAATTTCATCAAAAAAACTCAAAAAACTGGCAGATTTTGTCAAAAAGCTGTGAAAAAATAACAAAAAATACCGAAAAAAATTTGTCAAAAGATTGCGAAAAAGTCTGAATTTCATCAAAAAATTGCAGAAAAATGACAAATTTCTTTAAAAAGTCTCGAAAAATGATTTATTTTTTCAAAAAATTGACAAACTACGTTAAAAGATCACGAACAAACATCATATTTTGTAAAAAAAAAAAAAAAAGAATAAGATAAAAATGCAAATTTTGTTAAACAGTTTGCAAGAAAACTGCAGATTTAGCCAAAAGATCACAAAAAATCAATAGATTACGTAAAAAAAATAAAAAAAAATTAAAATAAAAAAAACAAATTTTATCAAAAAAATTGCGAAAAAACAGATTTTGACAAAAAAAATTCGAAAAAAAAACGACAGTTTTTGTCAAAAAACTGTGAAAAAAACAAAAAACCCCAGTAAATTTCATCTAAATGTAGCAAAAACAATCAAATTTCATCAGAGAATCGTGGAAAAATGGCAAATGATGTGAAAAAAAAACAACAAAAAAAACTTGATTTATTTCTTCAAAAAATCTTGAAAAAACGACTGATTTCTTCGAAAAATTGACAAATTTTGTCAAAAAATCACAATAAAACAGATTTCATCAAAAGATAATGAAAAAAGCCCAAATTTCGTCAAAGGATTGATTTCTTTTGTATCATGCAATAAATCAACAGTTGTGTCAAGAATTTTGGAAAATATGCATAAATCACTTTAACAGCTCCTTAATTGTATCTGTGGACATTATGATTAAGGGGCTATAAGGTTATTTAATATGCTCTTAAATGTACTTTATTTTTCACTTTTAGGTTTTGATTAAATGGGGGAAAATTAATAGAAATAATTTCAGAAAAAGACAAAAAGAAAGCTCAAATATGAAGATTTTTATAAAAATATGAGCAAGCATAACTAGTGAGAAATCATAGATCCACGGAAGTTTTTTTAATCGCTGGAAGAAGACTGAAAAGAGCTACAGCTCACTATTTTCAAACTACATAAACTACTTAATAATCAAAGATTGTTTGCAATTTTTGGGTGAAAAGGTAATATGGTGAATTTTATTGGGAATGCTGCATAGCTCTATATGAAAACATGTAACTAAAGATGATGACTATCATGCTCAAAGTTAAAATGGCAGAAAATGAATGAAAGCAGCAATGATGCACAAGATATGCCTAAACAAGTTCCTTCTATGATACAGAAAAATAATATATCTGGGATTGGATTGGAATTAATCTGATGACATTAAAGTACAGAGAATAGAGCCCAAGGATATAATGAAAAATACTTTTGTAAGAGTTTTTTTTTTTTTATAATCGATTTAATTTTCAAGGTGTATTTTTGTACAAAGAAATTTTAAAGGATTAAAGAAATTCATTACATTGCACTGCAATATATTAGCATCAGTTGAGAGCTATTTTGATTATAGTAATATATTTCTGAATATGTAGAATCCAAACATTTTTAAATAAAAAATAACTAATTAGGCAGAAAAAAAAAAAAAAAAAAAAAAGAAATCTTCAGATATTTTCAGTAAAAATAAATAAAAGCATTGATATCAGAACCTGAATTGCCATACATGCAGAGTAAATGAAAATAGCAATAATCAAATGTAAAAAAATACATAGGTTTAAAAGAAGCTGAAAAAAGAGAGAGAGAGAGAGAAGAAATGTTAGGTCATCTGGAAAGTTCTGTGGTTTTTCAAAGCAAAGCGCAGTTTCGTCCTCATGCATTTTGATAATGTTGATAGGGAATGATCTCGAATGACACAGATATGCACATAGGGCCTTTTCTATTTGCTCTGCATAATTCTCATTTATGTTGCATCATAATTTTTGTTTCAGTTCACTGCTAAAAGCAAAGACCCAAAAAATTCATTTTCTCATATTATTCTCTGTTATTCCAAGGAAAGTAAAAATGCTAGTCAGACTGCTTGTAAAATTTGTGTTGTATATAGACAAAATAATAATTCAAATGATGATGTTCGAAAGTGGTTTGAGAAACTTAAGTATGGAAATTTTAACCTCGAAGATGATGTGCAACGTGTGCGACCATAATCATCTCTGAAGGAAGACCTCTTAAAAGAGGCTATCAAATGATCATACTCTGCACTTTTTGGAATACTTAATCTATGCGATAGCACTTGAAATGTGTAACATGGAATTTCAGTGATAGCATCTTTTAAGGGTTCCTCCTTTACAGATGATGGTTGTCTAAAGCAGCAGCATCTTTAAGGCCAATATATTTGCACTTAAATTGCTCAAACTGTTTCGTCCAAAACAACATATTGTCCATATACAATATACATTTTACAAGCAATTTAACTAGCATTTTAACCTTTCTTGAAGTAACTGAAAATAATAGGTGAAAAGGATCTTTCTGATTCTCCATTTTTAATACATAACTGAAAGTAAAATTATGCCACAACATAAACAAAAATTATGCAGCCTAAACAGCCCCAAAGCAGAATGCTTTGTGATGTTCTGCAACGCAATATTTGACCAAAATTGTTCTGCAAGATAAATTCATACATTTTCAATTTACCTTTCGAATCTTACCAAATGTAGGTTCACAGATGAAAAGTATAGTTCCCTGGAAAATTTGTGAGTAATTATTTTGACGAAATTTGCCGTTTTATCGCGATTTTTTTGGTGAAAATTTTAGTTTTTTCGCGATCTTTTGACAAAATCTGCCGTTTTTCTATATTTTTTTGATAAAATTTGATGTTTTTTCGCGAATTTTTTGACGAAAATTGTCGTTTTCGCGATTTTTGATGAAATTTGCGTCGTTTTGAGTTATTTTTTGAGGAAATCTGTTGTTTTTTTCGGTAATTTTTCTACAAAAGTAGCGTTTTTTAGCAATTTTTTGCCGTTTTTTCGTGAATTTTGCGTTGTTTGATATTTTGATGAAATCTTGTTTTTTCGAGGTTTTTTTAAACAAAATTAGTGCTTTTTCATGAATTTTTTGATGAAATAAGCCGTTTAATCGTGATTTTTTCGCAAATTTTACTGTTTTCCGGGATTTTTTTTGACAAAATTTACCGTTTTTTCGCATTGTTTATCAAAATCTGCCATTTTTTGATAAAATTTGCTGTTTTTTCGTGAATTTCGATGAAATTATCGTTGTTTTCTGCTATTTTTTGATGAAATTTGTCTTTTTTTCACGAATTTTGCGTTGTTTCCCACGATATTTTGACGAAATCTTATTTTTTTTTTGACAAAATTAGCGTTTTTTCACGAATTTTTTGACGAAATTTGCCATTTAATCGTGATTTTTTTGGAAAAAAAAAAAGTTGCCGTTTTAAGGGATTTGATGAAATTTGCCGTTTTATCGTGATTTTTTGGCAAATTTTACCACTTTTTCGTGACTTTTTTTTTTGACAAAATTTATCATTTTTTCGCGATTGTTTGTAGAAATATACCGTTTTATCACAATTTTTTTAACAAAATTCGGGTTTTGACGAAATGACGTATTCCATGGGACGCATAAGAGCTATTTTTTGCATAATTTACGTGCTGAAACACGTCCAGCATCGCTGGCGGCTACGGTGACTTGTTAGGTTCCCGGACGGGAACTTGAGTTGGAAAATATATACGCTCCCAGAAGGGATTTCTGCGTTCCCCGGGATCGCTATTTTTCAAGCCCTGATTCATAAGTTTTATGGATAACTTTAGATGAAAAATATTTTGCCATATTTTCTCTATGGATAAAATGTTGGTTAAAAACATCGGAGAGCTCCGAGATAGTATTGTTCAAAACATCTTACGACTCGGCACGGCGTTTTCCCCGTTCTTAGAAAATGTGCGGTTGTTCTGAAGACTTTTTTTCCCTCACTTTAGAACAGAATTGTTCTGCAGCTCAGGCATCTGTTCTGCGACGTACGTCGCAAATTTCGTAGTATTCTGCTTTCGGGCTAAACAGTAAAGACAGAATTTACATATCTGGTTCATTCAAATTCACTCTTTACCAGCAATAACAAAGTAATTAGACGAAACTGCACTTCATTTGAATAATCGCAAAATTTTCTGGATGATCCAATATATACATACTTATTTCAGGGATGAGAGTGACAAAAAAGCTGAAAACTGCACGAACGACATTTGAGCAATGACAGGAATTTCAATCGCAACAAATACAATTGCCATTAATAAATATAAATTACATACAATTTAGCTTTGCATAAATAAACAAGTTGGAAATTGCACGTGAACGTAGCAAATGAGGTGCGTTCGTACGATAACGAAGTTTTAAAAATATTCAGATCTTGCTGATATAGTAGAGCGTACTCCTGATACAGTATAGTAGTCGAAATCTTCACGTTTCTGTAAATATGCAGGAAGTAATTTTTATTACACCTCAGCAACGTATATCTTATTCATAAAATGTGAAATAGTTGAATATAATTAAAACACGTCCCAAACAATGTTTCCCCGTATAGCATTATGTAGTGGAATACTTTTGTGTGGCCCTGTAATTTAATAATAAAAATTCTTTGCATCACAGATTGTACAGAATGCATATTTTAGTATATATTTCATAGATTCATGCCAATTCTATTATGTTCGAATGAGCGTAACATCATTAAAATGCATTTGAAACTTTTCCCCCATTGACCGTAATGTAACGGAATTCTTTTGATTGTCCCTGTAATTGATCTATCCATCCGATTTTCATAAAATTTGAAATGACTCGACAAAATTACTCAATAATTATGTGTTTTAAATTTGAAATGATTAAAATGCATTTGAAACTTTTTTCCCTATTGACCATAATGTAACGGAATTCTTTTGATTGTCCCTGTAATTGATCTATCCATCCGATTTTCATAAAATTTGAAATGACTCGACAAAATTATGTTATAATTATGTATTTTAAATTTCAAACGATTAAAATGCATTTGAAACTTTTTTCCTTATTGACCGTAATGTAACAGAATCCTTTTGATTGTCCCTGTAATTGATCTATCCATCCGATTTTCATAAAATTTGAAATGACTCGACAAAATTATGTTATAATTATGTATTTTAAATTTCAAACGATTCGGTTGGGTAGTTTTTGCGTTGTTATATGCGGACAGACGGACGGACAGACAGATGGACAGACAGACAGACGGACTGAGCGACAACAATAGGTGCTACGTATTTACATAATTACGAACGCACCTAAAAAGGAATTATTAACATGAAATAGGCAGAAAGTATTTGATTACAATAATGAAAATTTATTTTACTAATGACAGGGGTTATAGTGAGTGACTCAATGAAAAATCCTGAAAATTAAGTGATGCAAAGTAGAAAACCCTGAAAATTATCAAATGCAAAATATACCAATTTCAAAGATCCCATTCAATCAAAAAAATTGGGAGCAAAGAGGGAAAAAAAAATGTGACAACAAAATTAGTTTTTAAAGCAGCAAAAAAGTTTTTGGAACAGAAAATTTCATTCCTGCAATAACGCTTTTTTTCCACAATCTTTAGACGGAATTTGTGGCTTTTCCTTGATCTTTTGACAAAATCCGTCATTTTTTCGCGATCTTTTTACGAAAGTGGGCATTTTTTCGCACTTATCTGACGAAAGTTACTGTTTTTATGCGATTTTTTCTAAAATGAAATTTGAAGTTTTTTCAAGAAATTTGCCGTTTTTATGCGCTTTTATGACAAATTTTGCAGTTTATTCGCGTTTATTTGATGAAATTGATCATTTTATCGGGATTTTTTAACGAAATAGATCGTTTTTTCGCAATTTTTCAACAAAACTGATTGGTTTTTTTTGCGATTTTTTTAGACAAAATTGATCGTTTTTTCGCGATTTTTTTTAGACAAAATTGATTATTTTTTTGCAATTTTTTTAGACAAAATTGATCATTTTTTCGCGATATTTTTAGACAAAATTGATCATTTTTCAGAGATTTTTACAACGAAATTGATCGTTTTTGCACAATTTTTTTACTAATTTGATTGTTTTTCGATGAAATTCATTGTTTTTCACAATTTTTTGAAGACATTTAAATCTTTTTATTACGAAGTTTGCGTTTTTATCCCGCGATTCTATAAAGAAATTAGTTTTTTGCACGATTCTTTAATTAAATTCATGGGATTTTTTTTGTGTGATCCATTAACAAATTTACATTTTTCCATGACTCTTTGACGATATTTCCGTTTTACCCATGATCTTGTGTCAAAATATCCATTTTCCGGCGATTTTTGGACAAAAATCACATTTAACATTTACAGAAATTTTTTTCCACGATCCTTTGTGAAATTTCCACTTTTTTTTGCAATCGTTCGACGAAGTTGTCATTTTCTTTCTACGAACAATCGACAAATTGATTTTTTTTGGCGACCATGTGTCGAAATTCGTGATATTTTAAAATTCAAATTTTCCACTAAATATAATAATCTCATAAACTCTGGAAAAATCCAGAAATACCAGGTATACACGGAACACAATCGCTCATGTTGAAGTCTTCTGTTTTAAGACAATGCCGTTATGTTTTTCAATGAACATTCGGCGATCGCGATGAAATAAGATAACCACCGGATGCGATAAAGGGCCTCTCGTAGTTGAAGTGTTGAAATAGAGGCATATTTTGATGTGGATTAAAATTATTTTTCAATCCTTTTTTTATTTAAATGAATAAAAAATAGAAGTCTGCACGAAATAAATTCTTGAAAACTCAAAGAAAAATTAAAAAAAAAAAAAAAAAAAAGTAAAAAAGCAAAAATTTTTAAAAAATCTGAAAATCTGAAAAAAGCAGAAATTCAAAAATGACAAAAAAGCTGAAAACCGCAGATCTGCGGAAGAAACTCATCCCTGTTATTTTTATCGCCTACAAAAATTATAAAATAAAACTGATACACCTGAAATATTGTAAAGTTTTATTTATTCTGGATCTTAAGATTTAACTGAAGTTAAGTACAATAAGATTATTAACATTCATGCATTGAATGAAAACAGATTGAATGCAGCAAATTGTGATACAGCTTTAAAAAACCAATCATAAACAAAGGTTAGATTTACTTTATAATAGTTAAAAAAAATGAAGAAATATGCTGTAAAAGATATAGGTAGGAGTTAGGCTGAAAACCAGAACTACTTTATCAAACTCTTCAAAGTTTTTGTCCTTTTATAACACTTGTGAAAGTTCATATTAGGTGTCCTAAAATAAACTGGCTGATTTTAAATTTCAATCAGTTACAGATGATGGACAGTTGTCAAAGACATTTTTGCAAGAGAGTAATGTATGATGTCAGGAGTTATTTTAATATGATTCTTGGTTTTAGTTTCAAGTATGAGCAATACATTGCATTGTAAGCAGTAGGCGTTGAATGGAGGCAGAAATAGAAATCATCCAGCAAGGTGAGAATAATAGAGATCAAATGTATGGAATGGGCTTCATTTGCTTATATAATCTTGTTTTTAAGGCTCAATTTTGAACTCAGTCAGTATCATTTAAATATTGTTGTTGTGGATTTGGATTCAAAAATAATACACAAAATCACACAGACTAAGTTCAGGATCAAAACCCTAAGAATTATATTGTATTGACAAACATGATCCGCTTCATATGTTTGGCATCTTCCATTAGTATCATGGTTGAAGGATTTCTACTTCAGCCTTAATTGGGCTGCTACTGATCACAGTATCATCTATCATTGGTAAATCAAACAAAAACAAGGAGTCACAATAAAAAACTTCTGATATCATACACTAGTCTCCTGCAAAAGTTTCTTAACAGCTGTCACTGTTTGGAATTACTGAATTTTAAAATCAGCCAGTTCATTTTAGGACACTGAGTATATTCATCCGCATATACAAGCAAAATTTTAAGTAAACTGCTTCATTAGACGATGTAAAATAAAAGAGAAAACAAGCAAGTAAAAATACACACAACTTCTATATGAAGAAATGTCAATAACTTACTCTTAGAGGATTCTCATTCAAATAAGGAGGCTCCCCTTCAATCATCTCAATAGCCATTATACCTAGAGACCAGATATCTACCTTGGGTCCATATTGCTTTTTGGTAACTACTTCTGGTGCCATCCAATAAGGAGTTCCTACCATAGTGTTTCTTTTACTTTGTTCTGGTGATATTTGGGCACAAAAACCAAAATCAGCTATTGGTTTAAAAAATAAATAGAGGTTAAACAAACTGAAAAGAATAAACAAGTTGAATAATTTATCTTGAAATATTATTAATCATAAAAATAGCAAAAATTTTTAAATAATATGCTACTCATGAACTTGTGAATTTAAAATGCATCATTCAATTTATATATATGTATTTCAAATTTTAACCTGCTTGTGATGGCGTAAGCATTCATAAGTGCACATCCGAGGATAGAGTAGGAAAATTTCATTTCATTTCCTGGACTGAAGGGTTTTGTAAAGCAAAGCCTAACTCTTGTAATGTATTTTACAATAAAAATGACTTATATATATTTATAAGTCATTCTATCAACCCCTTATACTGCATATATTAACCACATTTTTAGGTTAAAAAATAATATGACTACGAAAGACTTATCTGCATGTACTATAGCAACATATGAAACATTTTGCTCAAATAAAGAATAATAATTTTGCTTAAAAAATAATAGCTTTCTTTCTAAATAATTTCTAACACTACCTTAAACAAAATAAATGTTTTTAAAAAAGCTGATTTATTAAGAAATAAAAACAAATAAAACTTTCAAGCAACTTCTGTATACTACTTTTTATTAATTACACAATATACATAAAACATAGTTTGAAAATGTTTAATTTAATTTAAAATATTTTTGAAAAAAAAATATTGTAATGTATAATAAAAATAAATATCAAATAAAGAGTAGTAAAGAGTAATAGATTGATAATAATAAATAAACTAGAATGATAATTTAATATACATTCATCAGAGAATATGCTGATGTTAAAACATAACATTTAATAATCCAAAATGAGTTTAACAATCTTGTGCAAGACTTGCAACTAAAATATCTAGATCTAAGGCAGAAATATTTCTGTCTGTAGTCTACAACAATGGAACTTATTGATACCAAATATTAAAGTAACTTATTACAGAAAACAAAGCCAAATTTTCAGCAGTTATTTTACTAAAAAGGATGATTTTTGCTTTTCAAATTATATTCCTAGACTTTTTAATGCAATGAACCAAAATTGTGATCTGAATGAAAGACATTTATTTATCAATTCATCTAAATAAAACTTGAAAATTGTATTACTTCATAATGGTGATTATAAAACCATCTTTACCAATCAACCATGCCATAAAACAGTAAAGAAACCCATAGAACAGGGCTGTCCAACGCGGTGCCCTTTGCAGGTTTTCTTGGCACCCTTTTGAAGGTTTCCTGTTTCTAGTCTTTTTTTTAAGTAAAATTCCCTTTTAAAAGATACTTTATTTAAAATCCTTGATATTTGCTTGAAAGATGTTTTAAAATCTTTACAAGTGTATTTCATGCATTAACAATTATAACGTCTTAAAAGAAAGGCAAAAGCACATGATTAGATTTTTAAAGAAACAAATCATGTGCTGTTTCATTTCTTTACTAATTTATATTATTCTTTTTGTATCTTTTAAGGAAATTATGCCAGTAGAAATTAACAAATGCCAACAATAATTTTTTTAATATGTTAAGAAGTAAAATGTAGAAAAAAATAAGCGATCCTCCTCCTCCTTCCCACATGAAAGTTCAGCATGTTTGTTATCGTTATTGAAGTTGTTTCATTGGCCATTTGGCTGTTTTATAAGACTGGAGAAAGGCTTTTTTTTTTCTCAACCAGATTTTTGAAATTTTAAATGACTTTGATGTATTTTTTTAAATCTATAAAATCATGCGAAAAGGTTTCCATCACTAAAAAGTCTTTCAGGCTCTCTCTTTGAAACACCCATGACTTTGTTTTTGTACGTTTTATAATAATAAATTTACACTTTAAAAAAAAATATATATATATAGTTTTGCAGAATATTTGCGCCTCCTCAAAATCTGACAATATATCTGATTACCCTTTTATTTTAATAATAGGTAATATTTCATATTCTGGCTCCTCCCAATTCAAAAATGTTTGAGATAAACCCTCGCATAAAAATGTATTATTCAAAACTTACTGTAATTTACAGTTATTTTGATTTTTTTTTTAAGCATGGCACTTTAGATCTTTAGCGGCATTATGTCTCTACTACATTATGCATTTGCCAATATGTATTGCTACTAATATTAAAAGATGATTTTCTTGTATGTTTTGAGCTTTTTAATAATGGCACCCATCATTGCTTGCCAAAAGCTGAGATGCGCCCCTGCTTTGTAAAAGGTTGGACAGTCCTGCCATAGAACAATATCTCTTTGAATTACAATAATAGAATATGGATAGCACAACTGAAAAATATCTGGCGTTTTAAAAGTAGTAGGTTATTGGGCTTACAGAGTAGATATGCCAAATAGTATTTATTTTATTTTATTTTGTGTGCCTGTGAGATAGTTAAGCTAAAGAACACTATTATTATTAATTAGTAAATTACACATAAAAAAATATTGGCCTGTTCAAAATGAATTTACTTTAGGAAAAATTAATTTGAAATGAACATTTTCAGTGGACCCGCAAAATATAATTTGCCCTCATTACACATTAAGTCTAATAAAAAATTTCATTAAATAAAAAAAACATGGATAAAAACAGCGCTACTTTTAAATATTTATACAAAAAATTTTCAACTATTTCAGACTCAAAATTTTTAAAAAATGGTTTTTTTTTTTTTTTTTTTTTTTTTTTAAATCAGTTTACAAATAAGTAAACTGATGCAAGAGACTTTGAAAAACTTTTTGATTTTTTAAAAAAATGATTCTTCTTGAATTCTTAGGAGATCATAAAAATGAAAATTATGAAAAACTATTGCTGTTTTATTTAAAATCTTTCAAGCAATTGGTGTGAACATGTCTCTGAAGATACATTTTCTCCATTAACATCTGAATATTTTTCCAGACAACTTGGGTGCCATGAGTAACAAGCAGGACATTCAACTCCCGGCAAAAAAATAATTTAATAAATATGGCAAGTATTTCCACCAAAATCTTAAAATTACATAAAAAAAAAAAAAAAAAAAGAGTAAAATCAATTATTTCTAATTTTTCCCTTTTATATTATTACTATTTATTTATTTATTATTTCGTTATTTTTTTTTTTTTTTTCAGTATTTAATAAATATTTTTAAAACTAGTATTTAAACATAAAAACTTTTACATTACCGTAAACTACCGTTAATCCGCCCCCCCAAACGAAAAGAAAAATCGTACAATAGTTGGAGGGGGGCGCTTACACGGGATTTTTTCGCGATCGTTCAACAAAATTTACAGGAATGAATCACGATGAAATGAATGAATCATGAATTTTGATACTTGAAAAATTTGGGGTTTTTTTATTTAAAAACGTAAATTCTGTCGAAAAACGCAGAAAAAGGGAGAAATTAGTAAAAAAATGCCAAAACAAGCATGAAATCAGTTAAAAAATCTTGAAAAAACGCAGATTTCATCAAAGATTCATGATTCATTCATTTCAAAATGATTTATCTCACTCTCAATCGCCTTTGAGAATCGGAAGGGAGGGCGCTTTTTCGGGATTTTTTGAAAATTTCAAATTCTTTATAAAGTGGGGAGGGGGCGTTTGATCGGGAAGGGCGGATTAACGGGATTTTACGGTAATTTTCATGTACTCAATGCACTAGAATCTATGAAAAAACACACATTTCCTTAAAAGTATACTAATTGTGTAAATTAGTGAATGAATGGAGGAGGACAATCGTATAAAACACATTAAAAATTCATTTTATTTATTTATTAATGAATAGGTAAATTTAATATTAAGAATTTTTAGGTAATAATTCATAAACTAGCAAAAGCCATGCTTTGTTTGGATTCGCGAAGCATTATTTTATAAAACAGATATTTGAAAGTAACAATATTTTTTTATTATTATTTTTGCATCTTTATTAAACAAAAACGTTATTTTATGTTTTGGCGCATTTTAATTTTTTATTTATGATGTAAAACTGGCATAATAAGATATTTTCGAAGCAAACTTTTACAAATTTTTTTTAAATTTTCAACTAAAAGCTCTTTTAAAGATGTTTTTACAATTTCAAGTAGCAACTGGTGTTTTTTAATTGTTTGAAATATGCATGTTTCCAATCTTTGTAATCAACATCCGATAATCTTTGATAGCTATTTTAGAATAATATATTTGAAGAAAGCTTGAAGAAAGTTACTTCTTCAAAATCCTATTTTCTGGAAAAAACATTTGAAATCTGCTTTCGTTGATACTATGAATTTTTAATTGTAAAACATTTTATTTTAATTTCTTCGTTTTTATACATGTTAGCATATGAGAATTGCTGTAATTCTCTCCGCGTGGGAGAACTTTTTACTTTCTGCGAATGGCAACTCAATTAATGGAATTACCTTTTAACGAAATGCTCTCTCATTCTCGCAGTGACATTTTCACGAATAATTATTGTTGTGTTTGCGAACTTATTAAAGTCTTATTTTTCTATAAAATCCTTCTGATTAATGAGTCGATATTATTTAGCCACAATACGACCGTCGCAAAAATATTTATAAAGAGCTTGAACCAACAACTTCACGCAGATCTTTTAATTTTTCATTTATATAACAAATTTAAGAATTAATTTTATTTGTTTACAATTATTTTGTTGCCAGTTTACAAAAAAAAAATCCATAATACAATTCTTTTAAAATGTTTAAGTGTCATCTGTGCAAACGATTTTGCGGGGAAATGAAAACATGTTTTATTTAATAAATTAATCATGATTCTATCTATAATTATTTACTCCATGATTTAAACTTTTTTTTTTCTGAAAATATACGCGTTTCATTTTTTATTTATTTGCTAAAATGCGTCCGTATTGGAAATGCATGTAAAATAAATTAATTAAAATAATAATTTTTTTAACGTTTTACTGTAAAAAAAATTATATTCTGCAAATCTACAGATCATAATTTATTTTTGTGTTTAATTTGAAGTTAAAATATTGAATAGTTTTTTTGTAAAGCGTACGACAAATTGTAATTTGAGTACAATTGTAGAGGATTCGCTTCGCTCATCCTAATTACTAAAGCAAATATGGGCCAACAGGTGTTACATTATAACAGAGGAGAAAACAATTTATTGTAATTAACATCATCTCAACTTTACTACGGAATAAATAAGTCAATCCTTAAAAAATGTAATAAGCTATAATGTACATTTCATTATGAAAAAAATGACACATTATATGTACATATACATTAAAATTCATACTTAATTTTACACTTCCATCCATTCCAAGTAAAACATTATCACTTTTGATATCGCGATGAATTACTTGATTTTTATGTAAAAACTCTAATGCTTGAAGAACCTATAATACAAAAAAGAAATGCATTAAATTTTTTTTTTTTTTTTTTTTTTTTTTTTTTTTAATGCAAAAATTTGAAGAGCAGTAAAATTTTCTATAACATAAAAACTACAAATAAACTAGCAAAAGCCAAGCTTTGTTTGTTCACAAAACATTATTTCATAAGATAAGTATTTGAAAGTAACAATACTTTTTATATCATTTTTGCATCTTTATTAAGCAAAAACGTTATTTTATATTTTGGCACATTTTAATTTTAGAAACGTAAATTCAGCCAAATTCAACAAGTTGTTTTAAAATGACAAACATATTAAAAATAATATTAAGAGTAATTATTTCTTAATAATAAATATGTTTCATTTGGTTCAATTTTCAATCTTCGAATTTGACTAACACTTTATATAAAGAATTTAACAATTAATTTTATTTTTTTACAATTCTTTTGTTGCCACTTTAAAAGAAATTCATAATATAATTCTTTTAAAATGCATAAGTATCATTTGCGTAAAGGATTTCACATAAGAATAAATTTTGCATTGAAATTCTTAACACTAAAAACTACTTTTATAATTGAGTGTAAATATTGAATTTTCGCAAATTTTAATTCATTAAAAATATGCTAAATTTTTCATAAAAAAGTATTTTAAAAATTTCATAAAAGAAATTGTAAAACTATCATATGATTAAAAAGAATGACCACCAAAATATGTGCCATTTCAAATCAATCTTAATAAAGTATTCCATTAAAATGTATATTTTCCTCTCGCATAACATACATTTTTAATATAAGACAGTTTAATGTTCTTGTTTGAAGTATAAATTCTGCAGTTATTTTCAATAGTCTAAACTATAAAAAAGTCATCATATTCAGATGCCATTCACTCATTATATTTCCAATATGATGCAACATTTGCTTTAAAACGAAAAAAAAAAAGAAAAAATCTGCCATGCTATTTATTTCATTTTTCGTTTTTATGGAGAAATCTTGTATGGAAACGTTATGACATAATATTCAATTTTCCTTAAATTTGTCAATCTATTTTATATTCCTTTTCACGTGGAAATATTTCAATTTGTCTCCAAAGATTTTTGCAATATTTTGGCAGAATAATGAAAATATATTTTATTTATTTAATTAATCATTGATTCTATCCATAATTATTAACTTTGGAATTTATTTTCTCTTCTAAAAACATATGTGTTTCATTTTTTATTAGCAAAAATGTGTCCGCAATAGAAAAACATAACATTAATTAATTAAAGTAATAATTTTTTAAAAGTTATTCTATAAAAAAAAAAACAATATTGTGCAAATTTACAGATTGTAATATATTTTTATGTTTAGATTCAAGTCAAAGTATTGAATAGTTTTATTGTAAAATGTGCAACAAAATGTAATTTGTGTAGCCTAGTAGAGGATTTGCTTTGCTCATCCTAATAAATAAAGAAGTAAATACAGATTGAAATATTTTAATTCAGTATTTAAAAATACATTCATTATTGTTTTATAGAAAAAGCATGTTACAGTTTATTTGCAGAAACAGTACCTTTGTGTTTAAATAAAAATCAAATATATTTCCAAAAACACATTTCATAAATGCATCTCTGTTAAAAAATTATGATGAATTTAAGGGGGCTCAGAGGTTGAAAACTTTTCAAAAAATCTATTTTTTTTTTTTTTTTTTTAATCTAGTTTGATTATTCAATTAATTCTGAACTCAATGCAAAAAATCGCATTAAAATATTTGCATTTTTAACGGAATTATTAGCATTTATGTATCAACATTTTCATAGCCACACCCATATAATTTCAACTTTAAGTCGCATTTTCTCAAAACTTGATTTTTGAAGACTAACACCAAGATTTAAAAAAACTATTTGATGAAATGGCTTATTATTATTATTATTATTATTATTATTTTTTTTTTTTTTTTTTTTTTTTTTTTTTTTGCATGCATATAACATCATCATCTTTGGAATGAATTAATATAGTTTAGATAGTTTAATATTTTGAGTATTTTTAATGAAAAGAAAGATGTATTTTTTAAGTTTGAGAGTTTTTTTAATGTTCTTTTCGAGTGATTGTTATATCCTTAATTCATTCTATAGAGTAAAGTTTCCTTATCACTTTAAAGCAAAAATTAGGTTCTTAAGTCAATTCAACGTTAAGATATCTTAGTGTTGGTGATATAACACATAAATTTTGCTATATTTTTTTATTATATTACATTGAAGT
Source organism: Maratus speculifer (assembly GCA_964019185.1). NCBI lineage: Eukaryota > Metazoa > Arthropoda > Arachnida > Araneae > Salticidae > Maratus > Maratus speculifer. The sequence continues at coordinate 70,932,930 of OZ025298.1, forward strand.
ACTTCATTTTATAATTTTATAAGACTACAAACATACCTTTAAAATATCAGGAAGTTTAAATTAATTACACTGAATACTTCTGTTTTTATATGGACTCAAAGCGAGAGCTCTGTTTACATGTTTTTCCGCATCGATCAACCCCTGAGCCGCCTTAAGATTACATGATGCAATCCAGCTCCTAGCGGCACTTAGAAAAGAATTGTGGGTAATCAATTGATTTTTTAGAATGTAAATACAAAAGATATTATGCAAAAGATCTTTAAAAAAAAAAAATTAAGTAATGGGATTTTAAGAAAATAATTGTTTTGAAAGTTTTTTAGAATAAAATAAAATAGAGTTTATTAAAAATATGGAATTAAAATAAATATGTTAAGATATTATAAAAAGAAAGGAAAAAAATTAAATATAAGAATTTGGAAATAATTTATAATTAAGACAAGGAAGAATTATTATTAAATATATATATAATATATACCTTCATTTTGAAATCATTTTAATATTAAGTTTATGGTGCTTCTATCTATGTTCTTATTGATAAAGACAAGGAATTAATTATATATTAATGATTTGGATTTATTTATTAAAGGATGATTAAAAGAATATTAAAGGAAACATTTTTTGTGATCTTTGACCACACTTATCCAATTGCTTTTTTATGTACTTTGAATCCATATGATCTTTTTATAGTGTCCAATATTTTTTACATTTGTCCAATACATCACATTTTGTTTTTACAAAATGTATAACTGTGCAGTCATGAAAAAACCACCCCTTACTAACACTGCAACAAATTCTTGCAGAATTAATTTACTGATACCAAACAATTGGAATTAAAGTCTACTTTTGAATGACGTATATAAAATTTACTTAGTGTGTCATCTCATCTACATATCAAATTGAACCCCAATTTGCTGTTTTTCAATAGCAATATCCAAGTTTTACATCATAAATAAATTCTATGCCATTTAATTAGACCCCCCCCCCCCCCACACACACACAAAAAAAAAAAATCATGAAATTGTACAATTAGCTTCAGAGAACTTAATTATTTTTAAATAAGCATATTTTAGGGGCTGTATATAAATTGAAGTTTGCTCAAGTGTTGAAATGTAATAGAATAAGTCATGTCACTTCTGTTAATGTATTATTTCTTGCCCATATAACTTAATACATTCTAACTACTGCCAGTCCAAATGTTTCCATAAAATGAGTAATACAGTAGACTCCCTCAAATCCGCAACTCTCTAAAATCCACACATATTTTATGGGTGTAAACAATGAAACTTTCAGTTGGGATATTGCTACAAAATGTAATATTTTTTTAGTTTTGTATCAATTCTATATATTTTTTAAATTGTAATTTTCTTAATAATGCTCCATGTTTTTTGTTTTGTTTTGTTTTGTTTTGTTTTGTATAAATTAAAAATAACTTTTTTTTTTTTTTTTTTTTTTTTTTTGAAAAAAATCAAGATATTGCTGATATCACTGGTAATCACAATCTTCTTACCAAATATATTTAAACATTAATCAAGTTTTTTTTTTTTTTTTTTTTTTTTTTTTTTGTTATTAAGCCTGGCTAAACTTGAAAAAAAAAATTCTTATTTTATGATTTTGATGTGAATTAGTAATGTACTGAGGCAAATTTGTTGAATAATTTTGGAAAAATACATTTAATCTTTATAATGAATATTTAATCATACACTGTTGACTATTAACTTGACTTTTGCTATTAGGACTTTAATCATTTAAAAAAATATCTAAATTTTTGTTATTTTAGTTTATTAGTTATTTTATTATTTTATTATATTGTAAGCATTAATATAGATCTGGGTGCACTATTAATTGCACTCAAATTACTGTTTAAAAAATATAAACAAAGCAATGACCAGAAATCCGCAAAATTCTAAAATCAGCACAACCTCTCGTCCCAAGCTGTGCAGATTTGAGGGAGTCTACTGTATATACATATATTTTTTCAAATTATGCTTTATTGCACACCACAGATGGCCCTTTAAACCATTATTTTGATGTTTTTAAAACATAATTTGAAAACTACTTGATTAAAAAAAAAAAAAAAAAAAATGAAATTGAGAATACATAAAGCATAATTAATATAAATTTGGCAAAAAAAAAAAAAAAATTACAGAATACAATTTATTTTTTTAGATTAATTTCATAATCCATATTATAAAAAAATTTCAAAATAAAAATATTTTAAAGTTACAAAATCAATGTATTTATGTTACTTTAGCGTTATAACCAAAAAAAAGAATTATCACATTAGGAGTATAATTTCACGATATATCAATAAAAATATGAAAATTTTACTTAACATTAGAAGCTCTGAATTTTGAATGTTTATAATTCAAGAACTTATCATCCAAATGACTTAGTATTTCGTTTTTAGGCAGAGTTTGAGCTGAAGATGTAACAGGCCTAGGACCGCTGAGTCACTCTTAAAAAAGAGAGAAAAGAGACTAAATCGCAAGAAAAAGAGACTAAAAGAGACCAAAATTAAAAAAAAGAGACTAAAAGGAGACCAAAAAAAAAAAAATTCTCTTCACATAAATGTTTTTGGTATACAGACAAGCACTATAAGATTTAACACAATATGCAGAATGCATTTTCAATGCATTTCAGTCGGTTTTGAAATAATTGCAAATATTGTTGATTGGTTGCAGAAAAATACATCAAATCGCAACAATTCATCATGAAAAAAAAACAGAAATTCACCAAATGACCACGGGGACAAAATCATGAAATTCCAGGAAATATAGTGAAATTCATCAAATTGTCTCAAAAAACAAATCATAAAATTTGTCGCATGATCTCGGGAAAAAAATTCTCGAAATTAGTCAAATTTTCTTAGGATAAAAAAAAAAAAAAAAAAAAAACACGAAAATTATCAGATGGCCTTGAAAAAAAATCACGATATTAGTCAAATGGATCTTGTGTTAAACATCGTAAAATTCATCAAATGGGTCTCGAAGAGAGGGATGAATCACAAAATTCATTAAATGATTGCGAAATTCCAAGAGCGATCATACAAATAATTGCTAATTTTGTCGAAGGTCACAGAAATAAATAATGAAATTTGTCAACTAGTCGATAGAATAATAACGAATTTTGTAGAATAAAGCCATAAAAAAAAATCAAGGATGCCTGTCAATGGGTTACATTAAAATGTGCGAAAATTTAGTTACAGTATAAAACAGTGAAGTTTGTCAAATTATCTCAGGAAAAGAATGGCGAAATTTATCAAATGGTGTTGGTGAAAAAAGTAAAATCAGGGGTTGTACTGGTGCCAAGTAATAATTCACACAAACTTTTTTGGATATTTTAGGGCACATTTAACTGGCAAACTACATTTCCTTCCAAGACCATTTGACGAAATTAACGATCCCCCCCCCCCCCCCACACACACACACCGCTACCAATTGCCGCAAATTAATATGAAAATTGTGATTTTTCCACACAATTGCTTACAGAAGTACACGATTTTTCTTCCACGATTATTCACTGAATGGAATTTTGCCGTTTTTTTTCAATAAAATTTTGATTTTTTTTTTTTTTTTTTTTTTGGGGGGGGGGGGGGTCATTTGCCAAAATTCGCAATTTTTTTGCCATTGTTTTCAGGAATTTACTATTTTTCTGTGTTTATTTAACAAAATTCATGATTTTTTTTTTCCCTACGATCATTTGCAAAATCGCACGGAAAAAAATCGTGATTGCAAAGAAAAAAAAATTACGAATTTTGAAAAATGATCGACTGTCAAAATTCGCGATTTTTTCTGCGATCATGTAAAAGATGAATTTCGGCAAGTAAACGCGAAAGAATTTTGAATTTCGCCAATCGATCGCCGAAAAATCACAAATTTCGGCAAATGCTCACGGAAAATATGACGAATTTTGTCATATAAATGCAGAAAAAAGCAAATTTCTAAAACAATAGCCCAAAAAATTATCATTTACTGTATTTTGATAAACGATCGCAGAAAACAAAATCGCAAATTTTGACTACTGATCGCGTAAAGAAATCGCAATTTTTTTCGGCGATTCTTTCACGAAATTTGCATCTATCTCTGCGATTATTTTTTCTGCATGCAAAACCGTACAATCGTATTGTTCATTAGTATAACCGTACACTTCGAACAAAATCCGCACATTGTACTCTTCTGTGCATTGTACTACTGGCCATCAGGGCCGTAGCTAAGGGGGCGCTATGGGCAACTCAACCCCCCCCCCTAAAATATTTTGAGCCCCTCCTGAAAAAGATTCCAAGGTCACTCAATGAATTTCTATTCCGAAAATCCAAATGAAATTCCAGGCATGCAACTGTAATAATGCTTCCAAAAAAGTGAGAAAAGTGACTAAAATTCCAAAAAAAATTACTAAAAGTGACTAAAGTATGTCAAAAAAAGTGACTAAAGCGTATCATAAAAGTGACTAAAACATGTAAAAAAAAAAAAAATACTAAAGCAAAAAAAAAGTGACGTAAATGGTACAAGACAAAGATTTTTTTCAATAAATTTGCAAATTAATCATTTAAATGAAATACATTTGTTTTTTAAATGAAAATCCCCTACCAAAATGCCAGGTAAGATCAACCTCAGTTTTCTTTAATCATATAAAACAAAAAATACAATGTTAATATAATATTTTTTTAAAAATTGAAAATAATAAGTAAGCTGTTGTCACAAAAAAATATCAGGGATGCTACCTATCACTTTTTAATAATCTCTATTTTTAAAGAACAATCTTCATTTTCCATTAGCAATGGAAAATCTGCTTGCAAATAGTGATATTAAAAAGCTGATCGGTAACATCCTTGAATATTTTCTGAGACAAACTCATATTTTAACTACAACTAACTATACCAAAAAAAAAAAAAAAAAAGGAACATGTTTAAGAAAAAATGGTGGAAATAAAGAGAAGTTAAAATTCTAAAGCTAAATTCATCTCAAAAAAATAATTAAACACAAATGAAATGTATCAAAGTGCATAGATTTAAATATTAAAAATCCATAACTACAAAGCTGTTTTGAACGATGCATTTGACCATCATCAATGGAAAATTAAATGTCATCATGTCTCCTACTCAAGAATAATCGGGACAGACCATTCTATATTAAGGGCGGTATGAAATATCAGACGACAAAAAATTGTATTCAAATGTTCATAAAATACATACTTTCATGTATTTTCTAGCAATCCCTTCCAAATTCCATAATACCATGACAATACATTATTACAAACTAAATCTTTTAAAGAAATTTAATAAATCCAAAATTATTTTTGAAAGCCATTATGAGATAATCTAGAGATAATTTTTAAAAATTAATAATGTATTGTCATATAACATCCATTGGTGTTTGAAAGGAATTATCACTTTAATTAGATGGAAGCATGTTTTTGATGAACATTTGAATATTTCTTTCTATCACCTTACATTCCATACCACCTAGAATGTTGTGTCCTTGACAATTCTCCAGTAAGTGCAAAAAGACACGACAATATTTTTAATTTTCCATTAAAATTAATAAAATTAATTTAATATCATAAAGGCGATGATTAATTTTTAAGAACTTTCTGTTTCCATTCTTGCAATAAAAAAAAGAGATAGAAATGTTAAATGGAAATTCAATGAAAATTTTTTCGCATTTTGGATCTTAAAATCATATGAAGGGATTCTTTTATTAATTCTATCCTATTTTTCACTGAAACTCAAATTGAAGTGAAGAATGTCTTGCTCATATTAGCCATTATCCTGTTTTCGTATGTCATAACAAGTGAGAAAATTTTAATGCAGTTCATTAACAATGAAAATATCATCAATAATTGATATTGGGATAACGACAAGACTGAAAGATAAAAATGTCAATTTTAGTAACATTTTTTAATGAAAAGTGAGCGAACCAGTTTCCACAGATCCTTCACTCTCAGAGAGTGTTGAATTTGAGAAGGGGGAAAGGGGAGGGAGAATAATGTCATTCGTCAAAAAGTACAATTTTCCACTCTGGAATTCTACAATGTTTACCTATAAGCCAAAGAAATCCTTCATAGAGAAACGCTTCTAAATACAATACTGCTTTCACAGCCTATCTTTAGTCAAAAAAGTGACTAAAAGTGACTTTTTTTTAAAACAGTGACTAAAAGTGACAAAATTTCAAAAAAGTGACTAAAAGTGAGAAAAGTGACTAACTTGCATCCCTGAATTCTGTTCAAAAATCTAATTTAGTTTTGAAAGCATTTCACAGTTTTGCAGAATTACTAAATTGTATCTAAAAAAAGTGTTTTAGCACTCTCTCATCCTATTTGTACATATGAAGCTAGCATGATGATTAATTTTTCATCAGTTATAGACTCAAAATTTTGATCATCATGTACTTTTCTTAGCATAAAATGAAGTTAATACAACAGTTTAATGAGAAACATGGTATCTACAATAGTGATGGGCGATTCTGGAAATTTTGAGAATCGATTAAAATCGATATCGTATAAAACAACATCGATCATAATAAGAATCGATTTCTCACTTCTAGAATCGATACTAGAATCGATATTTCGATATTTAGGTTCACACAGAGAAGATCCAAATTACTACTTCCAAAACTTAGACAATCAGCAGGACCGTAATTACCGCCTCCCACCCCCCCCCCCCCATCCCCATTTAGGGAGGCATAGAATTAATCTATTGCAGATTTTAGAGTCGGATAATAAGAATTTTAAATTTTAAAATGATTGTCACTTATGGTTTTCACTTACGCAAAAACTTTGACAAATTTAAGAGACATAACTCAACTAATAACAACACTGAGTAACTTGGCATTAAACCGAGTATAAAGAGTGCCAAGAGTGTGTAACTAGGATGGGAAACAAGGAGTATAGACAAAAAAAAACTTTTTTTTTCTAATGCCAATCAAATGTTACACGAGATAGTTTGGAAGAACATAAAATATGCCCCATTCCCAAGGGGTCATGTAACCCCCACTCTTGACGGAAAGGCGACCATAGCCCAAATGTATCTTTTGTCGAAGTTTCAAAATGAGGATTTACAATAAAATAGAACGAGAATTGGACATTTTTAAAATTGCATGCATACTTTGAACGGCCCATTTAGTAAAGATTGGCGAGGGATTAGAACGGACGAACTTGAAAAAAAAAAAAAAAATTAACTAATAACCCAAATAACTGAGCTTCTAAACAAAAATATAGTGTTTAACTTAGTGTTGAATTCATGGGGTGGCTCGCGGGGAACATGCACTCTTTGAAACTGTAAAAAGTGCCAAGAGCATGTAACTAGGTGGAGAGAGGGGTAGTAACAGAAAAAAACGAGGAGATAAAAGCTTTATAACGATATGTTACATGAGATGGTGTGGAAGAAACAAAAAATATGCTCCCCACCCAGGGGGGCAAGGTGAATCTCAAACGGACAGAAGGGCGACCCCGGCCCAAATGTATCTTTTGTTGAGGTTTCAAAATATGGATTTATAACAAAATAGAACGAGGATTAGACTTTTTTTTAAAATCACAGTCATAATTTGAACGAACCTGTAAGTTAAGATTGGTGAGGAAGGAGGGGGAGGAGTAGAACGGGCGAACATGAAAAAAAAAAATAGTGGCACTCTGACAGTGCCGATAGAAGTGAAACCTTGAACAATTACGTGTGCATTTTTGAATCGTTAGGATATATAATTTTGAATCGCCAGGAAATACTTTTAAATGAATAAAAAAAGGTTCTATAATATTAAAGAAAATATTAATGTCTATAAAAAAAAAAAAAAAAAAAAAAAAAAAAAAAAAAAAACACGCGATACCATATGTCCAGCTATTGTAGTTAACTCACTATAACTACTTTCTTACATTTTAAAACGCGATAAATACACCAACCAAATTTAGACCATACTATCGATACCTTAATCCTTATCCAAATAAATCATTTTGTATTAATGCCTGTTACAATATCTGTAGATTACTTTTTGAATTATTCAAATCGGACATTCCATTCAAAAGATATTACGAATTTAAAGATGACAATCTACAGAAATAATAGCGCTGCTGAGTACTCGGTGGCCAATAAGCTTAGGGATTACGTGTGCAATCAAACGATTGCGGGTTCGAACCCCAGTTTCGCTAATATGTATCAATGTTTTTTTTTTTTTTTTTTTTTTTTTTTTTTTTTTTTTTTTTGAAGAAGAAGAAGTTTAAAAATTAAAATTTTAACACATTATGGGTCCGTAATGTGACCTGAAATGATGGGAGAAAATTTCTTTTGCTAGATTTGTAATGTATGAAGCATAAGCTTTCAATAGACATATTGTATCAAGAAAAAACCCCTCTGCCCCCCCCCCCAAAAAAAAAGGTCCTATAGGGAAAACCGGGAAACTGGAAAAGCAAAAAGAACGGCGAGAAATGGTTAGCTATACTAAAAATTTTCTCATCACTGTAATTCCTATAGAAGCAAAGTTATAGCCTTTTAAAGATTGAAATGAAGTGAAGAAATAAGCAAAATTAGGTGAGTGATCGACAGGGGGGGGGGGGAGAATCCACAGCTCTGGGGGTGCCATGTAGCTTAAACTTTTAAGTTAAAAATGGTAGAAAATTAAATGAGCGAAATTTTAAGGTGTATATTGGGGGAGGGTGCAAGCCCCTCCCCCCTCAAAAATTTTTTTTGTTTCTTTTGAAGAAACCAAAAAATATGCCCCCCTGGCGGGGCGCAGATAAACCCCAAACAGGCGGAAGGGCGACTTTTTATTTATCTTTTGTCAAGGATTTAAAATGTGGATCTAAAATAAAATAGACCGAGAATTGGACATTTTTAAAATTGTATGCATATTTCGAACGGCCCTGTAAGTTAAAACTGACGTGGAAGGGGGGATTAGAAGAGACGACGTGAAAAATAAAACATAATAAACTAATACTTCAAATAACTGGACTTCTAAACAAAAATATAACGATTTAACCTAGTGTCGAATTAATGGGGTGGCCTGCAGGGGATTAACCCCCCCCCCCCCCAGAAGTTATGAGATTTTATGCTTTTTAATGCACAAATTGCGATTCCCCAGTGGTGACCATCCCCCTCCAAACCTAATGACGCAAATCCCCCCCCCAAAAAAAACCTTCATACTTTAACATTTCCCCCCCCAAACATAATACAAATTGTAAATTATATTCTGCTTATAATCTACTGCACATTCAAGAGATAGCGAAATGAGAATAGCAGAATGAGCTATTATTGCCCTTATCTAGAATTTAAAGAAAGAAAACATAGGAACATTTCTGGAATTAAATTTTGAAATATTAAAAAATTAAAAATCTCCCTCCCCCCCCAAAAAATGTACTTTTTCTCAAATTCCCCCCCCCAAAAAAAAAAAAAAAAACTAAATTGTATGACGCATCTTGCGTCACCAAACCCCTCTCTGGGCACCCGTGCACAAATTGCGATTCCCCCTCTCTTACAGAGCTGTAAAACATGATGCCTTTCTCCGGAGTCGCAGAAAAAAAACTGCATTCAACACTGATTTAGCCTAGAAAGAAAAAAAAAATCGAAATCGAAACTAAAGATCGAAATCGAATCTAAAGATCGACATCGAATCTAAAGATCGAAATCGAATCTAAAGATCGACATCGAATCTAAGATCGACATCGAATCTAAAGATCGAAATCGAATCTAAAGATCGAAATCGAATCTAAAGATCGACATCGAATCTAAAGACCGATCTTACGGGCAGAATCGATTTTACATTTTTACTTTCTTTTGGAACTTTACAAGAAGAGAGTATTAGATTCGTGAAAAATTTTGACTTCCCGTTTTTGATGGATTTATATATTTTAGAAGGTCTTTAACACGATTTCATATTTTTTAAGAAATATCTGTCTGTGTGTGTGTCTGTCATTCTGTGCGTCTGCATACGACAAAAATTTCTGACCGTTCTATCTGAAGAACAAATGCACGGAATTTCACAAAACTTTAGATTTAGTTTGACCTTGATATAAACTGAATCTAATTAATTTTTGGTGCATATAGCTTAACAGGTGGCGCTGCTATACTGCATTTTTTGCGATTTGCGCAACAGCTATATCTGATAAACGAATGAACGGATTTTCATCACATTTTAGATCCAGTTAGTCCTTGACATGAATTGATGTTTTTTGCATTTTGATGTATATAGCTTCTCAGATGGCGCTGCTATACTGAATTTTTCACAATTTCCACTCAGCGCCATGTGAAAGGGGGGGGGCGAAAGGAAGCGGTTGTTCCGAGCACGGAAATTTAGGGGGCGCCAAATTTTTACTACTAACATCACTTCTAGCCTATCACAAGAAAAAGTTAATGGGGGGGGGCTAAATTGGAATTTTGAACCGGGCGCAGCTCTCTTTTCGCACGCCCCTGTTTCCATTTTAGCTTTATCTCAAGAACTAATGCACGGACTTTCATAAAAATTTAGATTCAATTAGTCCTTGATATTATTTGATGCTAATTACATTTTGGTGGAAATCGCTTAAGAGATGGCGCTGCTAAACTGCATTATTCATGATTAACGCAATAGCGCTATCTCAAGAACGAATTTTCATAAAAATTCAGATTCAGTAAATCTCTGACATAGATTAGTGTTATTTAGTTCTTGGTGTAAATTGCCCAACAGGTGACGCTGATATGCTGCATTTTTTATGATTTCGCAATAGCTGTATCTCGCGCTTTTGTTGTGTCGATCCCCAAATTAAGATGGTTAGACACGAACACGTGGTAGAATAAAATATATTCTACCGAACTTTAACATAAAAATTAAACTAAATTTAAATAAATCTTCAATTAACATCAAAAGTCTGATCGTATAGTAATTAGTAAATATTCTCGGTTGCATAAACAAAAAAAAAACAATCTCAAAGAACATAAGCTGCTGTGGGAAGAAGGTAAATAAAGACTTAAATCATTGAATAAATTATAACTAACATTTTATTTAAATATTAAATGAAAATTAAGTTAACATTAAAGAATCACAAAAATAATACTAGCGTTTAACATGAAATAAAAATAAGCATATGCTTTACTACCCCGGGGAAGAAAGAAAATAAAGATACCTTAAATATTACATCGTGGTAACAATTTTAAAATCTTCAATTAAACATGGACTTTTCATCAAGTAGATCTCCCAATTATCCGACATCCTCTTAGACATAACTCTCGTTCAGGCAGCCCATTCTTCTCCTCGAAAATTCGCCGAGATCCAGACCTCCGCTTCGCTCCTTCCCGTCACGAGAGACGAAACCTTCCACTGCCGCCGTAACGAAGCCCGAATACGCTGTTCTTCTTGCCACTTGCAGAATTCTCCAAAAGCCTCCTCGATCTTCCTCCGTTCCCCTTTTTATCTCCGTGCCGCATCACTTCGTTTCCATCGCGTAGTAAAATAATCCGCTTGATGTCTCACATGTATTTTAGATATTTGGGTTGTTCAACAAAATTTCACATTATTTTTAAACAAAAGAACGGCATTGCCGTTTACAATTTTTCTTTGTTATAATAAATTTTCCATGAAAGGAAAACCATGCTGTCCTTCAAAATATCGGACACCTGCCGTGTATGAATACACCACTCGATGTCCGGACCACGTGCATCTCGAAATATTGAAATATGAAATATAAAAATTTCCAAAACAAACTTTTTTTTTTTTTTTTTTTTTTTTTTTTTTAAATTAGAATTACACATATATTTTAAATATCTTTCGAGAAAATATCGATGTATCGGCCGGCGCCTTGCCGACACAGCAAAACCCTCTCAAAAATATTAAAATATTATTAAACATTAAATATATTTTTCAGATATTATATGGAGTAATTTGTAAATTATTTGATAAAAAGGAGATATATCTTATTAGTGAGCAAAACTAAATTATTTAAATAAAATAACTTATTATTATTATTATTATTATTATTATTTTAAATTATTTTACATTATTTTAGAATATTTGTGACAATAACAATAATTCTAGGGACAGTAATCACATGTTAAACAACAATCGCATATTAAATATTGATAGTAGCAATGATAATGAACAAAACATTGTTGTTAGGGACAATAATAATCATTTGCTAGACATTGATATTAATGCTAATAATGATCAAATAAATACAGACGTTCCCTCTCAGTCGCATGTGGGGTCTGGGCAAAAGTCGAGGCAGTATAGGAGTACTGAAATTGTTAGTGATTATCAGTTACGTCCCAGAGACACTCATGGTTTTGTTGTGAGACAATAGTTCTCTTACTTGTATTAAATACATATTGTATAGTTGTAATAATAATGTATTGTATAGTATCATGTATATATATTTTTTTTATATTTGTGTATTTGTGTCATGTTTTTTGTATAATATTTGGTTAATCAGGAACAAATTTACCTTATAATCAACTGTATATTTCATATTGTGCACATTGTATCTGAATCCTAGTTGGGTCAATTGTTGGAGATAATGGGTACTATAGACTAGTGTTACTTGAATTTCATTAAATTTAGTTTCTCGGGTTTTTGTTTGCGATTATAGTTTCTTTTAGTAATAGACGTGCTTTTGCTTTGTTTCCAAAAAAAATTTTTTCTTTGGGCAATAAAATTTTTTTTGAGGGGACGGAAATGTAATGTGTTATGTTGATTATTTTGGGTCTAAAATAATGTAAAATAATTTAAAATAATAATAATAATAATAATAATAAGTTATTTTATTTAAATAATTTAGTTTTGCTCACTAATAAGATATATCTCCTTTTTATCAAATAATTTACAAATTACTCCATATAATATCTGAAAAATATATTTAATGTTTAATAATATTTTAATATTTTTGAGAGGGTTTTGCTGTGTCGGCAAGGCGCCGGCCGATACATCGATATTTTCTCGAAAGATATTTAAAATATATGTGTAATTCTAATTTAAAAAAAAAAAAAAAAAAAAAAAAGTTTGTTTTGGAAATTTTTATATTTCATATTTCAATATTTCGAGATGCACGTGGTCCGGACATCGAGTGGTGTATTCATACACGGCAGGTGTCCGATATTTTGAAGGACAGCATGGTTTTCCTTTCATGGAAAATTTATTATAACAAAGAAAAATTGTAAACGGCAATGCCGTTCTTTTGTTTAAAAATAATGTGAAATTTTGTTGAACAACCCAAATATCTAAAATACATGTGAGACATCAAGCGGATTATTTTACTACGCGATGGAAACGAAGTGATGCGGCACGGAGATAAAAAGGGGAACGGAGGAAGATCGAGGAGGCTTTTGGAGAATTCTGCAAGTGGCAAGAAGAACAGCGTATTCGGGCTTCGTTACGGCGGCAGTGGAAGGTTTCGTCTCTCGTGACGGGAAGGAGCAAAGCGGAGGTCTGGATCTCGGCGAATTTTCGAGGAGAAGAATGGGCTGCCTGAACGAGAGTTATGTCTAAGAGGATGTCGGATAATTGGGAGATCTACTTGATGAAAAGTCCATGTTTAATTGAAGATTTTAAAATTGTTACCACGATGTAATATTTAAGGTATCTTTATTTTCTTTCTTCCCCGGGGTAGTAAAGCATATGCTTATTTTTATTTCATGTTAAACGCTAGTATTATTTTTGTGATTCTTTAATGTTAACTTAATTTTCATTTAATATTTAAATAAAATGTTAGTTATAATTTATTCAATGATTTAAGTCTTTATTTACCTTCTTCCCACAGCAGCTTATGTTCTTTGAGATTGTTTTTTTTTTGTTTATGCAACCGAGAATATTTACTAATTACTATACAATCAGACTTTTGATGTTAATTGAAGATTTATTTAAATTTAGTTTAATTTTTATGTTAAAGTTCGGTAGAATATATTTTATTCTACCACGTGTTCGTGTCTAACCATCTTAATTTGGGGATCGACACAACACATTTTGGTGCCTCGTGACCTTTGCCATTTTGGCGTCGCGATTTATTTTTTTTATTTTATTTATTTATTTATTTATTTATTTTTTTTCATGGTACCGCGGATTTAGCCATTTTCGGCGCCGTCACCTGGTAGAATTTTTTTTTTTTCTTTATTACTTTCGGCTGCTGTGGTTATTAAAATATGGTGTTTAACTGGAGTAATTAATGGTTTAACTGGAGTAATTTAACAAAAAAAAAAAAAAAAAAAAAAAAAATGATGAAATTTTGAATAAGAGAAATTTTAATAAGGTTACGATTTTTATTTTTTCATTATTTTTGTATGTTACATGAATTTTTAAATTGCAATTTATTTGATATTTTATTGTATTTTGTGGGTAAAATTATTATTTTGAGGTTAGAAAATGGCTTTAGATTCTGACAGTTTTGAGCATGAGGTGGAAGAGAGTGGGTCCGGGCAGAATGAGACTCATAAAGAGTCTAATATGAGTAGTATAGGGACTAATACGGGCAATGAGTATAGTCAGTCACCATCTCCACCAATGCTGACCCCAATTAAGGATTCAGAGACAATTAGGAGTGTAAATAATCAAGTGTCTCTGGTACCTAACCTCACTTTTAATTTTAACCAATTTATAGGAAATATTCCAAATTTTTCGGGGGAAAACCCTGACATTACTGTGGGGGACTTTATTGACAAAATTTTAGAAATTAAAGACTTCGCAGGATGGCAAGAAGCGCAATGCGTTTTTGCCATCAAGTTAAAATGCATAGGAGAAGCGCAAAAATTTCTAAAATCGCAACCCCATTTGAAAAAAACACAAAGTTTCTTAATTTTGAGGGAAGCGTTAACTAACAGGTTTAGTAAAACCGTAGATGAAGCATGCCATTTACACGAATTCACTATGGCTAGACAATTCCCAAGAGAAACCAATAGAGCATTTTTATCCAGAGTTTTGGGGTTGTCGTACAAATGCTTCGCTGACCAAGAAACTATCAGAGAAAAACTCTTAGTTCAAAAATGTCTCCAAGGCTTACAACCGGAAGTAAGAAAATTCATTATGCCTCATTCTCCAACCACATATCAACAAATTTGGGATTTGGCTATATGCCACGAGAAGTGTGCAGAATACGATGACACACAAATGACGGTAAATGTTGCACAGGCCGGTAGTAGTTCTTCCAATGAGCTACAGGAAATAAAAAATTTAATTCAAACTGTGGTTAGTGAGAATGATAGAAAAATCGCCGAGTTAAGCAACCAAGTACAAACGTTATTACAAATCACACAGTCACAGGGACACAATTCTCAAAATACTAACACTGGTCACACACAAAGACACTTTCGACCGAGGAGACCAATCACTTGTTATAGATGTAATCAACAAGGACACTTAAAAAGAAATTGTACCACAGTATTGACTCAAAATACCAACGAAGGGTCGTTGGACAATCCACTGTCTTTGGATTCTCCCCCTAAAACGGTACGCATCGATACTATTAATGCAAAAGTGGGACAATTACCAATCATTTCATTAAATGTAAATAAAAAGAAAATTGATTGTCTCGTGGATTCTGGAGCTGCAATAAATTTAATTTCGAATGAATTTTTAGACCAATATTTACCAAATTGGGTTGAAAAGAGTGAGCCTTGTGCAATACAAGTAGTCGGGGTTAATAATGATGTAATGAATTTAGACAAAAAAATTAAACTGTGTTTAAATGATGGAGAAGTTAAATTTGAAGTAAATTTTATTATCAGTTATACCTTAAAGGCTAACTATAATGCAATTCTAGGATCTGAATTCTTAAAATCTTATAATATTATTATGGACTATAGAAATGAAACCTTAAAATATTTAAATCACACAATTTTATGGAACAATATCAAAAACATAGAAGTTAATTCAATAAATTTACATAAATTCGAAGGTGTGGGAAGTACTGTAACAAAGAATGTCATTGAACCTAGATCTGAGCAATTCGTTAAAATTAAAATTAATGGTCTTCCGCAAACGCATAAGTTAATTTTTGTTCAACCTTCGGCTAAATCTCTAAACAATTCTTGGTTAGTAGCGAATGGAATATATAACTATGAGGGCAATAAAGATATATGGATTAAAATAGCAAATGTTACTGAAAAGAAAATTCATATCAACAAAAATTGTCAGATAGCCAAAATCGAATTTGTTGAGGAAGTTAATGTTCAGAATACTACGGTAAATAATTTAGAAGTAGAGAATGAGATTACGGAATTCAACCCTTGTGGAGGAAAATTTGATTTAAATCATTTAAATGATTCCCAGAAGCAGGCGGTTATGAAGATAATAAATAAAAATAAAGCCATTTTTGCACAGTCTGTCAAGGATTTAACGGGTTGTAACACAACTAGCCATAGAATTTATCTCACTGATGATATTCCTGTCCGTTCCAAACCGTATAGGACTCCGTATGCCTTAAGAAAAGAATTAAAACAACAAATTGATGACCTAATCGAAGCAGACATTATTACTCCTTCTGATTCTCCTTACGCATCCCCTGTAATTCTGGTAAAAAAGAAAAATGGAACTTACCGTTTAGTATGTGATTATAGGAAATTAAATTTAAAGACTAAGCCCTTACCGTTTCCTCTCCCGCATATTTCTGATTTATTAGATAAATTAAATGGTGCTCATTACTATACATCTTTAGATTTATGCTCGGGATACTGGCAAATGAACTTGCATCCCGAGGACAGACACAAGACTGCGTTTTGTACGGAATTCGGTTTATTTGAATGGAAACGTTTACCTCAAGGTCTTGTCAATGCCGCTGCCTCTTTTCAACGGCTAGTTGCCACGATTTTACTAGGTTTAGATACGAATACTTACATTGATGACATAATTATTGGTTCGGCAACTTTTGAAGAGCACATCGATAAATTAGATATGGTTTTTAGGAGACTAAATTCTCACAATTTAAAAATCAATCCTGAAAAATGTCAAATAGCAAAAAATTCTATCACTTACTTGGGATTCCAAATTAAAAACGGTGTGGTCTCTCCAGATGAAAGAAATATAAAAGCGGTAGAAAACTTTCCAATTCCAAAAAATAAAAAGGCAGTTCGTAGTTTTCTAGGAATATGTAATTTTTATAGGAAATTTATTGATCATTTTGCTGATATCGCAAAACCTTTAACAGAGTTAACTAAATTGAAAACTCCTTTCATATGGAGTCAGGAAGCAAACTCTGCTTTTAATAAATTAAAACAATGTTTGACTACTTACCCGGTTTTATTATTACCAAACGTTGAGCAGCCTTTCTTTTTACATACCGATGCATCTGGCTTCGCGTTAGGTGCAGTTCTTAGCCAAAAAGATGAGTCAGGTGATTTACATCCTGTCGCTTATGCGAGCAGAACCCTAAAAGATGCTGAAACAAGATATAGTACTTTTGAAAGGGAACTCCTGGGAGTAGTATGGGGAATTAGTAATTTTAGACACTACCTTTACGGGAGGGAATTCACATTATATTGTGATCAGCAAGCAATTTCACAGGTGTTGAGAATCCAGGACAGTAGTCGGGTTTCCCGTTGGGCTCTTGCACTGCAAAACTATAACATAAAATACTGCCATACTCCAGGGAAATGCAATATTCCAGCTGATGTGCTATCTAGGAATGTAAATGTAATACAGGAAGTAAATGTTCATCCAAATTTTTCACCAGAATTTGTTAGGTCTTCACAAAATCTAGATGCTAAATGCAAAGACATAATTGACCAGTTGAAAAATCAAAATGAAGTACAAATACATGATTTAACTTTCTTTTTAAAGGATAATCTACTATATTGCGTTAACAAACGAGATTCGTATAACGACAATCACACTAAATTAGTTATACCTAAAACTTTAATTTCTCAAATACTAAATTTAGCACACGATTCAGTCACGTCAGCACACCCTGGTTTTAAAAGAACTCTAATTAAGACAAAGAAGAATTATTTTTGGTGGGGACAATATAAACATACACTTAATCATGTCAAATCTTGTGTCCAATGTGCCATTAGAAAAGGATATAAATCTAAACAAAAAGCTCCATTACAGAGAGTAGAAATTACTTCACGTCCGTTTGAAAAGATTGCGGTCGATGCAGTGGGTCCACTAAGTACTACAATGGAGGGAAACAAACACATTATTGTCATGACAGACTATTTTACAAGATGGGCTGAGGCGTATCCGGTACCTGACTTAAAATCAGAAACCATAATATCAGTTTTAGAAAAATTCATTTCTACTCATGGTATTCCGGAACATCTCACCACAGACAAAGGAAAATCTTTCCTATCTGAAGCAATACTAAAAGTATATGAGAAGCTTCACATAAAAAAGCATACTACAACTAGTTATCATCCTAGCGCTAACGGGGTTGTGGAACGAGCAAATGGTACTATAGTTAATATGCTAAAACATTTAGTTGATTCTTCAAATGAAGATTGGGACAAACTTTTACATTTTGCACTATTGGCTTACAGAACAGCTTATCACACGGCTATAGGTGATACTCCGGCACATTTAGTATATGGTAGGGATCTGCTTTTACCTGTTGATCTCATAGCTAAACCCATTCAGAGATCTTATGCAGATACCCGTGAGCTTAGCGAAGATTTACAATTAAGGCTAGGCAAAGTTTTTCGTATGGTTAAACAAAATTTAACAAAAGCCGCAGAAAAGCAGGAGGAGTACAGATTAAAATTTGCCACTGATAAAAAATTACGGGTGGGGGATTTAGTACTTTTATACACACCAGTAGTTAAGCCAGGGGCAAGCAAAAAAACTTTCACAATTTAACAAAGGACCTTATCGTATCATTCAACAAACTAATACAGTGAACTTTAAAATTGTACACATACAAAACCCCAAAGATGAACAATTAGTACATGTTGATAGATTATCCCGAATCACAGAGAGAATTATATTTCCTGCACTTTTTGAGGAAGAAATTAAGGACGATGATGTACAGGACACAAATCAACACATAGATGACAGGGATGTTAGGGATTTTCAATTTGGGGACTTTGATGACCAACTCCCGGTATTTGATGTCATATATAACGGTAATATTTGTGACAATAACAATAATTCTAGGGACAGTAATCACATGTTAAACAACAATCGCATATTAAATATTGATAGTAGCAATGATAATGAACAAAACATTGTTGTTAGGGACAATAATAATCATTTGCTAGACATTGATATTAATGCTAATAATGATCAAATAAATACAGACGTTCCCTCTCAGTCGCATGTGGGGTCTGGGCAAAAGTCGAGGCAGTATAGGAGTACTGAAATTGTTAGTGATTATCAGTTACGTCCCAGAGAAACTCATGGTTTTGTTGTGAGACAATAGTTCTCTTACTTGTATTAAATACATATTGTATAGTTGTAATAATAATGTATTGTATAGTATCATGTATATATATTTTTTTTATATTTGTGTATTTGTGTCATGTTTTTTGTATAATATTTGGTTAATCAGGAACAAATTTACCTTATAATCAACTGTATATTTCATATTGTGCACATTGTATCTGAATCCTAGTTGGGTCAATTGTTGGAGATAATGGGTACTATAGACTAGTGTTACTTGAATTTCATTAAATTTAGTTTCTCGGGTTTTTGTTTGCGATTATAGTTTCTTTTAGTAATAGACGTGCTTTTGCTTTGTTTCCAAAAAAAATTTTTTCTTTGGGCAATAAAATTTTTTTTGAGGGGACGGAAATGTAATGTGTTATGTTGATTATTTTGGGTCTAAAATAATGTAAAATAATTTAAAATAATAATAATAATAATAATAATAAGTTATTTTATTTAAATAATTTAGTTTTGCTCACTAATAAGATATATCTCCTTTTTATCAAATAATTTACAAATTACTCCATATAATATCTGAAAAATATATTTAATGTTTAATAATATTTTAATATTTTTGAGAGGGTTTTGCTGTGTCGGCAAGGCGCCGGCCGATACATCGATATTTTCTCGAAAGATATTTAAAATATATGTGTAATTCTAATTTAAAAAAAAAAAAAAAAAAAAAAAGTTTGTTTTGGAAATTTTTATATTTCATATTTCAATATTTCGAGATGCACGTGGTCCGGACATCGAGTGGTGTATTCATACACGGCAGGTGTCCGATATTTTGAAGGACAGCATGGTTTTCCTTTCATGGAAAATTTATTATAACAAAGAAAAATTGTAAACGGCAATGCCGTTCTTTTGTTTAAAAATAATGTGAAATTTTGTTGAACAACCCAAATATCTAAAATACATGTGAGACATCAAGCGGATTATTTTACTACGCGATGGAAACGAAGTGATGCGGCACGGAGATAAAAAGGGGAACGGAGGAAGATCGAGGAGGCTTTTGGAGAATTCTGCAAGTGGCAAGAAGAACAGCGTATTCGGGCTTCGTTACGGCG
The DNA here is from genome assembly GCA_964019185.1 of Maratus speculifer. NCBI lineage: Eukaryota > Metazoa > Arthropoda > Arachnida > Araneae > Salticidae > Maratus > Maratus speculifer. Next base: position 70,953,292 of record OZ025298.1, read on the forward strand.
GCAGTGGAAGGTTTCGTCTCTCGTGACGGGAAGGAGCGAAGCGGAGGTCTGGATCTCGGCGAATTTTCGAGGAGAAGAATGGGCTGCCTGAACGAGAGTTATGTCTAAGAGGATGTCGGATAATTGGGAGATCTACTTGATGAAAAGTCCATGTTTAATTGAAGATTTTAAAATTGTTACCACGATGTAATATTTAAGGTATCTTTATTTTCTTTCTTCCCCGGGGTAGTAAAGCATATGCTTATTTTTATTTCATGTTAAACGCTAGTATTATTTTTGTGATTCTTTAATGTTAACTTAATTTTCATTTAATATTTAAATAAAATGTTAGTTATAATTTATTCAATGATTTAAGTCTTTATTTACCTTCTTCCCACAGCAGCTTATGTTCTTTGAGATTGTTTTTTTTTTGTTTATGCAACCGAGAATATTTACTAATTACTATACGATCAGACTTTTGATGTTAATTGAAGATTTATTTAAATTTAGTTTAATTTTTATGTTAAAGTTCGGTAGAATATATTTTATTCTACCACGTGTTCGTGTCTAACCATCTTAATTTGGGGATCGACACAACACTTTCATGGATTTTCATCAAAATTCAGATTCAGCTGGTACTTAATAAAAATTGATCCTGATCAATTTTTGGTGTACATTACTAAAAAAAAAAAAAACGCTATTTTGCAAGGGGGGGGGGGGCGGGTTCTGAGGTTTCTTTAATTCTTCTATCTTAGAAACTAATACACTGAAATTTTGGAATTGGCACATCCGTCTATTTTATCTTCGACTTTTGAAGGAAAATGAAAATTATATTACCTTCAGAGAAATCGATTAAAATTTTAAAGTATCGATTAAATCGAGTTGGCCGTAGTATCGATTAAATCGATTTAAAAAATCGAAATCGCCCATCACTAATCTACAATGTGAATATGCACTAATTTATCTTTTTGTGTCAGAGAGAGAGAAAAAAAAACAGATAATGCGCCCCCCCTACATTTTCTTGAGCCCCCCCCCCTCCTATTATTCACTTCTAGCTAAGGCCCTGCTGGCCATACCGTACAAGTTGGCATCTATGAATATCCTTTTTTGATTTTACGATCATTTGACGAAAGCTCGGTCTTATTTCGGGATCGTTTGACGTAAATCTTGGGAGTTTTTTTTTCCCGCAATCGTATGGCAGAAATCACAAGTTTATTTCGGGATTGTTTGGAAATACGATTTTATTTTGGGATCATCTGGTGAAAATTGCGGCTTGATTTCGTGATTGTTTAATGAAAATAGTCTTTTTTCCGGTGATCAATTAATTCGAATTGCAGTTTTGCCAGTGATCATTTTATGAAAATCGCAGATTCTTAAAAATTAAAAAACGTGAAATTCTGCCGTTTGTCGAAAAAGTGATCCCTGTATATGTAACGACCAAAATAAGAATTTTGAGATTCCTTCCTGCAATCCTCTGACGAATTTCTCAATTGTTTTTCACAAGATCGATTGACAAATTTTGCAATGATTTTGCCACTGATTGATGGATTATACGCTTTTTTTCTCGTGAAAATGACAAAATCGTGATATTCTTCCCGCGATTGAATGACGAAGTTTATGATTTTTACTCCTCGAATGATTATTGAATTTCGCGTTTTTATCTTGCCACAGATTGACCAAATTCACTTTCTTTTCAGTGTCCGACAGAAAAGTTTTGCGATTCTTGCCTGCGAACGACATACTAATTTCGTAACCATTTTTCCACGATAGAGTGACGAAATTTAGAATTTTTTCCTCTGCAAAAGAAGAGACAAATTTGGCCATGCAGCAGAATTTTCTGCAGTCTGCAACACATATAAAAACTTAAACAGTCTGCAGACCAATCCCTCGCATTACATTATTTGCACTCAAACCTTCAATTATTTGTAATAGACATAAAAGAAAAATATACTTTAAAAAAGAAGTTGCCTTTGTTCTCAGAATTTTTAACGCCTCATACATTGTCCTAAAGAAGGGGGGGGGGTTCTCTTTGACAAAATTTGCGTTTTTTTTTTCACAATCTTTTGACGAAATTTGCATTTTTTTCGCGATCTATTGACGAAAACTGCCGTTTTCTTGCGATCTTTTGAAGAAATTTGCCGTTTTTTCGCGATCTCTTGAAGAAATTTGCAGTTTTTTCGAGATTTTTTTTAACGAAAACTGCCGTTTTTTCGTGATTTTTTTAGCGAAAACTGCCGTTTTTTTCACTTTTTTTTTTTTTGCTAATTTTAGGAAGAAATGTTACGTTTTTCCGTGATTTTTGATGAAATTTGCCGTTTTTTCGCGATTTTTCGGAGAAATTCGCTGTTGTTTCGTGATCATTTTACGAAACTGCCGTTTTTTCGCGTTCTTTTGAAGAAATTTGCCTTTTTTCAAGATCTTTTGAAGAAATTTGCTATTTTTTTCGTGATTCTTTGACGAAAAATGACTTTTTTTTCGTGATCTTTTGAAGAAATTTGCCATTTTTTGGGGGTTTTTTAACGAAATTTGCCGTTTTTTGCATTTTATTGAGAAAATTTGCCATTTTTTGCGTGATTTTTTGACGAAAACTGCCGTTTTTTCGTGATCTTTTGAAGAAATTTGACGTTTTTTTCACGATGTTTTGAATGATTTTTTTTGATGAAATTTGTCGTTTTTTCACGATCTTTTGAATAATTCGCGTGTTTTTCGCGATCTATGACGAAATAGATTTCTTTTCGAAGACTGTTTGTCGAAATTCGCGATACACTTTTATGTCCGAATTTGTGGCTTTAGGACCGAAATTTTTTAATTTTTTCTAAATTTTTAACAGTTGAAAAATAGCCTGTGGATCTTCTCAAGAGTCTGCGACGTGCGTTGCAGCGTTGCGCCGATTCTGCTCCCGGAAAATTTGGTATACTTTTTTCCGCGACTAAGTTTCACTATAGTTCCACGGAATTTCATGGTTTCATCCTAAGACAGATTAACATAATCCATGATTTTCCGCCAGTTTCCGACTGAAACATTTTGCGATTTTTACCCGCGAACAGTTAACAAATTACGAGATTTTCCTGCGACAAACTGACAAGTTTTCCGATATTTCCTCACAACAAATTGTTGAATTTCGCGGTGTTTTTCCCGCTTTCAAATGAGGAAAGTTACGATGTTTTTCCTGCGATCCATCGATGGGTAAGGAACATAAAAAAAAAAAAGTGAAAAAAGAGACTAAATCTGAAAAATATAGACTAAAAGAGACAAATGCAAAAAAATAGCGAGAAAAGCGAGTTTAGCGACTCGCTCCGAGGCCTGTGTAAAATATATTGTCAAAATTATGTGTTGCCTTTGAAAAAAACAGAGCCTGGTCAGGTTTTGAATTGTAGATGGAAAATTTTGCTCTATTGGAGAATTTTATATAGATCAGGGGTTCCCAAACTTTTAGACTGGCGTACAACTAAATAGACGTTCATACTCCCGTGTACGACCAAAAGAACATCTTAAATCTAATGAAGAAAAAACCCTATAAAATGTATTAATTTGGAGTAATAAATATAGATACACTTAAGTAGAGAACTTAAATACTCAATGTATTATTTTGGGGTAATAAATATAGATACACTTAAGTAGAGAACTTAAATACTCTTTGTTAAACATGGGGAAAAAAATACTTATTTGAAGTCGCCTTGTTCATCATTTTTTGTTATATGAATACTATGTTTATGTCAATAGTAAAATACATAAGAAAATTTAATAAGTAAAAAACCTACATAAGAAATTCCACACATTCTGAAAACAAACTGTTTATTAATGTGAGACCGAAGATCTAATAAGTAAGATACACACATACAATACAGTAATAGAAGAAAACTTTTTCATTTAGGAGGATGAAAGACTAACTCAACATCTACCGAAGCATTAATTTCATTTGTCCAAAAATTCCAATCGAAATTACATTAAAATAAGAGAAAGCAAAGTGCTGTTAAAACAGTAGTAACAAAGAGCCGGCAACACTGAGCTTGTGAATTGACAAATCACACACACACACACACACACACAAAAAAAAAAAAAAAAAAAAAAAAAAGAAGCAGAAGATCAAAGTTGTTTAATTTTACATGTATTTTTTATTTAATTTTATGTACCAGTATCATACTTTTACGTACCAATAAGCGGAACTTCACGTACCAGTACTGATTATACGTACTATAGTTTGGGAACCCCTGATATAGATCATTTAAAAGTAGACTTTATTTTCAATTGTTTGGCACCAGTAATTTCCTTCTATTATAATTTGTTGTAAAATAATTAAAGGGTGTTTATTTACTTTTTTTTTTCCACAACTGTACTTTTCAAATTTAATTGGGATAATGACTTTTCAAATTGCACAATTCTAACAACTTTTTCCAGTTCTACTATGCAACCCATCTTAGGTCTTGCAATCTAGGTATGTATACATTTTCTACCTAGACCATTTAACTGACTTTTGGTAGCCAACGGAACTTTAAGAATTTATTAAATGTAAAACCCATTTTTTTTTTTTTTTTTTTTTTTTTTTTTTTTTTTTGTAATGATTTTCAACATTTATTTGTAAAATGTTGAAAATCTCCACTCTAAAATACATGAAAGATAATACTACCTCTCGGCATACAGCTGCAATCTGACCTTCATCCATGCAAGTTTCAGTGACAACATCGGTAAGTGATCCCCCAGGCAAATACTCCATTATAACCTGAAATTGATTTGAGAAATATTCAACTATAGTTTGTTACATAGGGATGCTTTGAGGTTAGAAACAGAGAATGTAGCGATCCTATGAGTACAGATAGAGAATAGCATTCTTAAAAGTGGGAAATGGGAAAAAAAGGTGTAAAAATTTTTCCATAGTAGTGCCAAACTCTCATAAATTAAGTGTCATTTTAACAGCTACCTATACAATAAAATTAAATGTAACTGCATGTATGCTTTTATTTATTTATTTATTTTTTAGCTTAGAAAGTATTAACAATGCTAAAGGTGTAAATCCAAATATATCTGATCAACTTATGTGAAATACAGTCATTAATTTTCATGAACATATATTATTCTGAATGGTTTAGCTGTTAACCCCCCCCTTTTTTTTTTATTCTTAAAAAAATTTTCCTTGCTAAATTGATCTTTGCTTCAGAAATGCATCTCGAAAAAGGTATCACAGAAATTACACAAAAGTGTATAAACAGTACAAAATATTCTATTCCAAAAATAAATTTCCTTTCACTTTGAATTTTTAAAGTCTAAAAAAATTTTTCATTCTTGAAAATCATTAACAACTTCTTTTATGCAACTTTCGGACTGTTTATATAGCTCGCCTTTCATTTTATGTCTCTTTTGCACAACAATTCAAGAACAAACTCCAAGGGTTTGATTAAACAAAATGTCAGATTTCTAAGTTTTAAAGGCCTCCCCACCCTTACTATCCTTTTAAATTTTTCTAGGCATTTTTGCATCAATCCAGAGAATGTCCAAAAATTGCTTTTAAAAAGGTGGAATTCCTCTTTTAGGAGGAATTCTTTCATGCCTGGAATAGTCAATAGGTAAACATAAGAAAAAAACTACAGTACAAAACCATTTATCTGGAATGGTTGGGGTCAGATGTATTCAGGATAACTGGTTTTTCCGATTAACTGGTTGGGCATTAAAGCAGCATCCATTTGATACGTTTTGTGAAACATATGTAGTTGCGGTATTACTTATAATTTTAAATTGATTATTAAATTACTTGAACCAAGAATCTGATGCAAGTAAGATTAGTTATTACAGTTTGAAAGAAGATAATTTATGGGAACTCCCTGAACAAAAATTCTTCTGTTTTCTCGGCATAAAAATGAAAACATTTATAATATTATTTATTAATGTATAATATGATTATATGCTTCTATTTCAAATACTAGATGCTGTTATCAAACAAAACAATTGTTTGAAGCAATGTATATGTCAAACTGATTGTGTATGACATTTTTTTCTAAAAAGATTCTAACATCAATCTATTAGAAATATCATTCCGGATAACTGGTTTTCCGGTTAACTGGTTTCCGGATAAATGGTTCCATACTGTATAAAGAAAATAGCCAAGAAAACTTGAGAAAACTATTTCCAAAATGTATGCTTCACTTATTCTCATGGATAAATTTAAAACAAGATAAATTGGTCTCTTATTTTTCAGTGGCAGTGTTACTTGGTTAGCAATAGATTTTAGATAAAAGATTTAAACGTTTTATTTTTGGTGCGAGTTTGATTCTCAATGAAGCTCCTGCTTTCCAAACAACATAAATTATTTTTGAACCAAAATTGAAAATATATACATAATTATTTGAGAAAAGTATTAATAAAAATGTGAGAGAGTTTTAATTATAAAATTTTGAATTTGTTGAGCTATCAAAATTTTTCTTTTTATTTATAACTAATGCTGTTTTTTAAATGAACAAATTCTTCTCTTTCTCAGTGAAAGGGATTAAAATATAGTACTTAAAATTAAAGTTTGCTATTTTAATTTTTTTTTTCTACAATCCTAATAATTTAATCCATTTTACTTAGAAAAATAGGTGTTTATCTTTGTAAAAAACTTTAAATGATTATAAATAAAAAATGTTTAATTTTCTTTTTTCTTTCTTTTATTTTTATGACAAATACAAATGCTTACTTCTCGTTTTTTTCTTTGTCACTAACTCTATAAAACTATAAAATTTCATAATTAAACTCTCTCTCTCTCTCTTTTTCTGTGTATAATTACTAAATATATATATATGCACAAAAACATGTCTTTATTTATATTTGTCTGAAATTAAAAAAATATATATATATATCTTTTTAAATATGGTATTATTATTACTTTGTCTGAAAACAAAAGTTTAGTTGGAAACCAAATTCACATTGAAAGAAAACCTTAAATGTGGCAATCTACAAAATAAATAATACAACCATGACATATGGTTGCATACAGTGACAGCAACTTTGGGAGACATTCAAATAAAAGATGTAAATTGAAAACCTCAGAAACGAGGTATTAAAAGTGACAAAAATTCAATTTTGACTATATTGAGTACAAAGATAATTGACGTTAAATTTGAACATTAATAATAATTGACTGAATTGAAATAGGACAGTGACGCTTATTTGTCTTTGAATTCTTTATCTCAATAACTGTGAAAAAAGTAGAGTACAATTTTCATTAATTTTATAATTAATCAATATTGATAATTATTTGGCAAAAGTGGTTTATCTCTAGATCACAGCACATAAGAAAATCACTAATATTTTAGTACCCAAAAAGAGAAAAGCATATTTCCAGACTGTCTGTGCACTTAGTTCAATTTAATCCATTTTGTCACTTATGTACCCCCTTGGCATTTAGGGTCAATTATGATCTAAAGTAGCCGTACCAGTGATAGAAATTGGGAGATAAAAGGCAGGCGTCAAATGACGACTACTGTAAAAACCTTAGGCGTCAAATTAAGATTTTTAGTTGCAGTTTCTAAAAATTCATATTAATATTACTGTAATACTGCATATAATTTTGGAGTGATTTGGAGTAAAAGAATAATTTTGAAATTCTTGAAATTCGCATTAAATTTTCTTTACGGTTACTACAGAGACAAGAAAAAAAATCCACTCCCAATATATATATATTTTTTTTTTTGGGGGGGGGGGGTCGCACCACTTTTACGAATTTTGCGTTTTTTGCTATCTTTCGGCAAAATTTGCCATTTTCTTGCAATCTTTCGACGAAATTTGCAGCTCTTTTTGCGATCTTGCGACGCAACTAGCCATTCTTTTCGTGATCTTTTTATGAAACTTGCTGGTTTTTTCGCGATTTTTTTAAAATATTTTGACATTTTCACGATCTTTTGCCAAACTTTGTCTTGTTTTTTCGCAATCATTTGGCGAAACTTGCCATTTTTTCGATCTTTTGACAAGCCTTGCCATGTTTTTTTGCGATTTGTTGACGAAATTGGCAGTATTTTTTCGCAATCTTTTGACAAAATTTGTCGTTTTCTGCAGGGCTGGACCCCCCCCCGTTAATTATGTGGGTTTTTTTCGCAACCTTTTGGCGAAAATTACTGATTATTTGGGATTCCTTGAAGAAATTTGCGTTTTTTCGCGAGCCTTTGATGGAAGTAACAGATTTTATTGCTTATTTTTTTCTTTAATTCTTTGACAAAATTAGCTTTTTTCTAAAGATTCTGTGACGAAATTAAGATTTGTTTTCACGATCCTTCATAGAAAATTGCATTTTTTTGCGATTCTATAACAAAGTTCGTCTTTTTCCCAAGGTTTTTTTTATGAAATTAACTTTTTTTGCGATTATTTTATGGAATTCGTGTTTTTCTTGCGATTCTTTGACGAAATTTGCATCTCTATTCGCAATACTTTGTAGAAATTTGCCTTTTTTTTACGCTATCGTATAAAAAACTTTTGCTTTTTTGTTTTTTTTTGAAAAAAAAATTAGTTTTTTTTTTCCATCTTTTGCCGAAAGTGGCGATTTCTTATACGATGAAATTTTTTTTTTTTTTTTTCGCGACTATTTCTCGAAATTCGCGATGTTTTTTAGTTCTGATTTTTCAGACTAGACCATTTTTTTTTTTTAATTTTCGGAGCTGAATGTCTAATAAATTTTTTTTTAAAAAGCTAAGGCGTCAAATTTGACGACAAAGAATAATTTTCTAGTCGTCAAATTAAATTTTTTAGTTGCATTTGACGACTAACGACTGCTAATTTCTAACACTGAGCCGTACTCAACTTTTTTTTTCTTGTGGGCTGCAAACAAGTGTTTCCAATGTTAGGCGAGCCACAACACACTTTAAAAAGGTATAATTAAAATTGCACATTAACGAAAATAGCACAATATAGCAATATAATTTTATATGATCAGTACAGTTGAAAATTTGCCAGGGAAGAAATGTTAACAAAAACTTTCCAAACAATAAAGTTTGTTATAGATTTCTTCTGCAAATGTTGTAAAAATAAATCACAAAGTTTGTTGTTTGGAAATAGTATGTAAAATTTTTGTGTGCAAATGTTTTTTATGACAGATGATCAATCATAAAACCTAGTATTAGTTACATAATTAGCATAAACATTATGATATAAAAATGCAGAATTTCTAAGTTCTAAAGGAAAAATATCAGGAGATTTTTGCTAATTATATACTCTTTTGCTTGATGCAAAAACTTTAATATTAATTTTTTAATTATAGAAATATATAAAACAAACTTAATTTGGAATAAAATTAGATTATTGTTGAAGCTTAAGTCATATAAATACAACACTGTAGCACATACAAAAATTACAAGTGAAAATACCTTTTGAATAAGAAAACAGCATTTGAAATATTATACCATAACTAAAATTAATTACATATAGCAGGACATATTTTGTCTTCCCATGAAATTACAGAAATTAGCAGTGAAAGTCTTAAATATTTTTCACAAAAATCTCAAGCAATTTTAAAATGATGAATTATTAAGTGTTTTGAACCACACATAAAAGATTGCCATGCTACATGTGGCCTGTGGGTCACAAGCTGAGTATAGCTGGTCTAAAGGCGTCCAATTAAATTGCTATATATATTAGATTATACATTATATATTAGAATTTTTTTGTGAAACCCTTATATTATCGCACGTACTATTGAATTTTCCAGGCAGATATAAAAGTACATGATCCATTCAATTTGAGCCAAAGCTTATATGCAAGTCATATTACTCATATGTTAATAATTTAATTCTAATATAAGCTACAATTGTAGTAAATTTTATTATTAAAGACTGATTTATCTTGACATTTGCTTTTAACATTAGAAAAAATAACATACATTAAATCATTAACAAATTTCATGACAAAAAAAATTTGAAAATTTGTTTAATAAACTATGAAAATTGCAATAACATGCATTAAACCATTAACAAATTTCATGACAAAAATGATTTGAAAATTTGTTTAATAACTAATAATAATAATAATAACTATAGAAATTGTAATTAGAAAATCTAATTATTCTGTAGAATGCATTTTTAGAACATACCCAAAGTTCATCTTCTACAAGATAGCTATCTAAGTAATTAACAATGTTGGGGTGCTTTTTTTCACGCATAACAAGAATCTCATTTATGATAAGTTCTTTTTTTGGCTGATTAGCTAAATTCATTTGTTTTATAGCTACTTCCAGATCAGTACTCCTTTCCTTGGCAGTGTAAACAGTGCCAGAAGCTCTATAGAAAAGAAAAAATATATATATAAATATGCATTTTTTAAAATAACAAAATAATTATAAATGTTTAGTTTTATTAATCAGTACATATTACACTGAAAAATACACAGTAACACCAATAATAAAAATATAGATCTTTAGATAGATTTCGTATGAAATACTACCTATTGCATTCTCTCCCATGTTGGAATTTCTGAAAAATTTTTGCAGATCTACAAAAGATCATGATTCTTAGACCTCAAAACTACCAACAGTAAAAAAATTTATTTATATATCTATCTATCTATATCTATATATGAAAGGATAAACCCTAAAGCCTTTTTAAAATTTAAACTTAAAATTAAAATTCAAAAACTTAAAAGGTCCCAATTAATATTTTTAACTTTAATCTAAAATTTAAATGCCCCTTCTTTTAACCTTAATTCTAATACTTAAAGCTATTTTGCCCCTGTTAACGTTCTTTCCCAACCTAACATTTATTACTTTCAGAGATCATTTTTGGATGTTCTTTAAGATTAAAAAAGCTGACGTAAACGCAATTCTGAATTTGTAGGATCAGCATGAAGCCCTGGAAAACCGCACCTAACTACGTCATATTGTCCAGATATTTCTTAATCAATTAAATTAGATTAACACCCATTATTTTAGTAGCACGACCTGGTAGAAATAATGCGAATTAACGTCCTTTAAATAGCGGGAGTGCCTAAAACAAGCGTTTTTTTTACCCTAACACTTGCCTGATAAAATGCGGCCCAAAGAAACGAACTTTTAAAAGGAAAGCGTCAAGTTACAGGGACCTGGTTTCACCCAAGAGATCTGCCAAAAAGGATTAATAAACCAGGCCCCAAGTGAAAATACTGTGTCGTTATTTGTCTCTCAATCACACCTCATGATTCAACAAAATAACGCCGCATTGACTGTAGAACGCCAACATCTATCACTGGCCACACGGCTGCGATATGAACTCCCTCTCCTCGGATGATGACGGTAATCCTACGAATGTATGCCAAGATCGGGTTCGTCACATATATATATATATATATATTTCACTTTCTTCTAGATACGATAACTTCCATAATTATGCTCAGATCTTCTTCAAACTTTTACATAATATCAAGGGGCATAAAATCTCGGTCGAGTTCATTAATGGGCAAAATCGGACCAAGGGGATGGAAATAGGGAGGGTTTTTGTGAAAACCGAAAAAACACAATAACTTCTTAATTAAAATAGATATCGAATCAGCTTAAAGTTCTAAAAAATGTGCTAAAAGTTTATGCATGACAGATTTTTTGATACAATGGGCTCAAAGGGCAAAAAAAAAAAAAAAAAAAAACAGGATTTTTGAGAGAAAAAAATTCATAACTTCGTCAAATCTCAAAAAATATCAAATCCAACTAAATTTTTTATAAATGTACTCAACATTATCTAAAACTTTTGTATTTACAAGTTTTTGATAGGACCAACTTTTACTGATGAAAAAAATTAAAAAGAAAAAGAAAAAAAGGGGGGGGGGTGAAAAAAGAAAAAAATCCATAACTTACTCAATTCTTAAGCAATCAAATCTAATTAAATTTATTTTACATCTTCTCAAAAAAATCTACAACTTTTATATTAACAAGTTTTTCACAGGACCAATTCTTAGATCAAAAATAAATTAAACAAAAATAGGAGTTGGAGAAAAAAACCTCAAATCCAAACTGCTTATATTCTGACTCATTTTTAAATTCATTTTTGATTTTAAACGTATCCAAATGGCAGATCTTATTCAGAAACTATATAATGTGACGTATTGGCCAGTGTTTTGATAAAGGCAGAATATATTTTTAAAAAGGCTGCCAAAAAGGGTATTTTGAACAGAATTTCCCGAAGTAAAATTGATTGAAAAATTGAGGAAGTATAACAAATTGCGTTTTTTCCCCCGAGTCATTTTTAAATCCACTTTTGTTCTCAAATGCATCCAATTTACAGGTCCTCTTATTTAGGAACTATATAGTGAGACACATTGGCCAGTTTTTTGATAAAGGTAGAATATATTTCATAAAAGGCTGCCAAAATGGGCACTTCACACAAAATTTCCCAAAGCGATCATGATTAAAGAATTGAGGATGTATTCAAATAACAAATTAGTTATTTTATGACTCATTTTTAAATTCAATTTTGCTTTCAAATGCATTCAATTGACAGTTATTTGTTATTTAGGAACTGTGTAATAGGCCGTATTGGTCAGTTTTTTGATAAAGGCTAAATATATATTTTTTAAAAAAAGCTGTCAAATTGGGCACTTCGCACAAAATTTTTCAAAGCAATCATGATTAAAGAATTGTGGAGGTATTCAAATAACAAATTGGTTATTTTATGATTCATTTTTAAATTCAATTTTGCTCTCAAACGCATTCAATTGATGGTTTTTTTTGTTATTTAGAAATTATATAATGTGCGTATTGGTCAATTTTTTAATAAAGTCAGAATATATATTCAAAATATGTTTTCAAAATGAGCATTTGAGCCGAATTTTGTTTAAGAGGATTTTGATAAAATCAGTTCTTACAGAAAAATGAAATTAAAAATTTTTCAAAAGCAGCCAAATAAAGTAGTTAAACTGGGTTTATCGTTAATATTTTATTTTTTGTTGTTGAAATGAAAACTTTTCGAAATCTACCTCCGCTTATAGGCCAAGCCGACAGGGATTTTTTTATGTTGAAATTTAGTCGAGATATTTTTCGATTAAATGGGCCTCTGTGATTTTTTAAGGTTTAGCACAATTTAGACTTTAGAAAATGAAATTTGTAGTCAAAGGATATAAAACAGATGAACTATTGTGCTTCTTTATACATATATTTATACATTTATAAATATTTTATTTATATATACTGCTATTTTTTTTAATATCCAATTTGCATCAGTTGCATATAAAAATAGATAAATGACTTGTTTATATTAAATAAATTGTATAAATATTTCAAAAATTATTTATGTATATGATATCATGAATAGGCTGGCTGAAAATATGTGTGAAAAACTTCTTTTCCTTGTACACTTATTTTCTCTATTTTGCCAAGATTCTTAAAAGTACCTTCATAGATTCATATATTTTCTCTCTGATGCTGACACACATGTCTCTTACATGGAAATGCAGCAGATGCTACCACATTTAATAACCTAATTATTAAATCTTACACACAAAATTATTACTGATTAAATAAGTTAATAAAATCAATTTCATGTCTTTTACATTTGAAAATTAACAAACATCTATAAAATAGAAAAGGAGAAAATAAAATAGAGTAGGAAGCAAAAAAGTTGCATACATTAAATTTTAAATTCTGTCAGTAAAATATTTATTGTAATAGATTACATTATTTTGCTTAAGAAATTCCAATTTACAAAACATATAGATATATATATATATTTAATTTTTTCATCATTTAAGGACTTTTGTAAAATAACACTCCTGACAAAGATTTAAAAAAAAAAAAAAAAAAAAAAAAAAAAAACCTGAAAATATTGAAAACAATATCTTATAACCCACAACAAAGAATTTTTATTCCATAATACTAACAAATACTCTTTAAAAAGAATTGTCCTTATTGACAAATCGATAGTAATAATATGAGGAATATACAGGTCATTTAATTGCTGGATTCCATGATGCTCAAAAAATTTTACTTTTGGTACTTTTAAGGGGACTAATTTAAAGTAACCACTAACCAGCAACTCAACATTTTCACAATAGCTCATTGAAAAATTAAGGCATTACATTTGCTTTTGCAAACTTTTCAATAAATTCCATGTTTTATTTTTGATGTAAAGTTGCAAATTGTTCCAGATAACATAATTATTAATACATTTTTCCGACATTATTTGTCCTTTAATTAAATGCCTTCATACTAATAAAATTTTAGTTTCAATTGATTACATATTCTAAATTGGTACCATGCGGCCTGACAAACCTGTTCTTTTTCTTTCAGATCAGTTAAGCATTATGTTTGCTCTAAAATTAGGGTCCCTTTCAAATGTCTACTTAAAAAATTTTTGAGTGTATTTACATACTTATAACCAATCTTATAATTGTAAAAAAAAAAAAAAAAAAAAAAAAAAAACAGAGGGTATACACTATAGGGAAAAGGTATACCTATTCTATAGGTATACCTGTTCATATAGTTTTATTTCAGAAATAGAGTGATATGCAGAGTTTCTTTAAAAGAATCCAGAAGGATATGGTGTTTACACAGCTACCAACATATAATTTCTATAAAATTGCTTCAGCATGATCTAGGTCAAATAAGCAAATTATACACTGGAAAAAATATGTAACAGATAAATTTATACATATAACGAGCATGGGGAAACAAGGCACATTTTCTTCTTCTTCTTTTTTTTTTTTTTTTTTTTTTTGTAGTTTAAAATGTTACTGTAGAAGATATTGCTACAGTTTTACAGAGATTATTGATAAATTGACAAGTATGTGTATACTACTGTATAACCTTCACTACACTCTTGATTGCTATGAAAATAAAATTATTGCATACTGCCATTAAGTGTGCTTTATGTAGTTAGCTTCAAAGCTAAAAAAAAAAGTAAAAACTGCAAAATTTATTAAAAATTTTATGTTTTTTGCACTTTAGTACAGAATTTATAAGTTGAGTACAAATTTGTGTATAATATACACCCTGTTTTTGATTGAAAAAAAAATGAAAAAAATTATGTGTTGATTCACTCTTTACTATATTTATAAGAGAAAAAACAATAATTTGAATAAAAATTCTGTAAAAATTCCAATTGAAACGAAAAGAGAAAAGAAAACTTAAATATAAATTTCAAAATTTATAAGCAAAAATAGTATTTAAAATATAAGAAAGTTTTCTTTAATTAAAAATAAGTTTAAATTTAGCTGGTAAATGATTTTGCAATGAAAGTTAGAATTAATTTAAATTAAAATTACAATTAGTTTTTCATTCTAAAATGCTAGTAACATATTTTAGATTAAGTTACAGTCTTACTTATTAGCTACTTATACTAGTGATAAATATTTTTTCATCTTATAAAGAATAATTAAGTGTAATTCAAATTGCAATTGTAATAAATTGTAAATTTAATTAAAAAATCACTTTAAAAATTTAAATTTTTTTCCCCTTTTTTACATTTTTATTAGTTACATGCTCAATATGTAAACATTTTTTGTACATTTTATAGTTAAAAATAATCCTATTTAATATATTTATTATTTTAATACAAACCATATATTATCAAACCATATAAATGTATAACCAACTTTCCCGCATTTTAATTACATAAATTTTTTTTATCTTGGAAAGAAAATTCATTCTTACTTAACATTGCTTCAAAGCTGTGAAAATTCTAACATTTAAAACTTCTCGTGATACTATACTTATGCATGAAAAAACATTTATTCTTATTTTTAATATTTTATTAATTACTTTAATGACCACTTTGTTCAGACCTTTTTTTTAAAAAAAACTTTTAAAAGACATTTAAAAATTAATTTTCCCACTATCTGGAGAAAAAAGATGATCTACCTATTTTTTTTTTTATATATAAGACAATTTACATCATAATAATTATTTAAAAAAAAAAAAAATTCCCAAACTTTTTTTTTAGAGTGCAATAAAGAAAAAAAAAAAGGAAGAAGAAAGTTTTAATTAGATTTTTTAACCACTACTTATTATATGTGAATATTTTAACAGATCAAGGTTTACAGACTGGCTAAGCAATTTTTCTCCTTATAGCTTCTTTGACTGTGTTTAAAAATATCTCCGGTTTTTGAAACATGAAAACAGATTTTGAGGGGTTGTGAGATAAAATTGAGAAGTGCAGGGTATTACTGACCTGAGGTATATTTAAGGACATATTTATTCAGCATACTAGTCTTTTTTCTCCATAATTATTTGATGAAATTCTGATTAATTTCTGCAATTTTCTGACTTTTTAACAGATTAAAATATACAGGTTGACTAAGCAATTTATTGTCACAAAAAAACT
Organism: Maratus speculifer; assembly: GCA_964019185.1. Classification (NCBI taxonomy): domain Eukaryota; kingdom Metazoa; phylum Arthropoda; class Arachnida; order Araneae; family Salticidae; genus Maratus; species Maratus speculifer. Next base: position 70,969,506 of record OZ025298.1, read on the forward strand.
TTTCTTTGAAAATATTTTTTTCTTCTCATAAGTTTCTTTGTGTTTAAAAATACCTCCTTGGCCTTGAAATGTGAAAACGGATTCTGAAGGGTTGTGAGATAAAATTAAGAAGTGCAGAGTATTACTGACTTGAGGTTTTATTTCAGGACACATTTATTCAGCATACTAGTTTTTTTTTTCCATGATTATTTGATGAAATTCCTGATTCATTTCTGCAATTTTTTGATGAAATTTGAGATTTTTTCTGTGACTGACTGACAAAATTTCTGAATTTTATCATGACTGACTATGAAAATTGAGAATTTTTTGTGTGATAACTTGAAGAAATTTACGAATTTTTCCCTTGTAATCGCTAGCTAAAATTCAAGTTTTTTTTTTCCCCCTCCCAGTGATAGGTTGATGAAATTTGTAACTTTTTTATGCAATCTCTTGACGAAATTCGTACGTTTTTCCATAATTGTTTGATGAAAGCCATGAATTTTTGCTCTAAAGATAAGCTAGGATTTGCGATTTTAGTCATTAAACTGATATCCTGCCTATCTCCCTTTAAATTAACTACACTAATAATTAGTTTTTTTTTATTTTTTTTATTTTCTTTTGAGAAAATATTTCTTCAATCTCTTCATATGACTATTTGCAATGCAAACAAATCAATTTGCAATTTTCATAGTCAGTGTGGGTACTTGTTCATTTGCAAAAAATTCTTGTAACATGCTGAAATTTAGCCGATATTTCTTGCTATGGAGGATAGTACTACTAATAATTTGCAGGAATTATGAGAAAGGATAATAAAGAAAGGTTACTTGCAATTAGTCTGTTTTCAGAGTAGATGTGATTAATATGAGAAAAAAAATCTGGCAGCATTACCGTGAACAAACTGCATTATGACTACATTATTACTTACCCATCATACGTAGTATAGGGTAAGTCTTGCAATCGTTTTAAAAATCGAAAAAAAAATTTTGACGGATTTACACGTTTCAGATACTGGAGATTCCGAAAAACATATTTTTAGAAAAAAAATTTTGCCATCCGTCCATCTGTGTATCTGTCTGTAACCGCTCTATCTCCTGAACAAATTGAGATAGAGGCTTGAAATTTTGTATGTACTTAGTATGTAAGAATGGGACGAAGCCTATTTAATATCAGTAACCTCGATTATCCGGAAATATTTTTTTCGGACTCTCAAAAAATTCGTTCTGATGAAAGGTATATAAAAATTTTCGATTTTTTTTATTGTAAGTAGTGGATATAAAAGGCAATAAAATAACACAAATTTTGTATAAAGAACGAACTCGATCGGATTACTAGTAAAATTGCAATGCATATTATAAATAGTTTACATGTTTTATTTTCATATTTTATATTATGCATATCTATGATGGGTAAGTGCTACGGTGGCCCCCAACGACTAGTAATAATTTCATGTTGGGAATACTTCCATATGATTACAGTGACAGGAAGAAGAAAAACTGAAAAAAGCTTTATGCTGGAAATGGTAATCTTGATAGTTAGTGGAAACATGTATCAGCTTCATAAAGTTTTCACAAATATCCCGTGTCTAATGCAAATGTCACCAAATGTTTTTATGTCAAATGTTTTTATCCACAAAATTTTTGAAAAAAGTGTGCTTTATACAGGAGTAAATTATAAGGTATTGTGTATTATCCTAGTATGCACTTGTCTGTCTTACTTATGAGACTACAATACAGCCATTCATACAAGTTTTATGTTACCTATTTATGTTTCTAGATTTTACAAAGAATAATGACTGTGTTTTGGACACATATAAGAGATCATCAAGTTACATGTGACTTGTGGGATACATATTGATAGACCGGGAAGCGGTAGCACAGACAATCACTTCATCAATTTCTAGGATGAAAATCTAGGATTAGTACAATTTTGATTCGCATATTAAAACCGAATCGGTCTGCCAAGTAATATCTTGGTGTAAAACACCTTAAAATCAGATTTTAGCAATTGACTCATAGGTTTACCATTATGTTTTCCTGCTGCCAATCCTCCATGTTTCCATACTTTTGGGTGCAGGAAAGCACAATGGTAAACCTACGAGTTAACCATTAATATTAAATTTTTAGGTGTTTTCCACCAAGATATGACTTGTTAGACTGATTGTATTTTAATATACAAATTGAGATTTAACTAATCCTAGGTTTTCATCCATGAATTTGATGAGGTAATTGTTTGTGCTGCTGCCTCTCTGTCTATGAGTATGAAAATCTTAAGTGCCAAGAAAAGTTATGATCTAGAGACACATAACATATGAATAGAATTGGGTCATTCCATGTCAACTGGCCTAGAGGCTCCCACTCGACCCCCTTCAATTTTTATGAAATTGATACAGAATATACATGTGGGTATATGATGAACATTTGGAAACTGTTTAGTGCAAAAAATTGTATAGTTGGAGCACCAGGGGTCCATTTGTACCAATCACTATTTCATGGTTGCAGAAAAAACGGCCAAATCATGAAGTTTGGCATCATGCTCATGATATATGAAACCTTACTTATTGAAAATAGGAGATCTAGTACAACTTTTTGTGCTAAAAAATGTAATTGCAGTATTAAAAATCACAAATCAAAACTATCGTGACTACTAGGCCTCAAAGTAGGCCGTATGGCCAATCTGGTTGAATTTTAGCCTTACTTTAACATGCTGTAACTACTGCAAATATTATTTTAAAAATTTGTCGCTTTACAGACTAATTACCTATGGATATATCGTAAAACCGCTGTAGTTGTTTTTTGATTGCTTAAATATTAATTAAATTATTGGTGTTCAAAATCTAATAAAAAATTAAATTCGTCGATTTTGCCCCATATTCAAAAGCGTATATCTCAAAAGGGACACTTCTGATTTGGTTACAATTAGTACCACTGGAAAGAGCATGTCTTAATTTATAAAAAAAACTTTATTTCATTTTGGGCCTCTTAGATACAGAAGGAAAATAATAAAATTCAAAAACCTCTTGTATGAGATAATCCAGATACATACAAGAAAGGTATTATTACGACAGGGTCTTTCATCATATTTTGCACCATTCTTTTTTCTTACAACGATTAAGGCATATAATAATTATCACTTTTCCTGGTCACAGTTACTTCCCCTTTACCATTATGAATGATTTGTAACCGCATTGCCAATGAGTTATATCCAATAACCAGGCAGGACTAGCTCCTGGTTGGGTATTGCATGTTTTAAATTTTGAATGCGGGTACCTAACGAGATCCATAGATTATTATAGACTAAATATTTTGATTATTTCAAGCTCCTATTATGTTGATTCCTGATCCTCAATCTATAAAAAATATTACTCATTGGTTCAGTTTGTCAAATTTCTTAATGATTGCGATTACAACTGCTTTTGGTAAATTCAGGGCTCCCAACACATTTTATGTCGCAAAAAGGGGGAAAGGGGACCATTTTTCTTTAAAAAGGGGACTTTGGGGGACCATTTTTTTAAAAAAAGGGGCCTTTGGGGGACCATTTTTTAAAAAAAAGGGAACTTTGGAGGACCTTTTTTTTTTAAAAAAAAGGGGGACTTTGGGGGACCATTTATTTTTACTAAATATGTTAGCAATTCTTTTTTTTTTTTTTTTTTTTTTTTTTTTTTTTTTTTAACATTACAGTAAACATGTTAGTTAACTTTATAAGGATATCATTAAACAATTTCAAATATTGTTGCAGAAATTGTACAATTATATTTGAATACAATTAAATATTCTACTGCAAGAAGTGAAAAAGTAGTATAACATTTACCTTGAAAATTTTCTTTTAAAAGAGCCTGTACTTGTAATTCAAAATCTTAATTTTTTTAATATTTACAATAGCAAACTGTTTTTCGTTAAAATAAAAAGTAATCTTAGCTAAAATGTATCTAACAAATTTATTATCGGAATATATAAGTATTTAAGGCAAAAATTTCTTGAAATAAAAAACAATCTGTTCAAAAATGTCACAATTATGTAAATATCAAATACTTAAAAGAAAAAAAAGAAGAAGAAGAAGAAGCGTTTATAAAATAACTATATACAAAACAACAAGCAATTCCAAAATGTTACTGAAAAACTATGATTCTTCTGACAATAGATATATATATATACAGAAAGAGGGAGAAAAAAAATAGTGTGTTTTGTCAGTCTGTCACGGAAAAAAGCATCAAAAATTTCGATAAATAATCGCACTCCCCCCACAAAAAAAAAAAAAAAAAAAAAAAAAAAAACAATAATAATCGCAGAAAAAATTGCTAATTCTGTTAAAAGATCCTGGGGGGGGGGGGGGGGGGAACAAATTTTGTAAAAAATTGTGGAGAGAAGAAAAAAAAAATCCGGGAAAAAAAAAGCCTTGTTTTTCTATTGCATTTTGAGTTCTCAAAGAAACAAAACAAACATATCAACCTCGTCAAATGTACGCGTTAAGGTTAAAAGGGTTAAAAGGCCATGTGCCACGGGATTGATCATTCTGTTGGATAAAGAGCAGGTGTTAATAGAGTCATTATCAAGTGTGTTTATCTTTTACTTCAATCAAAAGAAAACCAAGTTTGAAGTTTCATGTTTGCTTCTTTTGTTATTATAAATATGTACTTGAGTGATTTTATTAGAATTAGAATATATGAAGCTTCAAATAAACATATCACGTCAACTTTTTTTTTTTTTTTTTTTTTTTTTTTTTTTAATGCCGTTTTTTAATTTTCAGTTTTTGTAACAATTAAAATCTTTAATTAACCGTCAATCATTATGTAAAATTACACCAGAATATATCGATATACATAATGTCTAGTTAGTTAAAAGAATTTAACTGCATTTGATAAAATTTAAAGTTAATAAAATTGAAATTGACAAAATGTCCGGAATTTTGAGGTTCAAATGCACAGAACAAAGTCTTAAAAATCCGATATCCAAAATTCGGAAATCAAACAAAGTCCGGACGTTTTGCTAACTCTTATTATTATTATTTTTTAAAATATACATTTAAAAAAACATTTTAAATTAGGAATTTTTAAAACCGGATCTAAAACCTCTCTACTCTTAAAATTATTTTTAAACAATAAAGATATACTTTTTCATACCACATGTCTGTTTTCGGTAAAATGATATTACGATCTGTTCTTCAGTAATGCCCGCGATCCAGTGTTGAACTCATGGGGGGGGGGGGGGGGGGGTATTCCTGCTCAGAGCAATGAAATTTTTCCTACTGACAGATTTGAGTTTATGTTTTGAATAAAGAAAAAATACAACCTCCCCCCCAGGGTCGCAGAAATTCCTACAAAAAAGTCTGAATTCAACACTGCGCGACACGCGCATCAATGCGGCTGTGACGATTCATAACTATTATTATTTTTTTTCTTATTTAACTATTCAAATTTTATTGTTTTAAATATATAAAAGACTCCGTTAATGTGTTAACAAATTTACATTGCTTAAAAGTGCAGAAAAAAAATCTGTTAAGATAGTTGAAAGCAAACAAAACAAGAAATGGAATGAAAAACCAACTTTTTTCTCCCCTTACAGCTTGGAAAAAAAAAATAAAAAAATCCATATTTTCTAAGTAAATTGACAGATTTCTTTCAAATTTTCAACAAGTTGTAATAATAGTAAATTAGGCAGTTTAACAAATTTTTATTAAAATATAACAAGTTAATAAAAAGTTACGACGCCTGCTGAAAATGCCCAATTAACAGAAGCTGCCAAGAAAAAAATAACCATCTGTGGTTTGTTTTCGTTTTTTTTTTTTTTTTTTTTTTCCACACTTTATTAAGTGATATCCGAAGTCGAATGTTAACGTAATCAGATAATTTTCTTTAGGTGGATAATATGTTTTACCATGCAAAGTAATCATTGATAGCTTTATTATTTCTTTTTAGCTAACGATTTAGGGAGGGAAAAAATTACAGGGCAGGAATTGAAGTTCTTTTATAGAATAAAAGAGAAAGGTTATCAACCGGAAAATCGAAATTGATGAAGCAGCGCAAAATAACTGACACGTTCAGTGTAAAATGCACAAAGAAAAATTAAGGCTGCGAGCGAACAGCACTACTTTTTATTACACTAACAGAGCAATAAATCTATCTTTGTTTCCGAACGAAACAAAGGTGAAACCTCTTTAAATGATTTTTGAGGGACTGACCCTACCAAATTGAGAAAGGAAGGGAAAGTTTTATCTACCCCATCTTCAGTCGTAAAGCTGTTAACTGATTTCGAGTTCGATTTCTCTCTTGAAGTTCAAAAAGTTCACTGAAAAAGCAATTTATACATCAAAGCACCGACACGAAAGATTAAAAAAAAGCGACGCCTGACCGCAAGAAGTTAGTGCTATGTGTCTGGTCCTTAAGTTTGTTATCTAAAATTTGAGGCATTGGCTAGTTTTTATTTACTTTATATATAAACCCTAAAATACTTACTTTTGTTTTATTATTTTTAAGAGTTATCTTTTTGATTGGTTGTTGAGTTTAAAACCTAATAACAGACAGCTATAACTTAGCGAACATACCATTTTTTGGGAGAAAATGTGAATGTTTTTCCACACTCCCTAAAGAAAAACAGATAAACGCAACCTTAATGTTTTTTTTTTTTTTTTCAGATAGGTGAAAAAATAAATCTGAAAGCAATGTATCATTAAAAGTTTAATTTCCTACTCTTATGGAATTATTATAGTTAGAAAATAATATATATTTTTAAATCATGAAATTAATATGATGAAATAATGATTATAATTTTAAAAGAATGAAAACGGAATTTCGCTAAAGTAAAAAAGTTATTTCGCAAAAATTAATAAGGTATCCCTTTGTCTCTCTCCAGAGGGGTGTCTACATCTTACGATGCAAATATGGAAAAAGAAAGTGCGATCGGCATAGTTTATTTTGTTAATGTAAGAAACATGCTTGTCAAATTACAATATTTAGTATATACTTACTTTTTCTTCTGTTTTTTTTCTCTCTTTCACATTTTTTTTTCTTTTTCATCAGCAATAAGAATCCATGAGACTAATTAATTCAATAGCAGCCTATTGTTACTGAAATAAAGTACTTTTAAAAAGTAAAAGCACCTGCGAACGAGTCACGTGAACACATTGGGATGAAACGGTAACGATTCCAATCACAAGAAAAGGGGGATTAATGAAATCACAATATGATGAGTGGCTGGTTCCATTTGACTTCAAAACGCTAATTGATTGCTTAATAGGGGGTGGGGGTGGGGTGGAAGTGTTCTTTACTTTATTTTCATGCCTTATAGAATGTGTGAATTTAGACATTGAAGGAGCATGAAACATCAGCATGCACCACAATTTTGCCGTTTTCTAAAAAAAAAAAAAAAAAAAATTGTTTTTTAAATGAACAATTTCTTTGTTTTTTAGTCATTGAAAGCGGACTAAGCGGACCAAAACACATAAAAGCGGACCAAAGCGGACCATTTTCTAAAAAGCGGACTTTCGCGGGAAAAAGGGGACCATTTGGGAGCCCTGTAAATTGTATTGCTGACTATAGATCCGTTGGAGTTAGAATTTGGTCTTTAATTGGCCGTTGAAGACTTGCCCTTGCAGCTAACCGTTTTACAATTTTCCCCTATCCCGTCACAGGGTGATTTCCCATGACTTGTGACAAAAAAGTTCCACTCTGCAGAAGTTCCAAAGTCAGTTTGGTGATAACAAAGGTTCAGAAATTTTTTTTAATTCTTCTATTGCACAGAAGATCCATCGCTAAAATAATGTATATGCGTAATTTCGTCAAAGCTTTTTTATAGATGCTCCATTAGTTTTATTAAAAATGTATGTACAGCAACTGATTTATGTTTGAGACAATCAATAATTATGCAGTAACTCGCACTTTTAGTTTCCGAATTATCTTTAAAATAGATAACAAATGGGTGCAATGTTGCTTGGTTCTTTTCCCAATGGAAACCGTGAATAGCATCCTGGATTGCAAAGCTGTAATTTTCTGCGAAGTCCATCAATATGGTCAGTTCATCTGGCTTAAGAGTATCTTTGGTCATCCTCAGATGTTTGCTTTGATGCTTTGAAATGTAATGATGTGTACAAAGTGCTGAGATTTTCAATATCAATTCTTCAATAAAATCTTCAATTGTCATCTGCTTCGTTTCTAACGTGTCATGATCTGTGTGAACCCATTGTTTAAATTCAATAGCGTCTTCTGGATCACTATCTTCGAAAATACTTTCCAAAAAAAATTTTTAATCATCTGTTCCAGGACATTCTTTGAGCGATGAAGCATAGAATCTTTAGAATTCAAGTCCCAAGCGGTATTACTTATAAGGAATTTATAATCTACATCAGTTGGGCAGCTTGCTAGCATCAATTTCACATTTTGATGCATTTTACACACAGATTGGGAATGTGAACCTGATACAACGACAGTCACACACCATTTTGGTTTTAACTCGCAAAATTTGGAGAATCCTATTTCCGGTCCATTACTACTTCAATAGACTGCAAACTCTTTCAAATTGCTTAGTAATAGATGCTTCTGCATCTGAACCATCTATCCAAACAGAAATTAAATCTTTTATTCCTGGACATATTAGAATAAATTCTTCATCTTAAAAAAATTTAATACTCTTTCTTTTATGTTTTTCTGGCAACTTTTTACCAAACTTTGCTCTAGGTAAAGCCAATATCCCGATGTCTGCTTTTAATTTTCGCGCTGCTTTTACCATCCTTTCTGAAACTTCAAACTCTTCCATAACTTTTTTTATTGTCCAACTTTGAGGTGCCATTGTTAACAGTGGCGCAACCAAGGGGGTGGTTTTGGGGATAAAACCCCTCCCAGAGCTAAAAAAGATTGCTATAATTGCTGCTTATATGAATCAAGACCAAACTCAAATATTTACATGTTTTGGCGTATTTCGGAATCCGTCGCTTTATTGAATCCCATTTCTTTTAATAAAGTGATTCAATTAAATGGGGAAAATTCAACTTATAACTGTGAAAGGTCATATTACATGGATTAGTTAAGTAAAAGTTGTTTAATTGAACTAAATTACTTTTCTGAGGCATAATATGCTAAAAGAATGATGATTTCCTGCCACACAGATGCTCTTTGAATAAAACTATTATACAGTGAATATTCTAATTAGTACTGATTCTATTAACCGGCGATTCAAATAACCGGCAATCACCTTTGTTAGAAACTCAACCCCCCCTAGAACCGAATTCTGGCTGCGCCACTGATTGTTAATATTTGTAATTGTTCTGGACTTTTTGACAACTGTAACTTTTCCTTAAATTCTTCAATCTTATCGTCTGTTTGTAATCTAAACAGTCTAGGCATTGGTTGCATGTAGTAGGTTTTCTTAATTTACATAGATCTATACCAGCAACATTAGCTATTTTCTTTGAAATCACATCTTCAGTTTCATTTATCTTTCGCTTTTCATAGCTTTTAATATCTCTTGTTGATGTTCATTGAAATTTTAAATGAGATAAATCAATAGCTGTTAGACTTTTTTCAACGTTTCTGTTACATATTTCATCTTGCTCCAATTCGCTTGAAGAAGAGGACCATGTTGTTCTTGTTTCTTCGAATTCTTTTCTGCATGATCTACATATTTTTTGGCCTGGTTTGACATTTTCCTTAGTTAAATCTGTCAAATGATTAGAACTTTCTAAATTGATGGACCGCAAAGATTTTCGTACGCAATGATTGTATTTAGTGAAAGGATTACAGCATGTTCGCTGAAGAAACTCAAATTTCTTCAAAATATGCAAAAGCAATGTTTCAAGATGAAAGCATATTTGAGAATTTTCTTCAAGATGTAATAAACTTTGGCGATTAATTAACTCCTGTTCTTAATAGGAAAATCCTTTAAAAAGCTTAAAACCTTTATGTGCACAATAAGTCGTCAAATGGCACTGAGAATTATCAGCACAGCCAATGCTGCATTGACTCTGATCATAATCATGAGAATCCCTAGAGCTAATATCTTAATACAGAATGTTTTAACAGTAATGTAAAGCATACACTGAAAGAGAAAAGCATTATTTTTGTATAAATCTTGTTAATCATCCAAAACCCAACCAGAAGCTAGTCTTGCCTGGTTATTGGATATAACTCATTGGCAAGCACTTATAAATTGCTCATAATGGTAAAGGGGAAGTAACTGCGACTAGAAAAATTGATAATTATTATATGTATTAATCATTGAAATAAAAAAGAATGGTTCAAAATATGTTGAAAGACCCTGTCGTAATATATACCTTTCTTGTATGTATCTGGATTATCTCGTACAAGAGGTTTTTGAATTTTATTATTTTCCTTCTGTATCTAAGAGGCCCAAAATGAAATAAAGTTTTTTTTATAAATTAAGACATGCTTTTTCCAGTGGTACTAATTATAATCAAATCAGAAGTGTCCCTTTTGAGATATACGCTTTTGAATATGGGGCAAAATCGACAATTTAAATTTTTTATTAGACTTTGGACATCAATAATTTAATGAATATTTAAGCAATCAAAAAACAACTACAGCGGCTTTACGATATATCCATAGGTAATTAGTTTGTACAGCAACAAATTTTTAAAATAATATTTGCAGTAGTTACAGCATGTTAAAATTAGGGTAAAATTCAACCAAATTGGCCGTACGGCCTACTTTGAGGCCTAGTAATCACGATAGTTTTGATTTGTGATTTTTAATACTGCAATTACATTTTTTAGCACAAAAAGTTGTACTAGATCACCTATTTTCAATAAGTAAAGTTTCATATATCATGAGCAATATGATGCCAAACTTCATGATTTGGCCGTTTTCTACAACTATGAAATAGTGATTGGTACAAATGGACCCCTGGTGCTCCAGCCATACAACTTTTTGCACTAAACAGTTTCCAAATGTTCATCATATACCTACATGTATATTCTGTATCAATTTCATAAAAATCGAAGGGGGTCGAGCAGGAACCATGCCAAAATTTAGGACACTTGACATGGAATGACCCAATTAGATTTAGTGAAAATAATGAAATTATAAAAATCTGAACAAATACATTACAAATACAGATACTATTTAGATGTAACTTTTTTTACATACATATTAATACCAATATACTACTTATAAATTTTCTTTAATATGTAAAAGTAATAATGGATTACCCTTGTCCAATCTTCTCTAATTTCATGTATTTTTTATTTGGATCATCTGAAGAAACAATTCCTTTTAATCTTTCAATAACTTCTTCATCACTGATTTTCTTTTTCTTCCCTTTAGAAATACTATTATTATTGTTATTATTATTTGATAAAGAAAGTTCTGATAGCCGAACATCAGGTTCTACTTCTGCTGAACTTCGTTCAAATTCTTCTTCTAATGGATTCATATACTGAAACAAGAAAAAATAATTATTTCCTATGCTTGTAAATGAGATTTTTTAAAAAAATTACATTTTCAGCACCAGTAGACAAATATCTATGTATATATACATATATATGCATAAATTTCAAATTTACAAATACAATACTTGTAAAAATTTTATAGCCTACAAAAGCATCCATTTATCATCGATAACAGTTGCCTTGCTTGAAATATAACTCAAATGCCTCTGTCTACTCATTATCTTTAGCGATAAAATTAAATTTATTAAAATTTATTTTTTACTGGATATTTCAATGTTTAGTTATGATTTTTGAAACTTTTTAGAATTATAAAGAGAGATTTTAAAAAAACATACTTATTTTTATTTATTTATTTTTGAATAGATACCGAAATTTGTGCTTTAGGTAAGGATTGACCGAAATTGGCTTTTAAGACTGAAACAAAAAACGAATTTGGTAATCTTCCTGTTTTTGGCCGAGAAAAAAAAATGTCCAAAAAATTTTTTAAGTAATACATAACACATAATTGTTAATTATATGTGTATAGAAGCACATTTCTAACACTAGTTATATGTGTATGCGTGTGTATAAGTTTCACATAAAACAATACACAACTCCTCCCCCTCTGCCTCCTTAAGAAAATTTTGAAATGGCACTTTATGCGTGAAAATTATATCTCCATGGCACAAGTTCGCTCTCTGTGTTTCTGACAAAAACTTTTTATTTTTATATAAAATACAAAGTAATTAATTCATCATTAAAGCAGAATGAAATTCAATTATATGAATTTTATATTAATTATATGTTTTGGACAAATGAAATGTTTTAGACATACATACCTCGATTTATCTTTTATAGTAAATTTTTTGTACTTGATCATGTTATACTAGAACTTTCTAAGAGAGCATTCAAAACACTTCTGGGTATCAAACGGACAATTTTCTATTACTCTTAGGTCTGCAGTTTTTAATTAGCATGTGAAAAGAGTTTTTGGAATCTACTCATGTATGAATTGCTTGCTTTATAATTCACACTTGCATCTTGAGCCAGACATCATGGATCATTATAAAACATAAAGTTTATAGCAATAAATAAAAAAGTTTCTGATTTCAGCCGATACAGCTCATATTAATGAGCGATGTTGAAAATTTCTGAAGAAAAAAAATGAGATTTTTAGAATACAGATAGTTTTGGTTCGGCCAAATTTTCCACAGCATTTTTGTCAAAAATCAATGTTTGACGAATCTCAGATTTTATGCTTTAAAACAAATTTTTGGTTGATTTCTACTTTTAGGGAGAATAGATCATGATATACTAATTTTTTTTTAAACCTCCAGTTCTTTATTGCCATTGTAGCTGGTTAATATAAGGCAAATCCTTCTTCTCTTTTTAAGTTTCTGAAAGAAAACATTTGCAGTTTAGATTATTTTCCTTTCTTTTAATTGAGCTTCTTAATTAACATGCATTAATTAAGATTTTTTTCAAAATATTATGATTTATCATGTGATCACAGATATTCAGTTATAAGAATGGAAAATTTAAAATTTGTAACTTATAACTTATATATGACCTTAGATGCATCTTGCACTATAGCGATAAAAGAATAATCTTGATAACATGGTTATTGAATATAATTTGTTGCTAATCATTTCAGTGAATATATTGTCAACAAGATACATATTGCTTTTAAGTCATTTTCCCATCATTTTATTAAACTTTTAAGCAAAAACCTTAATTTTTGATGACTGAATAATCATATTTGTTACTTGATAGGTCATAACATCCTTTCAATAAAACTATCTTCAAATAAATTTTCTAGTATTTAAATTTCATCAATAAACTTTTTTTAAATTAAAATTCCCCTTTAAAATATTAATTTTCATAAAATTTGCCAATAGCTAATTTTTATTTTAAAATAAATGTATTTCATTATTCTAAAGAGATTGTTAAAAATATAATTTTAAATGAAATAAAAATCTTAATTCTAATATTTCTCTTAATAATACAATACTTTTAATCATAATTTATAAAAATAAAATTTTAATTAATGCCCTCTAACAATCTTTTATTTAGTTTATTCAAATATTTTAATTTTGTAGCACCTGGAACTCTTGGCAAATAATCAACTTTGCTGCCCTTGTGATTTAGCCAAGGAGCGTTAGGGATTTTGCCACACACTTCTAATTACGCTTCTTAGCGTGGATCACCCCTTCTCTCTTATCCTGGACGTCTACCAGCTAAGAAGAGTATGTGGACACCCCATCAAAATCTATTTTTAACTGTTGGACTAGATGGGTCCTTCGGTTAATCCTTTCATAATTACTTTTAAAATAATAATTAAAATCTGAAATGCAATAGTTAATCTTCGTAAAAGAATTATTTGGAATATTTATCATTGAAACTTCAAGATTTGGAAAGATAGGATGTACTTGAGTTATTTTATTTAAATTGGATTATTCCATTGAATGAGTGATGACTTCCTTTGGTTACTTCTCTGTTGCTGGTACTGACAACTCTGAGAGGTGACAGACATTTACCATCTTTATATCAGTGATATTATTTTTAGATAATTAACTTAATCATTGCACAAGTGATACTTTTATAGATTTTATAACATAGATAAGTGACTTTCTAATGCACTGATTTTTTTTTTTCTAATATTGGAATTAGATATTTTTTTTTAAGTAAAAAAGAAGGAAACAAAAAGATCACAAATTATCAAAATTACCCTTACTTGAACTACCTATAAATATTATTTATTAATGATTAAATTTTACAGGAATGATTTTTAGATTTAATAGAACTGATATAGACAATGAAAACAATAAATTTTAAAACTTCAAAAATAAGAACCACTCTAAAAAGAACTTTAGTAAAAGTCTTAAAAACATAGCTTGAAAAAATTATGAAAATTACCCTCAATAGAATGATAGATTGAAGATGAGGGGCTGTATCCATATATCCACTGATTAGTGTCAATATAACCGTACACAATATTGCACATACTACTATATTCGGATACAGCTCTTCATGATTTTGCTTTCTTTTGGGAATAACAGATTTTGAGCTTATTCTATCAATAATAATTTTCATAATTTTCAAGCTGTGTTTTTGAAATTTTCAAAAAAGTTGCTCTATACATTTAGCTAACATATTATACAAATTATATTTTGATTGTGTTCACGCATACACAGTGAAACATTATTTAACATTATTTGGTACTACTTGGTTATCTCATCGACCACAAAACCATTGCCAAACCATAAATAATGGATGATCATAAATGTTGCATTCAATGACATTAAATACGACACACGTATTTAAAATGCAATTAAGTGATTTTTAATTCTACTTTTTATTTATATTTTTATTAATATTCTGCTAATTATTTGTTTTTTCATTATTTAAAAAAAAAAAAAAAAAAAAAAAAAAAAAATTATGTCAATATGTATAATTTGGCGATTTGTATTATTTGACAAAATTGGTCAACGGGATAACCAAGTAGTACCCATTATTTATATTATTTATTTATACCTACTCATTTTTCATACAATTTCTATTATTTTTTTATTCTGATTACAAGGTATTATGTATAATGTTTGTCATATTTTCTGAAAAGAGCATTTTTTATATTAAGAACACTGCAAATTATAAGCAGAAAACTTGGCAAAATTTGAGACTGTTTTTATAAAAACCTTAATTTTTCTATGAGTATACATAGTATCTTCATAAAAGTGAGCACAATTTATTTTGATATGCCACTTAATCATAATCTACAGTTTAAACACTTTTGCATCATTAGTTTTGATAGGATTTTCCAAAAGATATTAATTTCTTTCAATTTGTTGATGGTCCATTATGGCGCTTCAGGAAAAAAATCTTCGCAGAAATATGACCTGTACACACCTAGAGTTTCAAGGTAATTCTTCATGTATTTTTTAGATATTTAACAATATGTCCTTTGGCCATATAGTGTACACTAGCGTGGGGTGAAAAAAAAACTTTATTTTAAAATTTTCGATTATGGGTACATCAGAAAAGTTGCCACTAGAAGCCCAAAGTTCACAGAAAAAAATAGAGATTTTTAGGACAATTCCTATATTTGCTGCACATGCTTGAAGTTTTTCAAAAATGCTAAATTTAACATTTTAGCAAAAAATTTAAAAATGTTAAATTAATTTTAGTTGCATTTTGGCATATTTAATGTGCCAAATGTTTAAATAAGCTCTGATATTGCATTTTAATTGCCATGCGTATTTTAAATTAGCCGATTTTTATAGTTTTTTCAAGTATAGCTGGGTAAAAGTTGTATTTGTTTGAAGCATTTGCCAGTTTCTCTCTTTTGCCTTATTTATGTCCCTTGGTCTTCACTTTTTTTTCTTCTCTGGTAATTTGGTCTTGATAATATTCATGTAAAGGTCATCTATCATCATCATGTTAATGTTTGGGAAAATAATTAAAATTTTAATTTTTTTCATCAAAAGAATTTTGAAAACTGCACTAAAATAACTTTTATATTTGTTTTTTTAGGAACAGAATCCTTTAGTACAGTAATAAATTATTAAAAAGAGTCAGTATTACTCAAAGTCTGTACATATTACAAAATGATTTGGTTGGTTTAGTGATTTATGCTGCAACAAACTTGTTGGAAACATTACACTTCAATATGGATAACTGACAATGTCAAAAAAAAAAAAAAAAAAAAAAATCCCTTTCCCCCCCCTTTTTTTTTTTTTTTTTTTTGCCATCAGATTTCAAGTACTGTCCTTCAGTTTGATTTAGTAAAAGTAAAACAAATCTTATTAGAAATTACAGTCTTTAAAAATCAAAATGGCAATATAATTAAAGCATAATTCTTTTCAGCTTTTTTTTTTAAGCAAATGTTCACATTAAATTGAAATTACGTATACAAAATACTTACAATAGTGCTAGTGTTTTCTGAACTAGAAGAGGGTAATGATTCAGCATCCATTGCTTCTTTTTCTTCAACTGCTCTCATTTGGACAACCTCTGTTTTAGGTTGCTGCAGAAAAATAATTAAAAAATGAATATTAGTGATTTTTTTACCAACATAAAAATCTGTATTGATGTATTATTAAATATTATTTATTTGATTAAAAAATTTATTTTACAAAATGAAAAATGCTTACACTACTTGGCACATTCATTAGAGCATTACATGAAGTAGGATCCGTAAAATAGCCTAAGCCAACAGCTGGATCTACAAAGGAAAAATTAAAAAGATTTAAATATAAGATATAGAAAATTAATATGCATATAAAAAAAAGATAATTTAAAGAACTGAGAATGGCAAAAGATAATAATAAATAAATCGAAAAAGAATAATAGTAGAAAATAATAGAAAAAGAAACACTGATAATAAAATAAATATATATATATTAAACTGATTTAGGGTTAAAGAAAGTTTTTATTTAATTGCCTTCAAAACTATTTAGCATTCTATAATAGAGTGTCAAACTGTAACAATTGTGGGTTCTTTGTAATGACTATGATTTCTTTCCCATAAATTTAGAAGCATGTTCTTACTTGTATCTAAATATCTCAATTTTACACAACTAACAAAATTATTGAAAAATCTGCAAGTGGTTACAGAAAATCATGGTTTTTCAAAATAATTTTCAGTGGGTAGCATCCTTGTAGAGGGCTTATAGAGATACTTAGATTATATTAAATAATAAAGTGCTTTACATATCTCATACATGAATAAAATATCAAAAACAAGGCAATAAGCAAATAATAAGCATAAAAATATTAAAACTTTGCTATTAAGTATTATAAAACTAAAGATGTTAGAGCACAAACAAAGAAGAAAAAGTTTCAAACTGTAAATTTTATTCATAAAATGTAAAATATTGTCGCTGGAATTGCATTAAATATTATAAAAGTTCTTATTATATATTTTAAAAACTTCTAGAATAAATTTAAAGTATCAAAATTAATAATAATTTTTTTTGACTAATTATTTTTCCTTGTAACCTGTCTGATAGATTTTTAATAACAAGATATATAATTTAGAAATAAATAAATAAATGCATTAATTATTAAACATGCAACAATTCACAGAGATTTAAAAATATTACAACATGCAAACTTCAATTCTATCATTTAAAATCTACAGCATGCAGAAAATGAAATTTAACAAACATGTCTAAAATGCTTATGCATCATGTTGGTTATAGCACTTTAAATTTTATGATTTATCACAGTGTTTTCTTGCACTAAAAATACAAAAATGCATTTTTAGTAACAGAAAATGCTGAAAATTAATAAAACTTTTTGTATAATAACTTATTAAGTTTTGATCAAAGAAAAGTGAAATTTTTATTATTACATTTGTAACAGAATTAAGTAATTAAAAAATATATATATCTTACAGGACTAGGGGTTGTATAAAATTAAAAAAATGTAAAAACAATTGTTTTGCATGAATGGTTTTTGAAACAATGAACAGCATTTGGAACATTTTTTGAAATTGGAATTATACCAATAAAATTAATTGTTCAATAATTAGCTACTGGACAACAATAAGAGAAGACACAATGTACATGCATAAAGCATGTAAAAAAATTAATTTCAATATAGCTTTCAAGCATTTAATACACTACAAGGACAAATGATAACTCTTAAAATTGTAAAAGAACAAAATATAGCATCGCAAAGTGAATAAAGACCTTACGCATTCAATTGAAAACATCTCTGAACCTATTCTATAGGATACTGCCAAACAAATTAGACTTTTTCTATATACACTGAACTCTATTTTAAACTAGATGTTACAAAATAATTTTCTATGCTGATTTTATATATATGCAAAACTTGAAATGCTTAATCAAAGTAAAGGTTTGACCCATTCATCTTTTATTTAAAAAAGAATGCCACTGATAAGCACAAGACGGGAGCATTGTATAAGCCTTTATCATTACTAGTTAGTGTTGTTTTTCAGTCATTTGCAATGATAATAATAATATAAAAAAAAAAATGTGGCATTATCCAATTTCTTCTTTATAAAAATTATTGCCGAAACGTCAGTGAAGGCTTACTTTGGAGACACGAAATTTTTTTGTGTCTGTCTGTCTGTGTCAGTTTGTCAGTCTGTCTGTTCCGCGATAACTTCCGTAAAAAGCATCCGATTGGCTTGAAATTAAGTGGGTATGTTAGTGAGGCACTGGGATTAAGCTGTATAGTTTTTTGTAAGATTTGATTCATTCATTCGGAAAATATAGAATATTTTATTTTGCTCAATAATGCTTTTCTATGGCAAATCCAATGATTTTTAATTTTTTTTCCTTGAGAGAAAATGTCAGATTTCATTAATGGAATTCAATGATAAACGGATACTGAAATTTACCAGTTAAATTATTCGTATTGTTTTGAAATTTTGTCTACACATTTGTCAGATTTTTTAAATTATTACTGTAAATTTTGGAGATTTTTTATAAAT
Organism: Maratus speculifer; assembly: GCA_964019185.1. Lineage (NCBI taxonomy): Eukaryota > Metazoa > Arthropoda > Arachnida > Araneae > Salticidae > Maratus > Maratus speculifer. Next base: position 70,988,317 of record OZ025298.1, read on the forward strand.
GTGTTCCAATAATATAAACTAATTTGTTTTAGAGATTTATTTATTTCAAATGTATTTATTTCATTTGCTTTATTTTCTCTTAATGGTTGCTAAGCAACCATTCATCATAATCCTTATTTTTATAATGTTATAAATTTGAATGCGTGTACGAAAATTTAAATGAAGTCAACGTCAAAACTGATGAATTAATGTGTTTGTATCTTTGTGTATAACTATAACATAGCCCAGAAAAGAACATAGGCTATGTTTTATTAATTTTATTCACATATTTTCCTTAATAATTCAAAATTTCCTTCTTTTTCATGCAGAATTAATAGCGATTTTTTAGATAAAATTTAACCAATTTCCTTTATCATTGCCAAAAAAAAAAAAAAAAAAAAAAAAAAATCAAAATATGGAATAATTTTTTAATGGCAATAAGTTTCAATTGAGCAATTTCCATTCGAAAAATTAAACTAAGAAAAAATAAATATGACGTCAGATATAAAATAAAAATAAATGTAGTACTTTGTTAAATATTAAACACGGAAATTTGTTTCGTTAATAAGAATTTTTCTGACAAAAATGGGGGCATAATTAGAAGTAAAAGAAATAAAAAATAATTATATTTTTAACAATTATTTCACCTGATAAAATTTGACGTCATAATTGAAATAAAACAGGTATTTTATAGTAGTCGTAAAAAATATTAGAAACATGGACAGCAACAACTCATGAATAATGACGTCATTGCCGAAACTTCAATGAAGGCTTATTTTGGCGACACAAAATTTATTGCTTTCCGCCTGTCAGTCTGTTCTGTCTGTCTGTCCGCGATAACTGCCACAAAATGCAATCAAAACTTCTTTTTTTTTTCAGAAACAAAATTGTAAAACCCTAGATTACTGAGTTTACACTTTCAAAAGTTCCTGATACATCAGATTTAGGTGTTTGTGGTGGGCAGGTATGTAGAAGTATGAGGATAATGAAAAATGCTTATTAAAATTGTTACTAATCCTTCTAAATCAAAATGTATAAAGAAATACAAGATATACGATAACCATTAGCAAATTGATAGAAAGTTACAAATTTAAGTTTAAGGAGACTACGCGGGGTTCAGGGGGCCGGAGCCCCCCTAATGAAATCTACTATGTTATAATAAAAAAACAAAAATAATAGATCATGAAAATTTCAGAATATCTTAACATAACTAAATCTTTAATTTAACGCTTTTGATGGCTGAAAACTTCTTATTCTTATAAATAATTACGTAATTTGAAAATTTTAAATTACAGTTTCCAGGAAGTTGAATATTATCCAAAGTGTGTTTAAAAAAAAATGATGTGCAAAGCTGACGTTGAGGCTCCTGATCTGCAGATTTACTAGTATATATACATTTTTCTTTTTTTCATTTGACAATTTTAATTTATTATATTAGTTGTAAATCAAATTAATGAAGATATTTTTACTTAAAAATCTATTTAATGATTTAAAAAGCAAGATAGTTAACTACAACTCCACCAATCGGGTACTGCGATATATTTTTTTGCTTTCTTTTTATGTCATATTGCATTTCTAGGTTGTTTGATTTGAATCAAGTCTCCACTTTTCTTCTAGTATAATTGATAACAGTTTTAAATTTAAAAAAAAAAAAAATTGAATTTAAGTTTATCAAAAGATTTTATTTACTCAATTAATACTGCAATTTCTATCAAGATATTTTTTAAAGGAGCTATAATACAGCATTTAAACTGAATACCAAGATGGCAATTAAAAAATTATGTGAAATATAAATTCAAACAAAAGTGCTTTATAACTTCAAATAAATTATTCATACGTAAATGCTACTTAATCCCTTTGCTCTCAAATAAAAGAATTATTCAGAGTATAAATCAATTAGTAGATACACTGGAAGCAAAGGAATTGATTTATACATATATATTGCATACATAATATGCATAGGTCAGAGCTTGTGCTACACAGATCCCCATTAGTGTCTTCTCAAGAATTAATTTCCTTGTTTATATCACATCTAATCAGCAGTAACAGTTTAAAAAAAGTAGCTTTATATATATAATTTATGATAAAAAATCTTCATTGTTTTGTAAAATTTTGAATGTGAAATATTAACAATATACTGAGGAGTAATTCTTTTACATTGTTGCCAGATAAAATTAATAAGTTTGAATCAGAACATTTTTATAAACAAATTTAAAAGTAAATTATACAAAAATAAGATATTTAACTATACATAGTTGTGGTGAAAATATATTTATATGATTTAGTATATCAAATGTTATTAATCATATGTTAAATGTTAAATTAAATGTTAAATTATCATATGTTAGATAGATTTGACTCAGTTTATAGGTTTATATAGAAAATAAATTTTAAAATAATCATTTAGTATCATTTAGATTTATTGCTCATTAAAAAAGATAGAACTTTTTGGTTAACCAAGCATAAGTGTTTACATGTATAGATATACATACATGTATAAGTACAATATATATATAGTATACACACATAAACACATACATACACTCGTGGACAAAACTTAAGAAGCATTGTTATTTTCAACGATTACAGTTAGAAATAGATCCATAACGGCATGTGTAAATCTGCATGAATGTGGGATGTACTCTGTTTTGTGAAGCTTATGCAAATTTTGTACTTCCGCTTTTGTTGATCATGTGACATCAAAGATAAGAGATTTTAGGCAATCAGCGAGTGCTGTGAGTTGTCATAAGATGTAAAAATTGAAGGAGATGGATTAAAGCTTGAACATGTCTTTGAGGCATCATTTAGCTGATATTACTTGTGGTAGAATAATTGGAAAGTTTGAAGATGGATGCAAAATGAGAGATGTTGTCTATGAATTTAACAACGTACACAATATTGTTTCTATGCTATGGGCAGCATTCCAATAGAGTGGAATATGTACTAGCTTTATGGGAGGAGGTCATTCTAGCAGTGCAGTGTCCCAAGAAGTTCACCATTTTGTTATTTCGGCAGAAAGAAAACGATGCAGCACAGTTGCTTAATTAAAAAATCAACTATGTGCTGCCACAGGAAGTAAAATATCATGGAAAACTGTTAAAGATGTTTGAAAAAAGGGTGGACTATACACCTGAAGACCTGTTGTGTGTATCCCACTTTCGAAAAGCCAATGTAGTGGCCATTTACAATGATGCTGTATGCATCACGATTGGGCTGATGACGTCTGGTCTACTATGCTCTTCTCAGATGAGAGTAGATTCAGTCTATTGTCTGATTATAGACGTAAACTAACATGGCGCAAGGTTGATAATGCTTACTGTCATGAAAATATTCTATAAAGCGATTGATATGCGACTTCAAGTATCATGGTGTGGGCAGGCATCATTTAAAATTCAGCACGGATCTATGTACTTGACCAAAGGTCCATGACCGGTAGACAGTTCATTGAAGACGTCCTGCTTCCACATGTTCAACTCTTTTAAGGCACTGTCGATGAAAAGCTGCATTTTATGGACGATAACGTACCTTGTCATCACACACAGTCTGCCACAGATGAACATCTTTAGCCTCAAGATTGTCTTGAGGCTGAAGATGTCCATCTCATAGACTGGCCAGTACGTTCCTCTCACCTGAATCCCATTGAAAACAAATGGGATGCCTTGGGGAGACATATTGCTACTCAACAATTTTCTCCCATAAACAATGAAACCTTCATCCATGCAGTGAAGGAGGAATAGTTCAACATGTCTCAAGAGCTACTGAATCATGTTGTTCTGAGTATGCCATGCCATGTTGAAAGTAGTCTCTCATTTCATGGTGGCCACATTCCTTATCATACAGCAAGATCATGCTGTATAGTAGAGCTCAGCCACGTCTCTAATGTTAAAGTCCAAAGTTTGCCTCTTAATAACTTTGGACCTAATCATCCGATCGCGATGCAATTGAAAAGGCGAAGTGTCCTACTCTAGACCTCAAAGTTGAGAAAAAATCATCCAGATCCACTGATTAGTTATGGAGATCCAGAACCCCTGTTTTGTCACTTTTTTCTGATAAAACAAGAAAAAAAGACAAACAATTATAACCCGAACCAGGAAACATTCAGCGACGTGTAATAGCTTGTTCGAAAGCTTTTAATTTAGGTATGTGCCTTTTGAAAGTCCTGTCAAAAAATATCCAATATTAAGGAAATGGCACCCATTTAAAATTTATATAATCCTATACTTTCCATAATTTGACATTATAGAAATCTCTTCTTTTAAAATGTTAATTCAGAAAGAATGTTACAGTAAAAATTGGGAAACATTTTCAATCTGAAAATGTGCGTAGAAAAGAAATGGAATCAGACAATCTGTAAAGCTCATGAAATAACCCAAACTTTTGTTAGCTGAAAATGTGGGCTGAGCTTTACTGGTGCTTTATATTCAGAATTATACTATTATCCACTCAAAATGATTACTGAAGAAAGTAGTCAATATAATATATTGTTATGTTGTTTCAAATCAGTTAAGCTCCACAACACTAAACAAAATATAAACCATGAAGTAATAATAAAAGTATAGCATAAATATAATCAGATTGTTGGGGAATTGATGTAGATATATAAGTCTGAACATAAATATTTAGTATATGGTTGAATCGTATCTGTTCAAGGTTTTGAGTTTACTTGGAGCTTTGATGTTCCACGTATCCAAACCGCTGGAATGGAATTGTGTCCACACTTTGTACTGAACGAACCGTTATCATACTTCATTACATCAGCCTGTAACACATAGTTATGACCCCAACTATTTAAACTGGTTATGCATGATTGAAATACGGGGCGAGTTAAAAAATTTTCTTTTTCCCTGATTGATTTAGGCACCAGTAAAGCTATGTCCACATTTTCAGCTAACAAAAATGTGGGTTATTTCATGAACTTTACAGATTGAAAATATTTCCCAATTTTTACTGTAACATTTTTTTTAGATTGAGCTCTACTTTTCTTTCTGGTTCCACCAGTTTTTTATATGATTGATATGGCACTGACGATAGTGTTTTGCTTTTTATGTACAGTCATGTTTTCTGGCAATATCCACGTTTCAGAAAAAGCAGCTCTGGTAATATCCTGTATACATCCTTTCAACAAAAATTCTTATATTAAATTTTGTGTAACATTCTGTTAAAACTATTGTTTGCTCCTTACAGGGATGCCACTCAGAAAATAACAAAAAAAGAGGAAATTATGGATAAAGTAAAATTTGCGACAATTTTCACAACATTTATAAGTGAATTTTGCAAATTATATTGTTTATAATAAACTAAATAAAGAATTAAATTAAAACTTTTTTTTAAAACCATTTTTTGTAAACTTTGAACAACTTATAAAATTAAAGAAAAATGATTTTTCTTTAGTTTACAGTATTTTAAATCAATTTAAGTAACCCAACAATAGATGTGATGATTATTCCACTAATGAACAGCAAAAATTTGCAGTTTTCTTCGCGATTGTTTGAAGAAAATCGCACTTTTATTTCGCAAATGTTTGACAAAAATTGTCGTTTTATTTCGTGATCATTTGATGAAAATTGCAGTTTTATTTTGCGATTGTTAGACGAAAATCACCATTTTATTTCATGATCATTTGACGAAAATCGCCGTTTTATTCCGCGATCGTTTAATAAAAATGGCTTTTTTTATTGAGACTATTTGACAGTAATCACTGCTATATTTAGCGATTGTTTGACAAAAACCGCCATTTTATTTCACGATTGTTTTATAAAAATTGCTGTTTTTTACTGATACCATTTGACGAAAATCGGCGTTTTATTACACGATCTTTTGAGAAAAATCAGCGTTATATTTCACAATTTTTTGACGAAAATTGCCGTTTTATTTTGCGATAATTTGAAGAAAATCGCTGTTTTATTTCGCGATCGTATGAAGAAAAACACAGTTTTATTTTGCAATCATTTGATGAAAATGCTGTTTTATTTCGCGATCATATGAAGAAAAACAGTTTTATTTTGCGATCATTTGATGAAAATCGCTGTTTTATTTCACGATTGTTCAATGAAAATTGCTGTTTTTTACCGAGACCATTTGATGAAAATCACCGTTTTATTATGCAATCATTTTATGAAAATCGCTGTTACATTTTGCGATCCTTTGACGAAAATTGCTATTATATTTCGAGATCCTTTGATGAAAATATTTTTTTATTTCGCGATCATTTGATGAAAATCCTTTTTATTTCGCTATCGTTCGACGAAAATAATTTTATTTTGAGATCGCTGTTATATTTCGTGATCGATTGACGAAAATCACTATTATTTCACAATCTTTTTCGAAAATCACTGTGTTACTTCGAAATCGTTTGGCGAAAATCTGTTTTATTTCGCGACTGCTTGACTAAAATCGTTATTTTATTTCGCGATTGCTCGACTAAAATCATTATTTTATTTCGTGATCGCTTAACAAAAATCGCAGATTCTTAAAAATTAAAAAAAGCAGAAATCAGCCATTTGGCAGAAAAGTGGCACCCCTGTTCTTAACCAACAATTCCATGTAGATTCTCATTTACATGTACATTTCTTCTTGGCTCTTAAGTTTTGTCCACCAATGTACACATATATCCACATATATGTAAAAAAAAAATACATATATATATATATATATAGATACGTACAAGGTGACATATAAATACTGTCACATAATAAAAAAGACAATTTAGTTTAATGTTTTCTTTGTGTTTCTGAGAGACTATTGTTTTATTCATGTTCCTCATGCTTTTTTGTTGTCTAATTGCTATTTCCGTTGATATTAATTCATTGTTTCGCAGATAAACAGGGTGTGCAAAGGTTAATTCCTCTTTCCTCTAACAATCTCTCCCCCCAAGTAAACTTTGTTGTTTGAAGGATCTTGGAGAAAAAGGATGTGCAATCAAACACATGTGTCTGAATTCACCAAAACAAACTTTGGGGAAAAAATGGGCCGAAATCACACCAGGTATATTCTATTGCAGCTATCTAGATGATTTTTCCAGAAAAGCTAGGTCCTTGCATCGCTGTAGGAGGAAGCCATTGCGAATAAATAATCTTGATTGTTTCTTGTTCAGAATTTTCTTTTCTTTTGAATGGATGAATGAATAAAACAGGTTGCTTTGTCCCTTCATTTAAAAGTTATGGTCTTTTATTTGCGTCAGAGTATTTATGTATCACCCTATATATCTAAACATGTAAACACTGGCGCCTAGCTAGTTGAAAAGTGCCAAAAGATATAATATACAATATGCTATCTATGAGAGTATAACAGAATAGAGTACAAATTAAGAGCATTTTAGTAAAAAGTGGGTCAAACATTCTAATCCTAATTTTTTTTTTCTTTTATGTTTAGCACATCTAATATTTTCCCATTCTTAAAAACACTTAAAATTTACTAAATGTTTTCAAGATTAATGCATTTTATTAAACAAACTATTATTCAATTTTAAATATTTTTAGATTTGCAATGCATGTCAACTTTAATTGGATTAAAGCAGAATGAAAAATAAGAAATAATAAAAATCTAAATTATATATTTTATTTTAAATATAACATTACAAAATTTTAAACTTATTCAATGGTACCTTGGTTAACGAAGTACTTGATTAACAATGAGCGATAATGTACCCTCCCTCCCCCCCCCCCCAAAAAATAAAAATTTGTATTAATAACGTATGATTATTCAAGGTCACAACTTTAATAAAACGAGTCATAGAAAGGCAAGGTAACTAAAAGTTCATCTGTAAACCAATCCCAATGTTTTCTAGAATTGTAACTGAAAAGTCTGGGTAACTTGAACAAAACAGTCTACTTCTAACAGATGTTTTAACTCTGAATAATACAACTGGCCATCTAATGGTTATATAAGAAGAGACATCTTAAGGTATTTTTCTTTCTCCAACATCTATAGCTCTAACACTGATTCAACTAACAGATTTGTTGTTAGTTTATAGTTGCAAATTAAAAAAAAAATTTACACAAGAGCACATTTTATATACGTAAGACAACCAACATAACTAAGAAGATTTTGAAAAGAATGATTCAAAAAATTACACTTACTGTAAAAGCTTTGAAAAAAGTAACAATTAAATGGCTAAGAACAACATGAGGGAAAGTATCCTTCCAATGATAATGAAGAAATTTCAGATAAAGGGCACAAATTGATAAGGGATATTATGGCATTAGCTCATTATTTTAACTTTAAAGTAGGGGAAGATGTTAGAGAATTATTAGACATGCAGACTTTGAAAGAACTATTGATGAGTTAACTAAATTTTACAATGAAAAATAAGTAGAAATTTCATCTAAAGATAAAAATGAAAAAAAAAAAAATAGGACTGCTGAAATTAGAAATATGTGTAGCTAAAATTGGAGAAAATCTGAAATTTGAAGAAGCTTTGAAAAGAAAAGAAAAAATAATAAAAACAACCCAAGGAAAACTGTATCTGTCCAATGATAATTTAGAAACTTCAGATAAAGGGTGCAAATTGGTAAGATATATTATGGCATTAGCTCATTATTTTAACTTAAAAGTGGGGGTTAGATTTTAGAAAATTATTAGACATGCAGGACTTTGAAAGAATTATTGATACGCTAACTGAATTTTATAATGAAAAATAAATAGAAATTTCATCTAAATATAAAAATGGAGAAAACAACTACTGCAGAAACAAAAAAAAAAAGTTGTCAAAACTTTTTAGTGAAAAAAAAAAAAGTGTTGTCAAAGAAAATCAAATTTGAAAAAAGTAATGATGAAATGGCTAAGAACAACATGAGAGGAAACTGCATCCTTCCAATGATGATGAAAAAATTCCAGATAAAGAACACAAATTCGTAAGGGATATTATGACATTAGCGCATTATTTTAATTTTGAAGTGGAGGTTAGATTTTAGAAAATTATCAGACATGTGGGACTTTGAAAGCATTATTTATAAGCTAACTGAATTTTTCCATGAAAAATAAATAGGAATTTCATCTAAAAATAAACATGGAAAAAAAAAAGTGTGAAAATTGAAGAAATAGTTGTTTGGAGAAATTGAAGTTCCATTAAAATCGGAAATGTTACCATGAAATAAAATCTAAATAAAAAAATAGACTTATTTAATTAAAAATACAAGCAGATTTTCTTAAACTTTTACAAAAAAGAGACACTAAATGTATTTTTAGAAGTTCATTTTGTGGGAAAACTATGAAGTGAGCCAGTTTGTCCTTCTGGTGAAAATTGGTAATTAACAACAGTTTTTATGCACAATTTATAAGTGTTAATTTTTTAATAAGGACTATGGATGTGGGGGAAAGGGCAGAACAAATTCATCAATTTAAATCTTATCAGAAAATGCACTTTGGATAATGGCAGTAATGCTGAAACAGATTATTGACATTAACCAAGGTATCACTGTATTATAAAGTCAAAACTGAAATAATGCGAGAAATGAAATAACAAACTACAGTGAACACAAAATATAATATAGATATGTATAAAAAGAAATACCTACTTGGACACCAAAGGCTGACAAGTTCAGCTACAGGAAAACAATGATGTCAGTCTAAAATTTTATCATTACATATTGAATTTTACAAAAAATGATACAGCAGATTCCTACTAACACTAATGACCAAGAACACAGGTTATGTAGATTACAGAATTACATACATTAGCGTGTTTATTAATTTTGTTAAAGTAAAAGTTAATTATGCTAGGGTACAGTAAAAAAAAAAAAAAAAAAAAAGGAGTGACAGTGTTATTATTTTACAACAAAACACTCAAAAGAAAATAAATTTTGGCATGTAAATTTAGTTTAATTCATTATTAAATATTTGATTAAACTACAATTTTATTCTATCTTTTTAACTCCTTGTTTTATATGTCTGTACTAATTAATTTAATATAACCAGCAAAAATGCAATTATTTTTCAAATGACTATATTTCCATATCTATAATTTCAAGGATTTTAATACATGTTTCATTAAGTAAAAACAATAGAAAGATTTTAATCATACTTGATACACAGATATTAACTTGGTGCATGTAAAAAAAGTAAAATTTAATAAGTTACTGACTAAGAAATGTCACGCAACTATCCAAATAATGCAAATAAGGTACAATAAGGTACAATAAGGTCTGTATAAGGAATTATACAGAATAAGATAATTATGACTTTAAAACTTTTCAACTTTGTAAGTTTAAATCATTTGAATTTTCAAAAGCTAACTCTGGGGATGCTAATTTTTCAATGTTGCTAACATCACAGAAAATCAAAAGATATAACAGATATAGTAATTCTAACATTATTTGCATAAAAAGAAAAAATGTGGAATTTCTAAACATTATTTTTTTTTTTTTTTTTTTTTTTTTAGACTATTAAAATAGTTATGTAATAAGATTGAAGAAATAGGTTGACTAGAAACTAAACACATTGTTATACACATTCTGGAAACTATGAGAATAATGTATCTTTGCTTTAAAGACCATTGAACATTCACTGTGGGATTCATTAATACAATGAGAAATCTCGACCTAGAGTGGCAAATTTAAAAATTGATATCACTTGCTCATTGATGTGCTAAGAAAATTTAAACTAAAAAGCTTATCTAAAAAAAAGAAGGAAAAAATACAGAGCAAATATATCCAAGTTTCCCTTATTAATAACAATGATTGTTACAGAATACAAGCAGAGAGAAATTTATGGTTAAATCTTGGTTAATCTATAGTTAATCTTAAAGTTTATAAACGCATACTTCTCTTCAAATTACCTATTAAATTTTGAAATAATAATTCATGACTAATAATCCTCACTATGTGATTTTCATTATTTTCTCTTTTATTTACCAAAATATCAAATGAAATTATATTTCTTTTTTCAATTTTCTCTATAATATTACAACAAAGTGAACTGTAAATTATGTTATTTGCTTGTAGTTTTTAATGAAAATACTTTCAGAATAGTTTGATTTTTATATGTGCAGTTACTTCACTTATATAAACTGGAAATATGAAGAAAAATTACAGACACTGAATTTATATTTTTTCTCAGCAATGCAAAATGTTACATCTTTTAGAATCAGCACACTGCATCTCTAGAAGAAGGTATGAAGAATAGTGTGCTTTTGCAAAGCAGTTAACAGTGGTACTATGTTTATACTAATAATATTTATGCTGAATATATGCAGCAAAATAAAATGATTTGTAAATGTATGAAATGAAACAGAACACATGTAAAGATAAACATTACAAGTTAAATTAGAATATCAAAAATAAATTCAAAATTAATTTGAAAATGAATCACTAAACTGAAATTACAATCATTATTAAAAAAAGAGAATAACATAAGTAAAAAAATAACAGAAGAAACCATCAAATAGAACATACAAAGTTCTTTTGGTAAAAATTTCATGTTTTAAAAATTTTTCTAAAAAATGAATTTGTGGCTTAATCAAATCAAAATGAAGCTCACGTCCTGGCACAATTTAAGAGTCTGTTAATTCTAAACAAAAATTTGCTTATTGACAAATCAGATGTATTGATACGGAGAAAAGGCAATTCAACAAGGATTTCTATCCATGGTACATAGACTGAGAGGTGACAGCACAGACAATTACCTCATTGAGTTCACGTCTGAAATTCCAGAATTAGTTAAAAATCTATTTACATAAAACACAATTGGTATGCAAAGTCATACTTGATGGAAAATACCTAAAAACCCAATTTTAGTGGTTGACTTGTAGGTTTACCATTGTGTTTTCCAGCATACAAAGGTATGAAAACATGGAGGACTGGGAGCAGGAAAACACCATGCTAATCTTGGTACAATTTACCCAGTAAGTCTCCATCAACTTGAACCGTGAGTTCAGCGCTTAACCCTCAGCTGAATGTGAATCCTAATTTACCGTTAACTCAACCTGCCGAATTCGGAGAAGAAACCAAAACAAAAGTTCAGTTACTCAACCTTAATATGGGAGAGAGGTTATTCGACCGCACATGTGCAGTCGAAACAAAGACGGCGGCTGTTTTGACTTGAACATTGGCGGATTTTTTTTTTCCAAGAGAGCTGTTTGTAATTTATTAAGTAAACAAAATGTTAATTATAAAAGATGTTGGTATGAAAGAATGTGTTACTTTAAATTTTTGAGGGTTTTTTCAATATTTTACCTCTATAAAAGAAAATTATATTAATTTGTAATGAGTCTCCAGGCTTCGTAGACTTCAGTTTGCCTAGCAATTTTGATATCAGGTAGCGCCATCTATTGAATGCGAATAGAAACAAAGTTCTGATATAAAACATTTTGGTTACATAATTTAGATTTTTTTTTTTTTAAATAATAAAAAAGAAAAGCAGTATTTTTCCTACATTTCAGTTTCAGCTTTTTTATATTTATTTAAAGCATGCAATCGTAAAAGCAGGAATTTTGTGATCGCAAAATAATAAGCCGTTGAACTATAATAATTAATTTTCTTACTTGTTTTAAATAATTACTTTTGTTTAGAATCATTTTTCAGAAGATTTATCTTGAAAATTTTCACATTTAAAAATTTAAGCATCAATTACTTTACTTAAATTAATTAAAACATTACATTTACGTTAGAAAAACATTAGAATGAATATTTGAGAAAATAGATGTATTTTCAATATTTTAGTATTCGTTTAAAAATAAATAAATAAACTAGCTCATTTTTTTCTTTTATTCAAATTACTATTGCTAGCCTGGTCAGAAAATCGTTTATTAAATTTAATGATTAAAGAAAAAATATAATTTTTTTTCATCAAGTAACTTTTATGAAAGAATTTTACTGTAACGCAAAATCTTGTAAAAATAAAAATCTTATAACTGTATCGGTGTTTCTAATCTTTGAATCTAATTTTGTGAACAAATAAAACCACAAAATCTCCACGTTAATTCAAAATTTATCTATCTAAAAATTAAGTACAAGTATGCATTTCAAATCTTGTTTTTGCTTCGTAATTAAAAACTGGTGATACGTGAGTACAGAACTCATGAATGCGATACGTACATCATGTGATTCGTTTGGCCAATCAGGTATGTTTATTTCAACCTGAAGTTAACTAAACCGAGGTTGACTGATCTCGGTTCTGAAGTTAACGATGAATTTCAAATATTAACCGATGGTTAGATTTGCTAACCAAAGGTTTCTCAACTGCGAGTTGAACAGCGGGTTGAAGGTTGATGAAGACTTGCCCGGTTAGTGGTACCTACCTGAAAATTCAAATATTTGAACAATTATGCTTTTTTTTCCAGGAATGAAGAAAATCTATCATAAAAATTGCTAACATGTATGAAATGACATTTAGGGTCCTAAATGCATAAATGCACTGTGATCAGACACTATCTGTACTAAAGTTTTAATCAATTAAAAATTATTATATTTGCTATCAATTAGCTCCTAATGCAAATTATAAGACATTGTAGGAAGAATATATTCTGAATGTCAAACATAAAACAAAATTCAAAACTAGTAAAGTAAACCAGTCAATAATAAACTTAAAAAATGATTGAAAAGTTAGCATATTAGACCATTCAATAAACAATTACATATCATTAGCAAATAAGTATAAGTAACTTACCTAAAGTTTTATTAATGGTCATGTATTTAGAATCCTCAGTTTCTTTTGTAGATGTATCATACCAATTTAGTACATCTAATACAGCCTGGGGATTTTCTTTTTGTTCAGACTTGGTGATATTGGAATTTTTTAATAACATAGACCATGTTTCAGGCAAGCCCTATAAAAGATTTTAAGTTCAAGAAAGCTTAGTTGGGCTATTAGTCTTTTATATACACTAGGTAAAATATTAAAGTTTTAAATATAATTCAATACACAAATCAGAATATTTGAAGAAAGATTTATACAGGGGCGGCGCCAGAACTTGGGGGGGGGGGGGGGGGGGCATGGTATCCCCGACAGGGGGCCCGAATCAAAATCCTGTGCTACCCAACCCGAAAATTACATTTGAAGTCAACCCGCAACCCGGTCCGAACCCGCCAAAATAATTTTTGGTGCCACACAATCCAACCTGAACCAGATATATTTCTATCCGAACCCGAAATGAAAGAAAAATAAATAAGGCTTTAATGTAATTGTCACAGGCCGTTAAATCCTGTGCGTTAGTTCCCGATATTATAATGATAAGTGAAACAATAATAATACATGCCTCTAATAGAACAATTATTTAATTAACATTAAACCAAATATTTTACACATTTACACTAGTAATTAGGCCTGAGCTATCGACCATTATATTGAGAGAGAAAAAAGGTAAATAAAAACAAAATCCTCCTCTGGTCAACAACATGACCATTTCGAAGGACATCCAAAAACTCTCTCTCTCTTCTCATTTTTATGTCTTTAACCCCAGCCCCTCAACACCAACAGACAGTCCATTATTGCATTCCACCATTTTCGAGGGGTGAGGGGTTTGCTACATTGATATCACAAGAGTGTGGTCATTCTTTTCCCGACACAACGTGACAGTAATTATTAAAAGTTATCTACAATTATATATCTAATATCAACTCCAATATCAATTTTATATTTTATGGAGAAACTGAACAATTCTGTATCATTTAATATTCGAAACCTGTAAAATCTCTGAATAGCAGATATCTTGTTAAACAAAGTCATGCATTGGGAATTTCTTTTTTCGGATTATTATGACTGTAATTTCCTTTGTGCTAGTCGGGTTCAACCTCCAATTTTTATTGCTGGTCACATTTAAGTGTTTTGCATGTCAAGTTGTTGAGATTTCAAAAAAAAATTTGAGAAGAACTGTCTTGAAATGAAAATAAATATGTATTTGAATATGAATGAATATATATTCAATTTACTGCATGAGATATAAGATGTATTTAAGAAATGCGGTTGTAGATTACGTTTTCTGTGGAACCATTTTTTTTTTTTTTTGTTTCTTAGAATATGAAAATTGTTACCGTGTTTGTAATAGTTTATGCACACACATACATGTTACATGTGTGGAGGTGGCCGCTATACATCGATGTAAGCTCATAAATATAGGAATTTAAGAAGTTTTCACTAAATAGATGTGTCTGCTTTTTGGGGGTGTTCATCGTGGAAATTTTATTGTATACTGATTTTTAACCTGAAAAATATCTTGCAGATTATTTTTAAAATTCGGGCTAATTCGAACCTGAAACAAAGAAAGTCAACCCGGCTCGAAACTGAGTTGCAGTAAAAAAGTAGATGCCAATCCAAACCGAACCCGATCCGATCTGTAATGAAAAAATATAGTTGCAACTCGACCCGAATCGCGGATCTGCTCAGATGTGTAAAACGGCACCATGCAGAGAGCTCGTAATATATATTAGGAACGGCCGTGAGTCTGGTCCTGTCTCTAAGCCCGAGTTTGGCGAAATTTTTGTTTATTAAGTTAGGTAGGGGCTTAATTTTTATCTGAAGACTCGAGTCTCTAAATTTTATTTTTTTGAAACGCCTGTTAGATATTTTATTTTCCCAGTGTTCCAAGGACAGGACTCGGTCTTCCTTTTATCTATTGATTCGGGCCGGACTGGGATTGTATTTTATTCTTTCGGGCAGTATTGGAAGAGAAATTTTTCCCTCAAATAATATCCTGTTAAAATGTTACCTTAAGAGCCCACACTAGTCACACAAAAAGGTCTGGTTTGCATGGGATAGCTGAGGACGATCTACAACCGGGCTAGTTTTTATTTTTTCGATTTTGGTTTCAGATTTTTCTAAAAAAATTACTTTAAATTTCGGAACCAGTTTTGAAATTGAAAGTATTTTACTATAAAAAGTATATAACCAAAATTCGAAAAGGCAAAAACTAGCCCGGTTGTAGATCGTCCTCAGCTATTTTACGAAAAAAAATGTAAAAGTATTAAAATGTGAGCGATATATTTGAAAATAATGCCCCTTCACTTGACCCTTTCCGGCGCAGTGTATCCAGTCTGGACACACCTAATTTTAACTCCAAACTTGCAATTGACACCAATAATATTTTAATAAAATCTTATTTTTACAATTAAAGCTTAAATTAAGGAGTTCTTGATTTCACAAAAAGTCGTTTGTAAATTCCAGTGTCAGTCGATAATTTCTCATTTTACTAACAGAATTTGTCCGAGCCGGAAAGGGTTAACATTATCATCTGGGCTTTTTTGAGTGATTTGAGTGGTATCTTAGTTGTAACATTTACTAATAGAGAAAATAAATGATAACATAGCATATCTTTGTTTGTTTCTTCTTCTTTCCTTTTGCATTTTTTAAATGAAAGGTGGAATACGTTTTTAAATAAAGGGTGAAATATTTGGTTAATTTTTTTACCACGAAAAAGTTAATAATTTCCAAAGAAAATAACTAAAAAACTCAATTTTAAGCACTTTGAAGTTTGGTTTCTAGGATAAAGGCAATTAGGAAAACGCAAATTTCTGATTTTTAAAACAAAGGCTTTTTTTTTTTTTTTTTTTTTTTAAGTGCTTTACATAGATTTTTAAATTTTTGCGTATATGAATGGCTGAAAAAGAGAAGTGTTAAATTTTAGGGAACGAGGATTGTGTGGTTAGATAATTAATTACTGTGTTACAAGAAATTAACAATCAAAGCAGACCAAATATATATATATATATATATAAAAGAAAAGAAGAAAGAAAGAAAGAAAGAAAATGTTTGCAAAGATTTTATACTTTGTGTGCTGAAGGAGGCAAAGCAGGACAATACTTTTAGTTAAAAAAAAAATTACAAAAAACCAGAAGACAAATTCCATACGTAAATTTATTACAGATATAATAAAGATCATGTAAAATAAAAAAAAAATCTCTATCTCAAATAGGTAAAAAAAAGAAAAAAAAAGAAAAAAAAAGAAAGAAAGAAAATGTTAGCATTTTGAAAACGGGAAAGTGGAGAAAATATAAACATGGAGAAAAATCCGTTTAAAGTTTTCATTTGTATGGGCAAATGCGTTGGTTGTAATAACGAAATTTGCAATATCTCACAATATAATTACTGTATGGGAAAAAAATGAGGTGTTAAAATATTCACAATTAAACAGGTTTTCATTTAATATGTAAAAATATCGACATTTTAATCAATTTTAAGATAAACTGTCCGATTAAATTTTTGCCTAGAAATGTATACAAAATACTTTAAGAATAATTTTAGATGTAAAATAGCAGCCATTTAAGAATATCTGTAATTGGTTGTTGGAATTGAGCTGTGTCGTGTCGACCCAGATTTCATTGATTTTTATATGTCCCGGCTTGGACCAAAAATGCGAAAAAAATGCAGACAAACTGTATGGCATGGTATGTTTGCTTTTATAACGGGAAAATGCACGGATGTTTAGATTTTACGACGAGCCTGGCGAAAATTTTTTTATTTGATACAATGTTAAGTTCAAGAATAATATAAAAAAAAAACATTCTTTGTTTATACGCATTCATTTATAAAAATGCTCGCTAAACACTTTTTAATAAAGTCAAAGTGAGCAGATAGATTTTCGCATGTCTTATCTTTTCTTGAATCCTATTTCATATGGGCGCCTTCGAATAAACATTGCACGGAAGTAAATGCACAAAACGCTTTAGACTAAGTAGTACAGTAGACTCCCTCAAATCCGCACTCCTAAAATCCACAACTCTCTAAAATCCGCACATAATTTACAGATGTAAACAATGAAACATTCAGTTAAGATGTAGGTGCAAAATTTGACTTTTTTAGTTTTATATCAATTCCATATATTTTTTAATTTGTAATTTTTGTTAAAATTACTCAATTTATGTTTTTTCATGAAGAAAGAATAAATTTATTTTTGAAAAATTTCAAAATATTGCTGATATCATTGGTAATCACAGTTTTAACAAATATATTTATGTATTAATCAAGCTTTTTTATTTTATGATCCTGATGTAAATTAGTAATGTATCTTTATGAGGCAAGTTTCATTGAATAATTCAGGAAAAACCTATTTCATTTTTATAATGAATATTTAATTGTACATTATTGATTATTAATTTGACTTTTAGTATTTTAATCATTTAAAAAAATACCTAATTTTTTATTATTTTAGTTAACTACTTATTTTAATATTTTAGCATATTGTAAGCATTCATTATACTTTTGATTGCGTTGTTAATTACATTCAAATTACTGTTTTAAAAAATATAAACAAAGCAATGACCAGAAATCTGCAAAATTCTAAAATCCGCAAAACCTCTGGTCCCAAGCTGTGCGGATTTGAGGGAGTCTACTATATAAGATATTCGTCACCATTAATCACTTCTGGTTGAATTCTCTTGTCTCAGAGTAAGGAATAAAGTTTCAATTAACATTAAACATGTGAGAATTTAATGTAATGTGGGCATGATGAAAAATCGGATCATTTACCGTCATGCGTGGGGGGTTTCGCGCAGTGGTGAAGCCAGAATTCAGTTCTAAGGGGGTGTTTTCAGTTTCTGAAAGAAGGTGTTTGCCGGTTATTTGAATCGCCAATTAATAGAATCAGTACTAATTAGAGTATTTATTAATATGATACTTAAACTAAAAGAGCATCTGTGTGGAAGGAAATCATCATTCTGTTAGCATAATGTGTCTCAGAAAAAGTGATTTATTTTAAATAACCAATTTTTACCTAATTAATCCATGTAATATGCACTTGCACAGTTTTAAGTAGAATTTTTGCCATTTAATTGAATCACTTTATTAATTGAAATCTGATTTAATAAAGCGGTGGATTCCGAAATACGACAAAACATTTAAATTGGTTTTGATTCATATAAGTGGCAATTGTAGCGAACTTTCTTAACTCTGGAAAGGGTTTTAACTCTCCCTCCCTTGGCTGCGTCACTGGTTCAGCGTGATGGGTCTCGGGATCTCTGAAAATCGGTATATCCCGCTTAAATCGGAACACCTAGCAACAATAAGTTCATGTTACAATAATTCATGCAGCTCATAGATTTTTCGGAATTCCAGATGAAAGAATTTTCACAAAAAAATTGACCAAAAATATGTACCTGATTAAAAAAAAAACGTGTTTGAATGTTTTACTGCATGAGAAATACAGTGGTAAGAAATGTGATCATAGATTATCATTTCTTAACGTATCATTATTTCTCCTTTCGAAATATGACAAATATTACAAAATTTTCTTTTTTTTTTTTTATGCGCACATTAACACATGCATTTTATTTGTGATAGTTTATGTACAGCTACAGATTACATGTGCATATGTTGGGAGGTATCCACTATTCAAAGAGGCATAAGCGTACAAATATACAAATGTTAGGAATTGAAAAAGTGATAACTAAAGATGACTAGAGATGATTTTTTTTCAGAAATCTCTATTAGAAATGTGCGATTAGACAGTTTCTGAAGAACAACATCTGCTAATTTCATGCATTTCCAAACAAAAATAAATTAAAAATTATGTTATCAAACTACCCCCTTTTGATTTGAAAACAGTCTTGAGACCCAACCCAAAATTCAACCCTATCCAAAACGGACCCGGAACAAAAATATATCGCCAACCCGACCCAGTGAGATTAAAGAAGGTAATCAAAAAGTCGATCCTATGCTAGACTCTATTATGTTGTATTTGGGTTAAAATTTCCAAGCCGAGAATGTCAGAATGTCGCAGTGAAGAAATTTTTATACTGTTTTAAGAAATTTCTGTTTTGTGACGAAGAATCAGGGGCGTAAACCACCCTAATCGCGTAGGGGGGTGTCGGCTCAAAAATTTCCGACTCCAAGAAGGAAAATTTCCGAGTACTATGGCCAACATGAAGACTAATATATATATATATATATATATATCATAATTCGCAAGATAATTATGACTTAGTGTATCGAGATAGTCAAATAATCTTACATTATGTTATTATTAATCTTATATAACATATTTTCCCCATTATTAGGCGATCTCCTGATGGAATACAATAACCGTTCCACCCGAGAGGGACACGAGTCGTGCATAATACGAAGCAGTCAAAGGGCTTTCCAGCAATATATCACATGAAAAGTATCGGCTAAAATTAGAAAAGTGGTTGCCCATGAGGGCAAAATAGGAATCTAACGATATATCACAAGAGAGATGTATTCCAAATTTAGGAAATTGTCCTCCCTCTCAGAATAGACCCTTCTCCTAACTATAAAGTTTTCATATATTATAAGTAGTATTTATCGCCCCCCCCCCCCCCCAAAAAAAAAAAAAAAAAAAAAAAATCTGGTCTAAAATGATAAAACGTTACAATTTCAAAAAAGATCAATTTTTTTTTTTTTTTTTTAAGTAAAATTGAAATTTGTTTGCTTGGGGAATATTTCAGAGACAAAAAATTGTCAAAAATACGGGATTTCTTAATATAAGTTTTAATTCTTTCTAAAGACAAACTTAAAAGCAGCGTAACAATTTGGTGTTACAACTCATTTTTCTGACTAAACAAAATGTGATAGTAATAATAAAAATACTAAAAAAAATTAATATAATTGACTGAGAAAAAAGCTAACAAAAGTATTACTTCTGCGAGAAGTAAACTCGTATAGGCTGTAAAATATCTAGATTATTTCGAGATGAAAATTCAAAGTATTTGGGTATTTTCAATTTTCATTCTGTATCATATAAATTTCTTAAACAATCTTTTAAATCAATCAAAAATTACGTAAAAAAGTAAGTATAAACAATTTCTCCTTTATTATTATTATTATTTAATAAAATAAAAAGAAAACACAAATTTAGATAGTAGGAAAAAATGTGACTATAATTATTTTCAATTAAAGGTAAAATTTGAATAGAATGGAAAATATCCAGATTTTGATATGAAAAAATACCAAATATTTGTATTTCTATAAATGAATTTTCATCGTATACCACCTAAATTCCGTGATACATATTTCTAATTAAATTTAAAGTTTAGATTAAAAATATAGAAGTTTCTTCACTTCGATCAGTATATCTTAAAATTTCGAGATTAAACTAAAAACCTTCCAACAGTAAAAAAAATACAAGTAGATTTCGATATATCCATATCCAAGTCAAAAGACGCAGAAAAAAAAAAAAAAAAAAAAAATCGGAATATCAAGGTTTTACTCAAATATCACTGTTATAATTAACGGCATAACTTTAACATTACTAGAAAATGTACAAGAATATTTTTTTTTTTTCGTCATATCGAAGTTTCCGAGAACACAATATTTGACAAATCAACATTTTTCTGAATAGTTTTATCAGAAAAATAAAATCCTATATATTAATAAGTTATATTAATTAATTACTAAATTAAAGTAAATAGTAAATTAGCAATTATTTAAATTAATTAATAATAGTTCCGGCTAAGAATAAATTTGTTTTCTTCATCCTAAATTGTTTTTTTTTTTTCTTATTTTTCTTATCAGAAATCGCAAGCGGAAATAAATCCGACTGAGAATAAAATTTTACAGGTTTTCTTCGATCTAACTTGTTTTTCTTATTTAATTAAAAACTACAAAAATATTTCTCCAATTCATAAATATTTATAGATTAATACCCCTTTTTTCGGCTAAATTTACTTTTTTCTGATGGAACAAGAATTTTTCCGACTGACTTTTCCGTTTTTTCAATTTAGAAATCTTTAAAGGTTAATACGTAATACTATTTTTTCTGACTAAAGATGCCTTTACCGGTGGAACAGAAAACTTCCGATTGATATTTTCGTTTTTCCAATTTATAATTTTTTTTATAGGTAAATGCCATTTTTTTCGATGGAATAAAAATTTTTCCGATTTAAAAATTTACAAGTATTTATAGGTTAATACGTAATACTATTTTTTCCGACTAAACATGCCTTTCCGGATTGAAACGGAAAATTTTCCGAATGATATTTTTGTTTTTCTAATTTATAAGTTTTTATAGGCTAATACCATTTTTTCCCGATTGAACAAGAATTTTTCCGATTGACTTATTCGTTTTTCCAATTTATAAATTTTTATAGGATAATACTATTTTTTCCGACTAAACATGCCTTTCCCGATGGAACGGGAAATTTTCTGAATGATACTTTCGTTTTTCCAATTTATAAGTTTTTATAGGTTAATACCATTTTTTCCGATTAAACAAGAATTCCGACTGATTTTTCCTTTTTCCAATTTGTAAGTTTTTACGTAATACTATTTTTTCCGACTAAATACGCTTTTTCGGATGGAAGGGGAAAATTTCCGAATGATTTTCCAGTGTATAAGTTTTTATAAGTTAAGAACATTTTTTCCGATCAAACAAGAATTTTTCCGACTGATTTTTCCTTTTTCCAATTTGTAAGTTTTTATAGGATAATACGTAATACTATTTTTTCCGACTAAACATGCTTTTTCGGATGGAACAGGAAAATTTCCGAATGATTTTCCAGTATATAAGTTTTTATAGGTTAAGAACATTTTTTCCGATCAAACAAGAATTTTTCCGACTGATTTTTCTGTTTTTGCAATTTATAAGTTTTTATAGGATAATACATAATGCTATTTTTCCAACTAAATACGCCTTTTCCGATGGAACGGGAAATTTTCCGAATGATTTTCCAGTTTATAAGATTTTATTGGTTAATACCATTTTTTCCGATAGATCTGGGAATTTTCCGACTGATTTCTCTTAGGGGGGTGTTGCACCCCCCAAACCCTCCCGGGATTTATGGCCCTGCGAAGAATGTTAGGAAAATTTGGCCTTAGGTTCATTCTTTTTACTTATTTTACTTATTTTAAATAAAAGGGATTTATAAATTCAATTTCTAATACATACGTTAATAATAAAGGACTAGGCAGTACAGCTATCAGAACACCCACATAATTTGATGAACATGATGCTTTAGGTGCAAGTATTTTGGATAATTGCTCTGTTTTCTGTATTTATATATTTATTTATTGAGAGGAATGGACGAATAAAAGTGTAAATTTTCATGTTTTACTGAGTAAAGTGAAAAATTAGTTGAATTCACTGATTATTTTGAGAGCGTAGAATCCTGTGCGGTTTAGGTTGTACCCGATCCAAACTCGGAAATTCTATATTCACTCAACCTGAACAACTTAAAAAATAGCTGACCCAAACCCGACAAACTTTGAACCAAAACCGATAGGCTTCAAGCCGAATACCATTCCAAAATGAAAAAAAAAAAAATCAATATAGTAATGGAATAATGGAAAAGTAGCCTACAATTTTATATTAGTATCAACAATATGTAAATTTATAATCTATTTTTGAAAATTTTTAGAGAAATCAGCTAGAATCGAACCAATCCGCCAAAAACAGTTAAAGCTATACACAACTCAAATAGTAAAATGAATCCGAACATCACTAAAACAATGTTCACTTTAGCCGGATTCGACTTTAATAACCAGTGGGATTGGATTAATTTGTCCAACCCGATACTGGACTCCACCCGAAACCTGATCCGACCCCGACAAAAAAATATTTCGATCTTAAACCGACTCGAATCCAATTCTCAATGACAAAAATTAAGACCAGCCCGATTCAGTCCAGACTACCAGATGCGTCAGGTTCAGTTTGCCCGACACGATGCAGCATTTTACAAGCCATCGAACCCCCTCCAAAAAAATAAAATAAAATAATAATAATTTTTGTTCTCCGCATCCGTAACAATTCAAAATAGCTAAGCCAACCGTAAATTCACAATCAGGGGAAACTGATCCACAATTTCATGTAGTTATAAAAAATAACATTTGATCATAACTTCAGTTTAAATTTTATCTTGTATGACCCCGACGGGGGGGCCAGGCATGCCCGACAGGGGGGCATATGCCCCCACGCTGGTGCCGCCCTTGGATTTATATCATACTAATCCTTCAAAGCATAATACTTTTTGATCCAGTTAGTTGAAATGAAAGGCACTTGTTTATTTTCCCCATTGAATTCATCCATTTAGCAATAAACCTGTTGTCAATTAAGTGTTCTTAGCAGATTAATAAATAAACATGTAAAACATTCATAATATTTTTCATATATTTCATGAAATCTTATTAATTTCTGATAAGCCTTGGTGATATTGGAATTTTTTAATAACATAGACCATGTTTCAGGCAAGCCCTATAAAAGATTTTTAAGTTCAAGAAAGCTTAGTTGGATTATTAGTCTTTTATATACACTAGGTAAAGATCTCATACAGATGTGTGATTGTGAATCTTGTTCTTAAATTACACTGTTCTTCTTCCTTTTAAGTAACTTACATTAATATATTTCCCTTCTCACAAAAAATGGCCATCAAATATTTTAATGAATGAACACATGCACAATACAGAATCGCATGCTGAAAGAGAAGTATAAAGAGCTGAAACAACAGAATCAAAAGCTTTAAAAAAAAGGAGCTGGAAGACAAGAATAAAAACTAAGAAGATAGCAGAATCTAGTATGGAAAAAAATATAAAGAGCTGAAACAAAAGAATAAAGTGCTGAAAGAGATCGTAAAAAATTGACCTGGAAGAAGTGATGAAAAAACTGGAACTTTCATCACAATTTTTGAAAATGGATGGTCATGTAGCAGTGTTTATTTTTACTTATATTTTGCATATTGGGGAGAAGGGGGAAGAAAGACAATTAGAGTTGTCAATTTAGTAAAGATTTTCATTCAAAATAGGTACAAGAAATTCTGAATAATAATTATTTAATTAGGGAACAGCTATAATTAAATAAAGCAAAAATTAATATTTGAAATTTCTGGTTGATATTTTGGAAAAAATCTGTAAAATTGGCAACACAGAACAGGAGACATTATGGAATTCTTGGGGTAAATTTGCATTCTCAGACCATCAATAAGCATAAAATTCCATATCTTTTGGGGATAATCTGTCATTCCACCTCCCAAGTCACCAATTGAATTCATCACTGAATATGGCCACTATTGCATTTCATCATCATAAGATAATCTAAAAAGCCTTGTTGTAGCTGAATGATAAAGTTATTTTGATTTTAATCAAGTAAAGCTGTGCTTATAGAAACCACAAACCACCTTCATGTCCATTGTCATTCATTTTCTTCGAAATTTTAAATGTGTATGTGTGGGAGAGGGAGATGGAGGGCCAGTAAAGCTTTGTTTTGAACAGTTGCTAGTTGAAAAATTCTAAATGCAGAAAATAGTCTTGATTTTGTGTATCTGGGATATTTTCTTGGAATTCATGAATGAATTTGACACTCTTACAGTGGCTAACATGAGTAAAATTTTAACAGTAATATTCACATTTTTACTCTGCATTTGATGAATGGCAACTGCCATTCATTAAACTCAAATAATAGTGCTGATGATTTGTTTTAACCCATTTCTTGACAAAATTGGCTGTAGCATTTAAATTTTAATTATGTATTAATATTGCATTAATACTGAAATAATAAATACAGGCTGATAATTTGTAGTCAGGGTTCTCAACTAAAACTCAACTAATTTTTTAAAAAGGCATCCGACTGCTTTATTTTGCTTACACTGCTATTAACCATGAAAAAAAAAAAAAAAAAAAAAAAAAAAATTATAAAAACAAGCAATGTATTGCTTTATATATTGGAAAGTTAAATAAGTTCTTGTTGCATCTTCACAAAAGTTAATATTATACTTTAAATAGGCCTTTGTCAATGATACTGATGCATGCTTGGGTTTACCACGTGATTTTCTATGCTTAGAGTTATAGTGTACACATTTTTAATAACCAGTCATAAAACAATGCAAAAAATCTTTTTTTCTCTACAACTGAAATAGCTGTTCTCATGTGAAAAGACACTGTTCAACATCTCCTGGTTTCAACTCTTAAGGCATCCAAGATCCTTGGCTTTAAAATCACTCCTTATGCTTTTAAACATTTTGAAATGTTGCGTGATCAACTCCTAATGATTCTTCAAGTTCAGCTAGCATCTGAAATGAGTCTTCATGAAGTAATGCCTTCAATTCTTCACCTTCAAAACTTTTTCAATGTGACAAAGCACTCTTTATCTGCAACATCAAATCATTATTCTTAAAGGATCTAAATCAATTTCTGCATTAGTTTTTTTGTACTTCAGCGGCAGTTATTTATTTTATTTTATTTTTTTAAAGTTTACACTTCGATGCAATAACACGCATTGAATTTGAAATTTGCTTACAGTACTTCATAGATGTGTTTATAGAACTTAAAATACAAGTTTCTGTTCTGTTATGCCATCTGCTGGAAAACAGTAAAAACTTATTCAATCGTCCAATAACCAAATATTTTATTTTAGGATAATAGTTGTTTAGTGATACATTTAATTAATTTTAAGGTCTTTATGTAATAGTCTCACATTTTTCAACCATTTAAAATCATACATAAAGATAAAAATAGTCGGATGTGGCAATCCCAAAACTTTCTTCTATGTCATACATGTTAATGCTTTAAAATTTGTTGCCAGTGTCAAAATTAAATGACAATCTTTGCCCATCATGAGGATTATAAAGGTATGAAATTCTGTGCATTAGTTCTTGGAATAGGACTATTGTGGATACCGGGAAAAATGCAACATAAAAGTGCCACCTATAGAATGATTTACGACAAAACGTAATCAACAATAATATTTATCAAGGTATATCTCAATCTGAAGTTTGATGAAAATTCATGCATCAATCCTAGAGATAGAGCTTTTGAGGGGATTGGGAAAAATTCAGGATGCTGATGAGCCACCAATATGGTGATTGACACCACATTAAAATAACCAGTTCATATCAAGGATTAACTAAATCTGAAGTTTGATGAAAATCCATGCATTAATTCTTGAGATAAAGCTATATTAGATACAGTGAAAAATGCAGCATAGCAGCACCACCTGTTGAGCAATTTACACCAAAAACTAATCAGCATCAATATATACCAGGAACTACCTGAATATAAACTTTTATTAAATTCCGTGCTTTAGTCTTTTAAATAGAGATATTGCAAAAATTGTGAAAACTACAGCATGGCAGTGCCAGCTATTTCACAAAACTTTAGATTCAGTTAGACCTTGATATAAACTAGGTGATTAGTTTTTGGTGTATAGCGCCCAACAAATGGTGGTGCAATGTAGCATTTTTTACAGTTTTTGTAATAGCTATATTTCAAGAAGTAATGGGCAAATCATCTTAAAACTTCAGATTTTATTAGTCTTTGATATAATATGGTGCTGATTACCTTTTGGTGTAAATTGCCTAACAGGTAGTGCTGCTATGTAGCAATATTCATGATTATTGCAATTGCTCTATCTCAAAAACTAATGCATAAATTTTCATCCAACTTCAGATTCAGTTAGTTCTTGATATAAATTAATACTGTTTAGTTTTTGAAGAAAATCTTTCAATACAGATTTTTTTACAATATCTGCAATGATTCTATCTCAAAAACTAACGTATGGATTTTCATAAAACTTCATATTCAGTTAGAACTTGATATAAGTTGTTGCCAATTAAATTTTGGGGTAAATCACAAAACCAATGACACTGCTATGCTTCATTTTTCTGGAAGTATTAACATGTATGAGATAGAAGAAAGTTTTGGGATTGCTACATCCAACTAGTTTTATTTTAGAAACATTTTTAAACCTTTATTTTGATGGTCTCTCTTTTTACTATAATTGCATCTAGCAAAACCTCTTTAAATATTATCACTTTTATTCCTTTTTTTAATAGTCTATAATTTAATCTTTTCACATGGAAATAAGTTATGAAATTGTTTAGAAGCAGAAAAACTTATTAAAATACAGTAGACCTATTTATCTGACACAGTTAATAAACACATCTCAATATATCCTTTCTGGTAATGTAAGTATGGGATAATCGGATGTTTACTTTAGTTTATTCAACACGTATACGATAAGTATGTACTCCTGGCTATTTGACGATTTTGATTTTCTGGCACAGCCCTGGTTCTGTGAATTTTGGGTTAATTGAGGATCTACTATATCAGGGCTTGAATTTCAGGGCGGGATGGCGGGATTCGCGCCCAAAGTTTTGAAATCCCGCCCAAAAGAATAACGTGGACGGGAGGCTCCCGCCCAAACAGTTTTGCATTTTGAAACTATGATAAACTCCCACGACCGTTTTGCGAATTTTATGATATTTTCGTGCGAATAATCGACACATTTTGCGAGTTTTTTTACGGCGAAAAATCATTGAAATTCACGATTTTTTCCGCGGCTAAATGACAAATTTCGCAATTTTTTTTCCTGCAATCGATCGACGAGTTTCGTTCTATTTTCCGCGGCAAAATAGAGTTGATTCTGTTCGGAATTCTCCCCCCCCCCCACGCACACATACACAAAAAAAATAACGCATTCAATTCCAAAAATTATGAAACAGTGATGCCGTGGACGCGCTATTGCGCGTAAATTACGCAAAAGATCGGAGATGACACACAAAAGAAACAGCTATTACGCGTTTCACAAGACGCGTGATTTCGTAAAAGTTTGCTTAAAAAATGGCAAATATTGTTAAAAGATCTCGAAAAAACGACTAATTTTCGGCAAATTTCATCAAAACGTTCACGAAAGAATGCCTAATTTCGTCACAGAATTCTGTAAAACGGCAGTTTTCGTCAAAAAGGTCGCGAAAAAACGTCAAATTTCGTTCAAAAATCGTGACAAACGGCAATTTTCGTAAGAAAAATCGCGATAAAATATCCGATTTCATCAAAAAATCGCGAAAAAACGGCAAATTTCCTCAGAAAATTCAGGAAAAAAAGTCACATTTCGTCCAAAAATCGCGAAAAACGACAAATTTCGAGAAAAGGTCCCCTATAAACAACAAATTTCCCCAAATATCGCGAAAAAACGGCAATTTTCGTAAAAAAATACGGTTAAAACATCAGATTTCATCAAAAAATCGCGAAAAAACGGCAAATTTCCTCAGAAAATTCACGAAAAAACGTCATATTTCGTCCAAAAATCGCGAAAAACGACAAAGGATTCATTATAAACAACAATATTCCCGAAAATATCGCAAAAAATGGCAATTTTCGTAAAAAAACTGCGATAAAACATCAGATTTCGTCAAAAAATCCCGAAAAAACGGCAGATTTCGTGAAAAGATCGTAAAAAAAGACAGATTTCATCAAAAGATAGCGAAAAAATGCAACTTTTGTCAAAGGGAACCTCTCCCCTCTTCCTTCCCCCAAAAATAATATTAAGGAAAGTTAATTTTTCTGTTCAACAAACTTATTTTCCTGCTTCAATATATATTTTTTTTCTTTGCTGCTCTAAAATCAGTTTCTGACAGCTCCAAATCTTTCTGAGTGAGTGCAATTCCTGAAAGCAGCCATTCATTAAACAAAAAGTATCCCTTTACTCAACTAAGTATTCATTTTTTAAGAAAGTCTTTTTCGATGAATTTGACTTGCCCCTTTTTTAAAGAAATGCAAACAATAGTGATACTTCTTTTTTTCTACACTCAAATAAGTATTATTTTATGATTAAATTTGTATCTTGCATATTTAATATGCAGAAAAATAACATTGGTTATAACCAGGGCTCGAAATGGAAAATTTCACGAACCGGAACGCTATTTCAAAATTACAATGGAAAATTTCACGAACCGGAACGCTATTTTTCAAAAAAAATTTTGATATTTTTTTTTTTTTCAAAGCATAGCTAAATTTATTTTTAACTCGACAAAATCAATTTTTAAAGGTTACATTGAACAGAATATGCTATATACATGTAAAATAATATGTTTGCGATACAAAAAACTCCGATTTTTTTTTCCTTTTGCCGGAAAACAGCATGCGGAATGTAAACGGTCCGTGTCATCAGTAAGGCCAAAATTTCGCCTGCTTCCATCTCCATTATATCAAAAAATTAAATTTTAAAAGTCTGTATGTGGAGACTCACATTTATTCAGCGATTTAAGTTTAAAAAGGTTTTTTTTTACTTTGCCGGTAACAACATACGGTATGTAAACAATTCCATCTCCGTTATAACAAAAGATTAAAATAAAAAAGTTTAAATATGTGTGCGGACTGTCATATTTATTTAGTAACTAAAGTTTAAGATTAGATGTAAGTTCATTGAAAGGAACAGAAGTGCTGAAAGTAAACAAAAAGGTAAAAGATTAAATTATATTTCACACGCAATATGTAGTGCAATTTCTGCACATGTTTTATCAGAGTGCAAAATATTTCCCATTGATATTCCATTTAATCTCTGCAAATCAAAGTCAACTGGAAGATCGACAAATGGTCTTTGTTGTTTCACAATTTTATACACAGTAATAAAAAGCTTTTCTGTATTCGAAAATTGCGGTTTGTTCATATTTTCAATGTGGTTATCAATTTCTTTTTTAGCTGATTTTTCCAAAATTTCTGCAGCTTTTTTATGTGCATCAATGTTTTTGTGTTCGTATATCTTTTTTTTCAAACTGGATTGTACCGAGCCTGCCTTACCACTTGGCGTGATAGAACAATTTTGCCATACTTTCGAAAGTCTTAAATTTCTATCACTAAGTACTCCTAAATCTTTTACTTTTCTGCAGATTAAACAACCTAATCCACCATTGTCTACAATTAACCAAGTATTATTATCTTTCAATCGTTTTAGTTTTTCTTCTCTCAAAAAGTCAGGCAATTCAACGTTTTCATTTGGTACATTTTCTTCTAGATTCAATTTCTGCTTTTTGGCTGGTGGAGTAGCTTCATCTGTTTTGCAATCATTTTTGCTACTTGTTCCAGAGTTTCCCCCAGGTTTTAAAATGGGCAAGGCGCTATTGTTCTGAAAAGAGCAGTTTTTACATTTTTCAGGGCACTTTTATAGAGTTGAACCTAGAATCTAACGGTTCAAAAATCGTGAAAAAGCAGAAAATTCGTCAAAAAATCGAGAAAAAATAAAACAAAAATTTCGTCAAAAAATTGAACAAAAAGAAAAAAATGATTAATTTTGCTAAAAGATCGCGAAAAACAGTCGATTTTGTTAAAAGATCGCAAAAAGCAGCAGATGTTGTAAAAAGCTCGCGAAAAACTGGCAAATTCTCTAAAAAATCACTAAAAAACGACAAATTTCGTGAAATCGCAAAAAAGGCAATTATTGTTAAAAGTTCGCGAAAACACGGCAATTTTTGTTAAAAGATTGCGAAAAAACGGCCGATTTTGTTAAAAGATTGTTAAAGGGCGAGCCTGATTTATTGAAAAAGACATAAAAAAAAGAATACTTTTGTTGAATACAGGGTTCTTTTTGTTTCATAAACGGGTGCTTTCAGGATTCACATTTAGAAAGTTTTGGACAATCAAATGATTGTGAACAGGGGGGGGGGGGGGGGGGGGGGGGGAGAGAAGGAGGAGGTCGCCCCGGGCACGGAAATTTAGGGGGTGCCAAATTCATACCACAAACGACATTTTTGAGCTGTCACAAGAAAAAGTTGGGAGATGGAGAGGCCTCAAATTCTAATTATGCCCCGGGTGCAATTTTCTCTTCACACGCCTTGATTGTGAAGCTGTAAAAATCCGCTTTTTGAGCATTAAAAACACAATTTAGAAGCAGGAAAATTAGCTTTTAGAACAGAAAAATTCACTTCTGGCATTAATTTTTTTTTTTTTTTTGTGTGTGTGTCTCTTTGACGAAATTTACATTTTTTCGCCATCTTTTGACGAAATCTGCCGTCTTTTCGGGATATTTTGACAAATTTTGCGTTTTTTTCGCGAATTTTTGGCAAAATTAGCCGTTTTTCGCAAATATTTTGACAGAATTTTCCATTTTATTGCGATTTTCGGACGAAATTTGCCGTTTTTCCAGAAATCTTTTGATAAAATCTGCCGTTTTATTGCGATTTTTGGACGAAATTAATCATTTTTTCACGAATTTTACCGAAAATTAGTCGTTATTTCGCGATTTTTTTAGTGAAATTTGACTTTTTTTCGCAACTTTTTGACGAAATTACACATTCTATGGGACGCGTAAGAGCCATTTTTTGGACGATATTTAGCATAATTTCACGAACCGGAACGATATTTAGCACAATTTCACGAACCGGAACGATATTTTACATAATTTCACGAACCGGAACATCGTTCCGGTTTGCTCCGGTACATTTCGAGCCCTGGTTATAACAATTAATCATAAATTATAAATTTATTAAATTAATTAGAAGTTTTATTAATTATTATTAAAACAATAATTAGACCTGTGACAAAAATAATCAGCACCAGGAGGGAATTTACCACCAATAGAAACTAGACAGTATAAAAGTTTTTTTACACATTTCGCATAATTATTCTGAATTGTTGATAAAAATTGCTTCAGTGATCTTTTTTTTATGTCTGTATTCTGGTAATCCTTTAAATAGCACATAAAAAAATGGCGGGTTTTAAACATTTTTTCTCCCTCCCAAGCAGCCAAACTCCCCTCCATTTATAAATGTTGGTAGGGAGACTCCCCTCCTTCGAAAAATTGAATTTCAAGCCCTGTATATATTTCATAAGTTTTTGCTGTTAATACTAAACATGTATTAACATGTATTATAACATGTTATGGTCTCATGTATTATATCAAATAATTTTGAATATAAATTTATTTGTAGTTTACGTATTTAGTGGAAAATATTTATGAATGCATCAAAAATAAACTAAAGCAAAAATAATGTAAACTGAATATAAATGATACACACACACACACACAAAAAAAGAAAGAAAGAAAAAGGAAGGCAGAATTTTAAAATTAATATTGCTTTGGGTGAGGGTGATGGCTAAAACCCAGTAATTCTGTTCTATAGAACCCATTAATGGGCATGCAACGTGTCTATGTTCCAATAAATTTGTAATTTTTGTTGTTGAAAACTAACACACACCTTTTGGTTGACTGAGTTTAATAAATTGAGCGGCGAATGTGTTAACGATTGTTGCCAAATGACAAGTGACAAATTCAAGCTTATTTTTGAGTCTTTAAAAGAAATATATGTAGATGTAGATAGATGATACATTCTTTAATATAATCCTGAACTGCCAATAAAAAGAAGGAAGTGCAAAACAAGTTTCAATTATAAATTTAAATGGTTAAGAAATTGAACAGTATTACAGTAATAGCTTTGATTATTTTTTGAGAAAATGAGACAATGGAGGAAGAATGCTTTCATTGTTTCCATATTTCATAACATTATAATGATTATTAAAATATATCAGAATATATTTTTTAATGTTATCACAGGATTGAAAATGCTGGACCAACGAACAGTAAAAACAATTTTTGGAGTAATAAATTTAAAATTTTGGAAGAATAAAATATAATTTTTAGGCAACTTTATTTGCAAATTTCTTTTGTAAATGTTCACCCACTTATTTTTATTTATTTTAATTTCTACAGTTGTGTCCTTTTTCAGGATTTAAGCATTAAGGTATATATATATATAAAAAATATAGTAATTTTTACCAAAAATTTTATTCATAATTTTTGCCAGTAGTATTTTTATAAAAATTCATGATTCTAAATTTCTGAGATATTACTCACAGTAAATTCACCAGTATCAGGATCAAATCCAACATGTAATGTATGTTCAAAGTTGAGTGGAGGTGAAATAACAAGTTTATCCGGATCTTTTTTCTTTTCTTTGGTATCTGCAAAGAAGAGTATAATTATGCTTAATTATGATAATTAAGAAAGTGTTTATACATAAACATGGAAAACATAAAAAAATTATTAAAAACATAGTGTAACATAAGATTTTCTTGTTTAGTTAAGAATACTTAACATTAACTTGAAATTACTAACTCTCAAATGAACTTGAATCACAACCAAACTTTTATTTTATGTAAATTTTAACTCCATTAGACAATTTTAAATACTCCAATGAAAAAATCAATTCTGCCACACTTTTTTAACATATGACAGAATTTTGCAAATCCAAAATAATTGCAGCCATTTTACTTGTACAGATTAGCAATAGGGATAGGATGAATATTTGGCCATTATTCAGTATTCAGCCCTCTAGCTCAATAATTACTTGGCTGAATATTGATGACTTGTTGGCCGAATACCTGCTGTGGAATAGTTGAAGATATCTTGCCAAATATTGCTAAAACCTCACCAAATATTGAAAGATATCTTACCAAAAAAATTAACATTTTTTTTTTTTTTTAATCTAAATTGATTATTTTCTGGCACATTCATGGAGTTATTTTCATTCTTACTTGCACAAAATATAAAATTTTGCAAATACTAAAAAATATACAGCCTTTCTGTATTTAGGGATCTTCTATAAAATGTGTTCAAATTGGAGATTCAACTGTCATCAGTGAAATGTCTTCAATAAAGAATGATAGATTACATCTCAAGATGTAAAAACTTTTATAGAAAAAGAAAAAACACTGTTTCATTTTGAAACACTCTAGTATTCATTAATATCTGAAAATTCCATGCACATATAAAAAGACCCTGTGAAATTCATGATAACTTACTTTCTATTTTCTATAAAACAAGAAATGTAAAAATTTATTTGCTAGGTGCATTAGTTAAAATTCATTTTCAAGATAGTATATCAAATATCACTATTCAAAGAAATTGTACCACTGAAAACAGAACCGGTGTCAAACCAGATATCCTTTAGAATTTGCAACCTGCTTTATGAAGATGGTTTAATAAATATTTAAATATAAATTCTAAATATTGAGAAAAATATATTTTTTTAATTCTACAGTTTTCACTTTCAAGTAGTTATCTGCATTATTATAGACTTTAATAAGTAACATTATGTATATAGCTTTTAATTTACATCTTCCTTCATTCATTTCTTATCATTTTCTGTGTTTGCTTTTAATGCTTGTTGAATAAGTGGAATATTGTTGAATATTGTATGTTCTGGTTGAAATGTCAATGATTTTGTTAACATATGTATTCTACTTTAAGTCCTTAACTATTACTTTCTTTTTTTTTTTTAATAACATAAATTAAAAATAGTAGCTAAACATCTTTTTTTTTTTTTTTTTTTTTTTTTTTTTTTTTTTTTTTCATATTAAAATATTTGCCTCACTTAATAAAAAAAATATGACAATCAATAAAGATAAATTTACAGTTACAAATTAGTGGTATCAAAAAGCTTTTAGCAATGAAACAAGCAAACCCATTTTGGAATTTATTTCGGCTAATACAGTTGAATTAACCATACCTTTTGCCTTAATGTAATTTGTAATTTAAGACTTGGAGACAGATTTCACAACAATAGCATTTTACAAATTTGTTTATCATAAGGAGCACAAACTCTCCACAGTATAATTTATTTGATTAACCCTTTCTGGCACAATGTGGTTGGTCTGAGCACACCTAATTTTAATTCCAAACTTGAAAATAATATTAATATTTTAGTAAACCAATAATGTTTTAGTAAAATTTTGCATTAAGAATGAAAGCTTAAATTAAGGATTTTAAAATATCTAAGAAATTTGTTTGTGAATTCTGGTATCAGTCAATAATTTCTCATCTTTCTAACAGATTTTGCATGTGCCGAAAAGGGTTAAAGGTTATTTCAGAAAATATATAATCAATTATGAAAGAGAGAATTGAAAAATATCATTGATCTTGAATCTGAGAAAAGATAAAAGTATCATTATGTAGCAAAAGTGAAGTATAATCTTTATATTAGAGATGCAACAATTAATTGGCCAAAGCCGAATACCAAGTCCATTATTCGGCCTTGTCAGAATAATACTGCAAGAAATGTTTTTTACATAGTAAAACTTTATAATTTGACAATTTATATTCTTCATGTATAATAAAAAGTTTTCTATTCCCTAACTTGTTATACAATTTAAACTGAACAATAACTAGACCAGAAAAAAATCTTTTAAATGTAGGTGCAAATAACTGATTATCAAATTAATTTCTAGCATAAACATAATTTATTACTGCTTGGTGTTCATTTAACTTCATTTATTAAATAAAATTTCAGATTTGAAAGGTAATTATTTTACCCAAGGCTTATAAACCAAAAATTACGGTAGTCAGTTTATCTTTAAATGAGAATTTAAAGCTGATATTGCCTTACAAGAATAATGATTCTACAATTAAAAATTTCAATTTCAAAAATAGCCTTTTTTTTGGGGGGGGGGGGAGGAAAGAGGGACGGGAGACGAAAAAAAGTTATTGACAGAGGCAAAAACGCTATCTACAGAACAACACATTCATAGTTGAAAAATTTATTTACACCTTAATTGACCATTTTGATCAAAAATATCAAATAATAATATTTTGAAAATAAATATAAATATACCGTAAAATGGGGTGAACAGGAACAGCGGGGTGAATAGGAACGAAACTTCCCGGTCATACAAATAAATTCATTATAAATATATGTGATGATATTTTTAGATGCCAATTTTTTTACAAGGAGGTAATAACATTAAGAGTTGGGAAATTCAGTTTTGACATGTTTGCAAAACTACTGGGGTATATAAAAAAACTTCAAGAGGATCCTCAAAAACATCCTTTTTTCAACGTCTTCAAAACTTTGTAACTACAGTATTTTTCGTATTCTAAACCTAAAAGAGGGATTTTAAATTAATGATAGACCTATAAATGATGTTCTGTATTAATTTCCATTTATTTCTAAACTACATAATGAAAAAATGAAAAATGGCTTGAAACATCAGAGGTTTAAGATTTACAGCGTGAATCAGAACGTGTTTTTTCTCATGGTTTATTTTTCTATACATTAATATTTTCATGTAATATATGAAAACATATGTATGAATATGTATTGTAACAATATTTTGTTTGTTCTAATTACTTGGAGAGTTTAAAGGTGCCAAGAAATTACTTGGTTAAACAAAACAGTCAATGCCTAATCCAACAAACATGGAACCTACAATAAAAAATTTAAAAATAGCAAATTAGTTAGAAAAACTGCACAGAATTATTTTCTGACATCCACAAAATTACACAAACATCTCAAAATGAAAAACCAATTAAAAAAGAGAGGGATGCAAACAGTACAAAGGACTGGGGATGAGGGCGTATTAGTAGATCCTATTAATACATGCAGCGATTGAGGCTACTCTATAGATTCACTTACCCAATGACTACTAGTAAAAAATAATACAGAACACGGCTAAATATCTATTAAATTCTACTTCTGCAATTCGAATATAATTTCTTAAAGTAAATTTTAATTTTTCTTAATTTAAAAGTTGTTTTCTAAGTTTTAAAAAGGCGTAAATTTTAATTTTTCTTAATTTAAAAGTTGTTTTCTAAGTTTTAAAAAGGCATATCTTTACTTGTATATAAAATAAAGGCTTGGTTTCACAGTAACTACGTGTTCCTATTACTCCCTTATTAAAATTACCTGTTACTATTAACTTTATTAAAGTTTGAATCTGAATAAATAAATATAGCATTTGTTCCGATTCACCCCTATCTGCGGGCTGAATCCGAACACCATTAAAAAATTAAATAATATATATATAAACAGTAAAAATGTTTTGTTTTTGCTTAAAAAGTAAAGAACAAAACAAGACCGAAGTTTCTAGTAGAAAAATAAAAAAATTTAAAAATCAGTTGTTGCTTTTTTTTAACGTTAAAGTTGAAAAATGTTCCGATTCACCCCATTTTACGGTATATATATATATATATATTACATCATGAAAATAAATATAAGGATTCTGTGAATTTTGAGTTAATTGAGGATCTACTGTATATTTCATAAGCTTTTGTTGATAATGTTAAATATGAATGCTGAAGTTATGTATATGTTCAAATATGTATGAAACAAAATATATGTCATGATATAATATCATTTGATCTTGATTTCAACTAGGCTTCATCCTTATCTTCTTAATTATTAAACATACCAAGCCATTCAAACATAAATGAAATCAATAATCAGATAACATGAAATGATTAAAGAAAAGATGACAAGACATAATTCATTAAAAACATAAGCAATTTAAAATATTTCTAAATAAGGAGTGTAAAAATATATTCATATTTCATATTATTTGAGATAGCCCTTTATATTATACCAGATTTTTAGTAAAAATTTCAATTCATAAAATACAAACTTTTAGACGATTTAATTTTAATTTTCCACTTTTCATGTTCTGGTTCTTTTGGAAGTGGCTTTAGATCTACACAGTGAATAGGATCCCTATAAACAGGAAAAAAAACAAGAAAATATTTATAATACATATAATCGTACGGAATAATGTTTAAGTAAATAAATATAAGACTTAATTGTAGTTGTACTTCTGTAATTTATAAAATGAAACTATTCATTGATTCTGTTCATTCGAACTAATGTTAATGCATTACACTTCTTTATTTTATTTCTTAACATCATTGTAATTTGTTTTAAGATAGAAAATCTGATAATATAAACTATTATTTAAATGTTTAAATCCAGAAATTTAAATATACATAAATAAAAAGGTAACATTTTGATGATTAATGAGAATTTTTATGTAGTTTCTTCATAGAAATTAGACACAAACTCCCGATATACAAATTGTCAATTTATGAATTCTAAGAAATAAGAATTTCTAGCAGATTCTCAAAAAGACTTCCACAATTTCTTAATAATAATAAATATTTATATCAGGGCTGACAAGTTTCTTCCGCAGTGGAAAAAACTACAGAAAAAACCATGGAAAAAACTGGCCGGAAGAAAACTTATTTTTTATAAATTTATCATACAACTTAAAACTTTGAAAGATACAATAAATGTCTTCATGCTATAACCTTAAGTAAATTAATTTCATCAGATGTATAAAAATTTAATTAATTATATGCTAAATTAGTAAATACATCTGTTTTTAAGCCAAGATCATGTGACACTAGTCTAAAGATCTTCAACCATTGGCTAAATAAAGAAAAATGTTATCTAAAATGCTTAAGATCAATTAAATGTTATCCTTTTAATTTAACCAGCATATTTTTCAGTTATTAAAACTTTTGAAACTATTATTAAATAATACAGATCATTTACTAACAGTAGAATGAAACTCATTTAAATAAAAGACAGTGCTTTGAATTTACATAATTTTACTAAGGTAAGTAATAAAGTATGTACAATAATTACTGTATTAAAAAAATTCAATAAAATCTTTATTTTCCTTACTGCAGCAAATTATTAATATATAACAAAAAAAAAATTAAGTTCTACAGAAAATTTGGAGAATTTAAAAGCATTTTGACATATTCAGACATGCGTGTAAAAATTAGGCACCAGCCGACAGTTTTTTATCGCTAAATTTTATTTGTTTTCTTTACTTAAATTTTATTAGAATTGTTGCAAAAAATTTAGATGAAAAATTAGGAATAAAATTTAGTGATGAAAAACTGCCCATTGGCGCTTAGATTTTTATACCCCTGATCTATGCTGCCTACAGTTTTTGCATATACAGTAGACGCCCTCAAAGCCACACAGCTTGGGACCAGAAATTGTGCAGATTTTAGAATTTTGCATATTTCTGGTCATTGCTTTGTTTACATTTTTTAAATAGTAATTTGAGTGCAATTAATAGTTCATTTGGATTTATAATGAATGCTTACAATATAATAAAATATTAAAATAAGTAATAAACTAAAATGATAAAAATTTAGATAATTTTTTAAATAAATAAATTTCTAATAGGAAAGGTAAAGTTAATAACCAATAGAATAGAGTATGATTAAATATTCATTATAAAGATTAAAAATGTATTTTTCCAAAATTATTCAACAAAACTTGACTCATACAGTTACATTACTCATTCACATCAAAATCATAAAATAAGGATTTTTTTTTTCAAGTTTAGCCAAGAAAGAAAAAAAAAAAAATCCTGATTGATATATAAATATATTTGGTAAGAAGATTGTAATCAGTGTTCTCGCTGACATTTGACCAACGTTAGTAATTTGACTAATTAAAAATAAAAAACATTCGCCAAATGAAAAAAGTATTAGCAAAATAGATTCACCGTGTAGCAGAAAAAAAGCCTTTAATTATTTAAAGTAATTCCCTTATTTTCAATATGTTCTAAAATAACCCAAGTTTTTATAACTGTGACAGCTATTGTTATTAATCTAATTTCAACTATCTGCTATATATATTAAAAATATTTATATATTAAATATGTATGCATATGTATGAAAAACGAAAAAGAAAAAAAAAGAAAGCAAAAATTGAGCACTAGCAATTTGGCGAATCTAATCGCTTGTTTACTCACTAAATGAAGAATTTAGTCGCAATTTGGCACATTGGCGAGTGACAGCGAGAACACTGATTGTAATTGCCAGCGATATCAGCACTATCTTGAATTTTTTCAGAAATAAATTTGGCTAAGCTGCGTTTGCGTTCTCCAAAAATTAATGGGAAAAAAATCTCGCCAAGTTTGGCAATAAACCCCTCCAGTTCTGGTAACCCTGTCAAAATGTTGCCAAAACCCTTATTTTGGCAACCCTAGGAGCAGATTTCGCGGAGACAAGAAGGAGGTTGAGGTGAGGGAGGGGAGGGGAAGTTTTTCTCTCCGCGGAGGCAAGAGGGAGGAGGGAGAGGAGGTTTTTCTCTTTGCTCCTATGATGTAATTTGTTTCGAGCTGCGCAGTTTTTGTTTTTTATTTTTTTTTTACTTCTGACCAATCGAGGTATTGAAATTCAAACTTTTGAACTATCTAACGGTGCTTTATCGTTTTGAACGTGTCTCTTATCCGTCAATAGTGAGTTACAACTCCGAGTAAAAGATGATCCTTTTAGGATAGATTAGGACGTTATCCTTTGCCCAATGGGCATTTTTTAAATTTTTTGTTCGGGTGCATGGCTTTTTTTTATTTTTTATTTTTTTATTTTTGGATAATTCATTTTTGACTCTCAATAAAATGACCTGTCGAAACTGCAAATCGGACATGAGGATGATTAATCGGCAACAACATTCGTTTTTCAGTTAAGATCGATGCTTTGGTTTAAAATTTTCAATCATCTTTTTTGTAATTGTGTATTTTTATTTTTGTAATCTTCACTTGCACCCTGTATACAGATATTTTTTAAATTGTTTTCTTTGGAATTTAAATTATTTTGCTCGCTTTATTTATATGTAAATATTTTGTTTTAACCCGTTTTCGGATCTTTAAATATTTGAAAATTTCAAGAAATCTACAAAATGTAAGTACTATTTTTGTCATTATTTTTATTTTATTTTCTGTTTATTCGTGCAAATAAATCATTTTCAAAATGATGGCAATTTTGAATCAGCATTTTTTGTAAATTTTACATTCACCCTGTATATAGATTTTTTTAAAATTTTCTTTGAAATTTAAATTATTTCACTCGTTTTATTTATATGTATTTTTTATCTTTTGTAACCCTCTATTTGTTCTTTTACAACTAAAAATAAATCTACAAAATGAAAGCACTTTTTTTTTTTTTAATTTTGAGCTCATTTGTGGTAAAAAGTTCTTTTCAAAATGATCGCAATTCTGAATCAGCAATGAAATTTGTTTTTAAATATGGCGATCACTTAAACATCTTAAATTTTTTCTCCTGAAAAAAACCAGGAGGTTCAGAGGGGCGGAGCCCCCCTGATTAAGTGTAAATTATTCATTTTTTTTAATTTTTTTTTTATGTTTACAAAATGCATCTTTTCAGTAGTTTTGAAAGTGATTGCGGTATTTGAAAACGGGTTTCTCACGCATTTTCAGTTTGGCGATCATTTTCGGAAACTGCTTTTTGGCGCGAAAAAAGTTGCCAAGTTTATGGTGCCGAACGCTAACACAGCTGTTCCATAAATTTATTCTTCCTTCATGAAAAAACATGAACTCAGTCATATTAACAAAAATTACGAATTAAAAAACATATGAAGTCAATACAAAACTAAAAAAAATCAAATTGTGTCCCAATATCCAAACTGTAAGTTTCATTGTTTACATCCATAAAATATGTGTAGATTTTAGAGAGTTGCAGATTTCTGGTTTGCAGATTTGAGGGAGTCTACTGTATTAAAATACAAATTACCTGGTACTAGTCAATCTAACTGGTGGTGCTGGAGGTTTTTCTTCTTCTTCTTCATATTTATGCATTCTGAAATTAAAAAAGAATAATAAAAGAATAATAATTAATAAAAATAAAAATTATATTAAATATTCATCAAAAAGACTTTTTTATACAGAATATTAATTTGAATAAGCTTTGAAAATAGTCATAACATGCAACTTAATGTATGAAAAATTTATTTGGAGCCAGATTACATAAATACATTGCATATTCATCAAAATAAGGTGTTCGCTATTGGCAATTTTTTAAATCAGTTTAACAGCTCCAAATTATCTTTTTTTATATCACAGTCAAAAGTAAATTTCCATATGTATGGCACTGCCAAATATGCATTTTTATGTGGCTTATTTACACATAGGAGTTTTCATACAATTTTTTATAACTTTAGAAAAAAAAAAAAAATGGGAAACAAAACTTAAAAATGAATGCAATTTTATAAATGTTTTTGATATAAAAAGTTTTCTACTACTACGAAAACAAAAAGTTACAAATCTTGCATGAAAATAAAGAATATATAAATTTATTAAATGAAGCCAGCTCTTAGCATGTTCATTAAGATTTTCAATGAAAAACTGTGACACTTCGAAACATTATTTTCTGACTCTTGATTGGTTTCATTAAAACTATCAACAATTGTGCAGAATTATAAAATATGCAATTGAAAATTATGAAAAAAAATTAATAAAAGCTAAATTTTTATTTCTTATTTTGTTTTTCATAAACCCAAAACATTGAAGTTGAAGGGTGTCCATTACTACTTACTAGCACATCTACCTAGATTTAAAAAAATAAATAAATAAATAGTTATTAAAAAAAAGAATAAGGGCCATTCCAGCATGACGTGTGTGACATTCAGACAACATTTTCAAAACATTCGCAATTATTCTGAGTGTGAAAAAAAATTTTCCTTTTGAAAACAATATTTTAGTATATTTCATAGTTGTCTTGAAACAATCACCATGGTTGGAAATTTTTTATATTGCATTTATAGAGAATTTATTTTTTTAATTCTTGTGATGTGTGTGACCATTTTGTAAGCATTTTTCTTCATGTCTCTTACATATTGCTATATTTCTGTGAATTATTATAATATTCATGAAAATAAAAAATATCATTTATAAGCCATATATACAACAATTAAAAAAAGTGGTGTTAAAAATCTGAGCTAGAAATACTTGGGCTAAAAAAAAAAAAAATAGTACTGTGACGTGTGTGAAATTTACCATGAAAAGATTTAAAATGGTCATATATCTGGAAAAGCAGCAATAAACTTAATATTTTTTTAATTTTATTAATGAATAAATTTAATAAGTTCAATAATAAACTTAATATTTTTTTCAATAAATCTACTCTATTAAGCTTAATTATAATTTTTCACAGATTATTCTATGATTATTGAAGAGTTAAATGTAAAATGCACCTAGATACCATAAGATATCTCTAAAGTGATGTCTGGTACTTAACAAGGTACTTTTCGGAACTGAAAAGTACCCTTAACAATTATGCTGTATATATTCATAAATACCTAATAAGTAGAAAATTATAGTTTTTAAATGAAAAGTTTGGTTGTTCAAACTTGTGTTTATAAACTTTAAGATTTTTTTTTTTCATTTTAGCAGTCTTACAATATTTAAGTAATTAAATACAGTCACTGAACTCCACACAAAATAAAACAATTTATTGATTCAACAATTAAATATATCATGAACATCAAACTTGTAAAGTTACATAGCTATGAAATGTTTCATAGCAAATTTCTAAGCTGAAACTATAAATTCAGTGGCATATCTAGACTTATCATTTCGGAGGGGGCTGAGATATAGTAAAAGTTTCTAAAAGAGATCATAAGAAAGTTATTTTTTCCGCTTTAAACAGATTTTTATCATGCAGGTAATGCATATATTATACAGAACTTGCTAAGATTGAATCGCATGGAATTGCAAACAATTTCTTTTTAAGCAGGTTTTTGTCTTAATTAGCATAATTTTTATGGCGTGTAAAGATAGTCTGTGTGTAATGGAAACTTGGATGAAATAGTTGTTTTGTGTTCTGTGCGAAATAATACTTTTTAAATGAAAACCTGTCTAAAATGGAATATTATTGCGCTTCCTATAAATTCTATCTTAGCATATTTCATTACATTTTGATGAACTTTTGTAATTACATTGTATGTTTGTTACAAATTTCAGAGGGGGCTGCAGCTTTATCAGCCCACCCCTTGAATACAACATTGCATAAACTCAAACATAATTTAAAATATTGTTAATGTGAAACTCAATGATAAAAAGTTGTTTATATAATTCACATTGTTAAGATTGGTTTTTAGTTTTCAGTGATACCTCCAATATATAAAGTTAAGAACAACTAATCATTTAGTCTTAATTATTCAGAAACAATAATGCTGTAAACTAAAAAAAGCTATTTTAAAAAATATTAAATTAACAACAAAATTATAGGGCATCATTGCTTACAAATTTATTCTCATTAGT
Organism: Maratus speculifer; assembly: GCA_964019185.1. Taxonomy (NCBI): domain Eukaryota; kingdom Metazoa; phylum Arthropoda; class Arachnida; order Araneae; family Salticidae; genus Maratus; species Maratus speculifer. The sequence continues at coordinate 71,032,726 of OZ025298.1, forward strand.
TTATAATAACGATAGAAAAATCACTCACCACTTTGAAAACAAAAAGATAGACATCAATTTTATTTTACTACAAGAATAGCAAATGTGTTGTCATCTATATGTAAACAAACAATAAGCATTATTTTACAGAAGATAATTGGTTGTTCAAAAATTCCTCCTTTACTATACTTTTCCAAATTGTTTAGAATGACTAGATAAAATATATAGAAATAATAGCTGAAAAAACAGTTTTCTTGAAAACAAAGTAATTAATTTATCTTGCTTTTTTTGAAAAAAAAAAAAAAAAAAAAAAAATTATAAAATAGATGAATTTATAATTGCATCATGAGTTACAATAAGCTACCAGGTGTTTGTGCATATATTGCTGATATATACCTAACATATTTAAAAGAAGTTAAGCATTTTTAATTAAACAGATATTCATGTCATACACATCACAGTCACACACATCACATATAGTGACGTGTGTGACAAGAATTAAAAAATAAATAATAATTTTATTTTTTGGTCAAAATTATTTTTTTAATTTGCAATATTTTCCTCATGTTTAGTTAACTTATAAATAAAGTTTCCAACATTTTAAAGTTAGTAATTAAATGATAAGAGGAAAAATTTTAACTTTTTGTGACGTGTGTGACACTGGAATCTAAGAACTGTCATTTTATCATTGTTAAAATGTCCGAGATCACAATAAACTATTCTAGCAATTTTTGGGGGTTAGTATATAAGTATTTATTCTGATATATGATGATATTTTAATAATTACTGTGTTTATTGCATTTTTAATACAACATATTCTTTTCATAAAACTTTTGTCAAAAAACATGAATTTTTAAACATCTTTAATTAATTTAAGTTTTCAAGCACTTAAACTTTGCTAAATCAAATTTCACTGTTATTACAAGAAAATAATACACTTTAAACTACATAAATAATTTTTTTTGAAATTATATCTCTAATTTTAAAATTTTAGACCCTGGGACCACTTTGCTTGGAATGGTCCATAACAGGGCCGGCGCCAGAGGTGAGGCAAGTGAGGCGACCGCCTCAGGGCGCACCATAAAAGGGCGGCATTTGTCTCACATATTTGTATAGGTAAAACAGACCAAACTATCAGTAAATAAAACTGAATAAAAACTCAGTAAATAAAAAACTGATGGCTATTCACGAAAATTTGAAAAAAGTTTTGTTTTGATAATAAAAATAAAAATCCGATGACCCCCCCCCCCCCCACCAAAAAAATCTGTTTTACCATGTTTTGGGGAGAACGGGCGCATTTTTACAGTGGTGGAAAATTCAATTTTTTTTTCAGCTAAAGTGTAGAATTGTTTGCTATCTATTTTTTAATTCGAAATCGAATGACACTTCTGCAAGTCGATAGGTTATACATTACAAAGTTAGGCAGGTTTTATGAATGCAAGTCATGAATGGTTTTATCAATGAAAAATTATGAATACATGGATGCTTTGACAACTTTACTAACCTTGAAGAAATTTGACAATTCTGATTTCGATTATTGCTGTTTTGAGGGCATTTAAAAAATTGATATTATTTAATATGATTTAAAGAACAAGTTTTGGACGTAAAATAAGAAAAGCTGTGCTCAATAATAAAAGTTAACTTTCAGCATTGTGCATTTATAAAACTGTCATAACTTTTATAAAGAATGATCGTATAGACTTGCGAATGATCTTATTTGATCAAGAATTTGAAAATACATAACAAATGATACCCATATCCCCTAATTTTAAAATGTTCAAGTATCTTATCCCTCGATGTATCCCCCCCCCCCCCCAACAGAAAATACCAAGATAAAGCTTTATTTTTGTGGGACTCATCGGATTTTCATGTCTAGTGACAAAACGACGTTCTTTCCTTAATTTTTGTGAATGGCCATCAGTTGTTACTATAAAAACCTATTTTATCTGAATAAAATATAATTTTTGCCATTTTATTCGTCGAACGTGTCGTAACTTTGAAAAAAAAATATCATATCGTCTTGTAGATGGTGTCATTCGATTTAGAATAAATAAAATTAATACGAAACGATATACCATTTGACCTAATTAAACTAGTTGGATGTGTCAATCCCAAAACTTTCTTCTATCTCATAAGTACATTTTAATATTTAAAAAAAAAAAACGTGGTGACACCAAAGTTACCCACTATCGAATTTCCTCGAACATTTGACCTAGCCTAATAAGATTCTGGTATCCGAAAAGCCTAAAACGCAAAATTAAATTAATATTCTGAGAAAATGAGCTTAGTAGTGCCTCATGTTGGGTAATTTATATAATAAAGAATACTGCCCAGTTAAACTGATGGCATTGAGCTCACAGGCTACATAAACTAATTGTACATTAAAGCCTTATATTTTCAAGGGTTAATTCCATTCGAAAAAAAATTAAGAAAGGGAAACAGCTCTCCCCTATCCTCTTTTTTTATACTTAATCATTGAACCTCCTAAACTAATCACGATCATGCTTTATCATACAAAAAATCTATATCCAAAATTTAGAGCAAATGAGATAATTCTTAATAAAAACCCATTTAGCATTTATATAATTTAAAAGGAGTTATCCCCCTCTTTTATACTTAACCATAAAACTTCCAAAACTATTCGAGATTTGAACGAAATCTGAAAATTCTGCTTGAAAAACCCATTTATATAAATTAAGGGGGGGGGAATTAGAACCCCCGTTCCCCCTATTTATACTTATTCAATGAACACCTAATAACAGTCACGGAATCGCCTCATCAGAATTATCCTAATCTAAATTTTGAACGAAAACTTAATTCTGCATGAAAATCCCATTTATATCAACTAAGGGGAGGGGCATGAGACCCCCATTCCCCCTCTTATACATATCGTATGAAATCCAAAAACTTATCAGGGAAGTGCCTTGTCAGAATATACCTACATACAAAATTTCAAGTAAATCGGATATTTTTATCACGAGTTATCGCGTTACGCACGAACGAACATACAGAACGGACGGGCACATAAGCTCTCAGGCTATGCTAGCCTGTGAGCTAAAAACCTAATAAGCATCTATTTATGTCAAGACCTAACAGAATCTGAAATTTGATGGAATTTCGCCCATTAGTTCTTGAGATATAGTTATAACAAAAAAATTTCAAAACGTAGCCCAGCAACACCATATCTTGGACAATTTATGCCAAAACGTAAAAAAGCGTCTAATTATGTTATGGTGTAAAAGAATCTGAAGTTTGATGAAATTCTGTGCATTAGTTCTTAAGATATAGTCAGGTTTATAAAAACATTGTAAAATATAGCACAGCAGCGCCATCAGTTGAAGGATTTATAACAAAACGTAATCATCGTGTAATTATGTTATATATCAGTTTGTAATAAAATCTGAAGTTTGATGAAATTCTGTGCGTTAGTTGTTGAGATATAGCTATCGGAAAAATCATGCAAAATGCAGCACAGCTGCACCGGCTGTTGCAAGGTTAATACCAAAATGTAATCAGCGTCTAATTATATTATATACTCTAGTGTAACAGAATCTAAAATTTGATGAAGTTCTCTGCATTATTTCTTGAGATATAGCTATCGCAAAAATATTGCATAATGTAGCATAGCAGCGCTACCTATAGGGCAGTTCACACCAAAACCTTATCAGTGGCAAGTTATCTCAAGGTATTGCGGAATCTGAAGTTTGGTGAAATTCTGTGCATTAGTTCTATAGCTATCAGATCAGTTTTAGATATAGCTATCATGAAAATAATGAAATACGTGGCATAGCAGCGCCACCTGCTGGCCAATTTACACCAAAACTTAATCAGCATCTATGTATATCAAGGGGTCACAGAATCTGAAGTTTGGTGATATTCTGTGCATTAGTTCTTGAGATATAGCAATCTTGGAAATCATGAAAAACGTAGTATAGCAGCGCCACCTGCTGGCCAATTTTCACCAAAAATCAATAGGCACTAATTCATATCAAGGTCTAACTGAATATAAAATTTTATTAAATTTCGAGCATTAGTTCTTGAGATAGAGCGCCCACAAATTTTTTGTCACATACAGACAGACAGACATACATACATACATACATACAGACAGACAGACAGACAGACTCACAGACAGACATTTTCTAAAAATAGTCAAAACGTGTTCAGGACCCTCTAAAACGTATAAATCCGTCAAAAACCGGAAGTCGAAAATTTTCATGAATCCAATACTTTCTTCTTGTAAAGATAGAAGAAAGTAAAAATGATGATTCCCCTCCTCCCAGCGTTAAAAAAATCTCTCCTTTTGCTTCTTAAAATATGGTAACCTTTTTTTTGAGGGGGGGGGGGGGGATATTCTTCGTATTTTAATTTTTAGTGCGAAAATAAAGTTCTTTCCAAATTTTGGTAATTGGCCACGAGCTGCTTAAAAGAAAAAAAAAACTATTTTACCTGTAATATATACTGAAGATATAAATCCATTATAGAATAGGTTTTAAACTTTTAAACTGGTATAATAATAAAAGTTGTCCTCCACGTTTTTTTTTTTTTTTTTTTTTTTTTTTTTAACCGATTTTTAGTGAGATTTTCAGTATTATTTTCAGTAGAGGTGCCATCTCCCAGATTCCTTCATAATTACACGTTATAACTTGACCTTATTACTCCAGGACACCTTATATTTTATCTTCCACAATTTGTAATTACTCTATTTTATTTACATATTTTTTCCATTTTTGTGTTTCGCGCCAATTTATTTTATATTCAGGAAATAATTCCTATTAGAATATTTTATGCCTCTTTAGTAAAATTGGTCCTCGGCGCTATTTGACGATTATTGTGTTTCTGGCGATTTTTCCATATATTAATAAAATAAAATAATTTTTAATATTTTAGCCCAATATACTAAATATTGTCCTTTTTTCAATAAATTTTATTTAAAGTCCACAAGCTGTTTTTAAATTCTTCTAGTGATTTTTGGATTTTCTATTGTTTCGCGGCAATTTATTTATTTTTTTCTTAGGGATTCGTAAATAATTCAAGTTTAAACATTTTAGCACCATTCAACAAATTTTTGACCTCCTCATTTTTTTAATTTTCGGTAATTCGGATTACAGATGTTTTAGGCCACTAGAGTAAATTTTGCCCTCTGCAATAACTTTTTTCTTCATTTCGCGGCGATTTTTAACATTCGTATTCGTAGATTCGTTTTCAAACTTTTCACTAATATTGTAAGTTTTGTTCAGAGAATTTCCTTTTTAATTTTTATGGATTTTTAAAGTTATTTTCAACGTTATTCTTAGCATGTTTTTGTATACTGCTTTTTTAAATATATACATACATTTGTAAAAAATAATTCAGGTTCAAAATTTTAGCCTAATCGAAGTACATTTTATCATATGTGATTTTCAATGTTTTGCGATTTTAATGCGATTTTCAATGCAATTTTTATCATTCTTTTGCTTTCGCGACAATATTTTGAAGTTAATAAAATGAAATCGGCTCCAAACATTTAATCCCAAACCCTAAATATTTCCAATGCGGTTTTTAACTTTATTTTATGCTTTCGTGATTTTTTTTCTTCTTTACTTCAGAAATGAATTTCTGTTATGTACTATTGTTAGTAAGGTTAAGCAAACTGTTGTAAATGTTGTCAAACTTTGTTACAATTTTCAGCGTAATACATTACATGTACACTATATTGCCATTGATTATGGGACACTTGCGATTTTAGACATTTTACTACATATCTAGAAAAATACATAAGGAATCATCTCGAAACTCTTAGTGTATAAATAAATATAATAGTATACGTCATACATCTCCGTGAAGATTTTTTACCGAAACTCCATAGGGGACCGTCAACAAATTAAAAAAGAATGAATATCTTTTGAATAACCCTGTCAAAACTAATGTAACAAAAGCGCTCAAACTCTAGATTATGATTGAATGCCTTATTGTAATACACTGTGTTCATTTTTATGCAAATAGCATGCATACTCGCAGAGTAATTAAGGTTTTTATAAAAATGGCCCCAAATTTTTCTAAGTTTTTCCCTTATAATTTTCAGAGTTCTTAATATAAAATAATATTTTTTTCAGAAAATATGACAAACAACATTGCACACAGTACCCTGTAATCAGAATTAAAAAATAATAAAAATTGTATGAAAAATGAGTAGGTTTACTAAATAATTTTTTACTGCGCATGCGTCAAAGATATCCAAATTTCATTTGCATATTATGTTAGCTAAATGTATAGAGCAACTTTTGTAAAAGTCTCAAAATTATAGCTTGAAAATTCTGAAAGTAATCGTCTATAGAAAAAGGAAAAAATCCGTTGTTTCCAAAATGAAGCAAAAAAAATGAGGGATTTTATCCAAAAGTAGTCGTAACATCCCGTATTGTGTATTCTATATTGACACTAATCAATGAATATATGGATACAACCAGGCCCGTAGCCAGGATTTCCTTTCGGAAGGGGCTGAATTTTGGATTTTTTTTTTTTTTTTCATCTGACAGCAATAATGGGCATAATTTAAAACGTAAATAAAAACATAACCAAGGCTTAACTTACGATATAATCCTTCAATGCACCTGTCTGTGATAGCCTGTCCATTCCAAAAATTGTTATTTTTTCGATTTCTATTACAATTTTTGGTTTCTAAGAGCTCTTTCAGTACCAGTTCGTAAACCGAAAGTGTTTTTGAGGATAAAAACTGCAAAGAAAATAATAAAGCAACAAAGTAACAATTTTTTTTGATGAATCTCGTATCTTTATAAGATTTTTTTAACTATTTGGGAAAATAGTTGTTGTTCTTGTTAGGGAATAGGGAAATCTGAAGTATATCTGAATCTTTTTATTGGTTGAATTCTGCAAGTTATTTTATTCTATTCGATTTTTGATTGGTCCATGTTTAATGTCTAAAAATTAAATAGCACTTCTGTTTTTTTATTTTATGATATTCTGATCTTTCTTATTGGTCCTCGTTTACTGTCCAAAAATGGAATACTTCTGTTGCCACGATGACAAAAAAATATCAAAAACAATAAAAAAATTAATAACTCAAAAACAAATTTAGATGCAAGTTTCAAACAAGTTGCATTTAAAAGTAAAGTTTTTTTCGTTATACGATAGTGTAAAATTGAAAATGTGTGATGTTTAGAAGTTTTAAAATTTGCAATACCGAAAATTATTAAACTGAAATTTCATTTAATATTTGTTTATGATTGGTCCAGGAATATTAACGTGTCTTTAAAAGTCCAGGCATATTAATATGACTCTGTTATTACATAAGCTACGTTTTGATCATCATAAAAAGAATTATTATTATTATTATTTTAAATATAGAAATAATTTATAAGTCTAAAATTATAGTCTGATAATATTATTTTCCAAATAGTCGTTGTAATTTGTTAAATTAAAACTTTTTTTAATTTTGAATTTTAATGGATGATTAATATGATATTAATTGATGCAGGATGAATATTAGCGTACACGTATCTTTTGGATTGCGGATGTGGGGTCTTAAAACCTCTTCAAACCTGAGCATAAAATAATTCTACAAATGTATATTTATTGCTTTTGCATAATAAAAATGACACCATAGATGCCAGAAAGAGTCATTTTTACGAAATCAGTACTTTAGGAGACTGGTAATTTAGGTTTAGAAATATGGATATGAAAGTACTAATCCCCTTAAAACACCAGTTTAACTATCTGTAATATAAATATACACAATAGCAAAATCAAGATCTTTAAACAAATAAATGACCAGCAAATTCTCAATTTTTTTTTATTGTAAGTAATTTAAGTTAAATTATCATGAATATTTCTTATTTTCTTGATTACAATGTCTTGAAGGCATTTTCGAAATTCAGACGAAAAATTTTTTTCTTTTATGAGATAATATTCATCAGTGTTGACATTTATTGGTTTTGTTTTAAAGCAAAACACATTCAGCTGTATAGAAGTAAAGTAAAAATGCAAAAAAATTCGAACAGTTTAGTTTTTATGCGGAAAAAATGGAGGTACCTATTTGTGTACCTCTGGTCTGAAGAGGTTAAAATGATTAATCTCTAGATAAAATTTATTACGCAGATTACTTTTTACAAAAAAGTTACAAATTATAGGTACAGTAGAACCCCGTAAATTCGGACCCCGTTAATCCGGATCTCCGGATAATCCGGATTGATTTGGTCATTTTTTTTTCAAGTTTGAGAAGCGATTGGCTAATTTCCATAACATTAATTTGTTTCATCATCATATTCTGAATTTAAAAAAAACTTTTTCTGAAATCTTTTCGGAAGAATTAAGCAAAGTAAACATTTTTACTGTCTGTAATTATTCAATAAGTTTAATATAAAGGTGATTTCTGTAAGTATGTTTTATTTTATTCCATTTTTTTCTTATTCTCCGGATAATCCGGATTTTCGATAATCCGGATTGGGTCTCATCCCAGTTAATCCGAATTATCGGGGTTCTACTGTAACTATAAAAATTATATTTATATTTTACATTCTTTGATTAGGAAAGTTATAAATGCAGTACTCTTGGTACAAGAAATTTACTAGTGCAGTCTCCGTGACTTATTCGCATCCATGAGGCTGATTACTTATCAGGATATCCCAACAAATGAATATCTGCTCAGTCTCTCATCAGTTGTTGGTAGGTGTTAGGTTCAAACCCAATCTCTCCCATCAGCCTAATCGTTCGAAATTTGTCATAATTTTCTTCGAACCTGGGATTTAATTTCATAATTACGGGTTAGACTGTTTTTCCATCACTCCCATGGAGGGCACTTCACAACTTTTCAGGCCTATATTCCTCGTGTAGATAGATAGCTGTCATAAACAACAGTGGTCTCTCATCAACCATAGTGCTTCCAGGTAAAAATTTAATTTTCTAATTGTTGAAAAAGACATTTCAGCCCTAGCTACATTTATCGGAATGGTAGCCAAGACTGTCAGCGAGTGTTTCATTGCATTACAGTACTCTTAAACTTTTAGGACCTCTGTATTTCTATCAACATTACGAAATCTCTCGCACTGTACCATATTCAACTGTCACTTACGAAATTAGCACCTTATGTTTTAAATATTGAGAGATATTCTCTAATTTGTTTCTCATTCCAGAAAAGCCCATCTTGAAAAAGAGTATTTGAAAATCGGTTAAAATGTCTTCATTTGAATTGAATCTGTCGTTCAAATTAAAAAGACTTTAGACGACTGGTATTAGGATTACTTCTTAGTAGCATTTCTTGCCCGGCACAAAATAAGATTTTTAGAATGTTAGATGTTGCCTCCTAGAAAACTCTTTAGGAGGCACTGTCAAAAAATCCCTGTTCAGGATTATCCATCCTTGCAGCAGATAATTCTACAAAAGCCAAACAGACTGCTCTGTGCACATTCTCTTTCTATTAAAGATTCATATGCAAACTCAAATTTATTCAGTGAAGTGGAGGAAAAGTTTGTTGATACCCTATCATCTTTCTTCGCACCATTTCTCTATAAAATTTCTTGTTACTAGTTTTTTTTATAAAAAGCCTTTTATAACTAAAAGTTTTTAAAAAATCATTATTTTTAAGTACAGGGTTCTATTACAGTTTTTGGCTCTTTTTTTTCTACAAAACATTTTAACACTGATCATTCTAAGTATTTATTATATCGTGATATAATAAATGTAGAGGAAATTAAGAAAGATCATAACACGAAAGTAAATGTTTAAAATTTGACTTCTAAAGTTAAATTATACAACATATGCGTATTAAACTCATTTTTTTCTATGTCAAACTAATGATATGATACATGTATTATGCTTATCGATTTTTACTGTGCATAAAGTGAAAATTCCGGTTATAACTTTAACTGAATAAATTTGTATTTTTACAACTAAAAATGTACGCAATTCTAATGTAACGGAAGTAAAAAAAAAATTTTGATAGTTTTTATTGTCATTTGATTTAATTTAATTTTTTTAACTTTCGGGAGGGGCTTCAGCCCCCTTAGCCCCCTCCCTGGCTACGTGCCTGGATACAACCCCTCTTGTTTTTGCTTCATTTTGAGAATAACGGATTTTCAACTTATTCAATTGACGATCATTTTCAGAATTTTCAAGTTAAGATTTTGTGACTTTCACAAAAGTTGCTCTATACATTTAGTTAACATAATATGCAAATGAAATTTTGATATCGTTGACGCATGCGCAGTAAAAAATTATTTAGTAAACCAACTCATTTTGTATACAATTTTTATTATTTTTTAATTCTGATTACAGGGTACTGTGTGCAATGTTGTTTGTCATATTTTCTGAAAAAAATATTATTTTATATTAAGAACTCTGAAAATTATAAGGTAAAAACTAGGGATGGGACGAATATTCGGCTACTATTCGGTATTCGGCCTATTCGGCCCTTTTGCCGAATATTCGGTTGGCCGAATATTAAAGGCTTGTTGACCGAATACTTCGGCCGAATACCTGTAGCCGAATATTTAGAGATATCTTGCCGAATACTGCTAAAAACTCACTGAATAGTGAAAGATATTTTGCCAAATAAATTTCGGATTTAAAGAATTTCATTCTTGCAATTTTTTTTTCTCTAATCTAAATTGGCTACTTCATTTATGAAGTCATTCTCACTCTTACTTACAAAATATAGAGTTATTCAGATACTAAAAAATATACATACAGCCTTTCTGTATTTTCTATAAAAGTTAGTGATATTCTAGAAAATGCTGCCCAAGTTGGAGATTTAATTGTACGGAAAATGTCATCATTAGAGAATGATATATTACAATCCAAGATATAAAAACACTGCCTTATTCTAAAACGCTCGAATATTTATTAATGTCTGCAAATTCCATGCACATATAAAAAAGGCTCTTATGAAATTCATAACTTATTTTCTATAAAGTAAGAAATGCAAAAAATTTATTCACTAGGTATGTTAACGAAGATTCAATTTCAAAATTAAATATAATATATCACCATTCCAAATACAACGGTACATATGACAGCAGAACTGGTGTCAAAATCGATACACATTAGATGACAACTTGCTTTATAAAGATGGTTTTATAAATATTTTAATATAAATTCACAATACTCAACAAAATAATTTTTTCATTCTATAGTTTTTACATTTAAATAATTATTTGCATAATTACTGACTTAAATATGTAACATTATGTATATATTTTTAATTTAATCTTCCTTCCTTCATGTTGTTATCAATTTCTGTTTATCCTTTTAATGCTTGTTGAATATTGTATGTGCCGATTCAAATGTCAAAGATTTTGTTAACACATGCATTCTACTTTAAGCATAATCTTTTGCTTTAACGTAATTTGTAATTTAAAGCTTGGCATCTGATTTCAGAACAGTCTCATTCTTACAAATTTGCTTATCACTAGGGACACAAACTCTAAATGATCAAATTCATTTCATTAAAGGTTATTTCAGAAAATATGTCCTTGTGAGTTCTGAGAGAGAGAGAGAGATTAAAAATATTATTGATTTTGGATGCAAGAAGTATCAATTGATAGTAAAAATGAAGTACATTCTTCATATTTTAATGGAAATATTTTCCCATCTTGACTTACTGAAAATCAATTTGATGTACATTAGAATAAAGGATATAATGCAATTTCATAATTTTTTTGTGTTAAAATAAGTTTTTCAAATTTAAAAATACATTTAAAAGCACATTTAAGAGTAATAATTATTAATGAGCTCCTATTTTTTAAATTATATATAATCAAAATTTATTTTCTTTATTGAAAAATTTTTTTTACTATTCGGCCGGCCGAATATTCGGTATTCGGCCTAAAATTTGGCCGAATATTCGGTATTCGGCTATTCGGCCAAATCACTATTCGTCCCATCCCTAGTAAAAACTTGGAAAAATTTAGGACCATTTTTATAAAAACCTTAATTACTCTGCAAGTATGCATGCTATTTGCATAAAAATGAACACAGTGTATTACAATAAGGCATTCAATCATAATCTAGAGTTTGAGCGCTTTTGCTACATCAGTTTTGACAGCGTTATTCAAAAGATATTCATTCTTTTTTAATTTGTTGACGGTCCCCTATGGAGTTTCGGTAAAAAATCTTCACGGAGATGTATGACGTATACTATTATATTTATACACTAAGAGTTTCGAGATGATTCCTCATGTATATTACTAGATATTTAGTAAAATGTCTAAAATCGAAAGTGTCCCATAATCAATGGCAATATAGTGTATTTCTTCGCGATTTTTAAATTTCTCAAGACCTTTTAATGTAATTTTCAACATGAATTTTTGACATTCGTAAAAGGAATTTTGTTATTAGCTTCAATTGTGAATTTATTTGTGAAAAAATTCCTTTTAGAATAGTTTAAACCACTGTAATAAATTTTGTCTTTCTGTAACTTTCTAATCTTTAGCGACATTTACTTTTTTTTCTTTTCTTTTTTTTTTTCTTTAGTTTCGAAGCAATTTTTCGATATCATAAAAAAAAAAAAAAAATCGGGATTTAATCTTTTAACGCAATGTACTGAAATTTGTCCTTTTTTCAGTTAAGTTTATTCGAAATTCGATTAAAAATCTTCGCATTTTTGTAAATTTTTTAATGATCTTTTTTTTTTTTTCCTTCGCTCTGTGGTGTTTTTTTTTTTTTTTTTATTTACAAAAGAAATTCTTTTTTAATCTTAAATAAATTTTACTATTATAATTTTTGAAATATTAACGATTCCTAAAATACCATTTTTAGTGCTCCCGCCCCCCCCCCCCCTTTTTTTTTTCTTTAGCGATTCGCTGTGATTTTTCCGCATTAGTTAAAGAAATCCAGTTCCAAACTTCCAGTCAAATATAGTGCATTTTGTTTTTTGCTATAAAGTTAAATAAGAATTCATGAAACTTTTTTTTTTTTTTAATATTTCGCTATTTTTATTGCGATTTCGCGTTTTGTGCACTGTTTTGATGAGAGTCGGAAACGCAGCGAACTATCAGGTTTGCTGTGTCAGTAAATTAAATTTTTTTTAGCAAAATAAAAATGTAATTGATTTCTATATTGATTATAAAAATATAGAAAATGATTTTTATATACAAAATTTAAGGTGAATTTATTATTGAATTAAATATTTCATTGTTGATAGTTGTGTTTTTAAAAAATAATATTTTTAATGTAAAATTAAATCTTTATGTTAAATGTATCAAATTAAATTTGAAATGATAATGTAATTTTCTCTGCATGTCATAATTTTTCTATGTAATGTCAATAATATGTTGTGAAGTTTGCTCTAAGCTTGTTTATTTATTTATTTTTATACTTTATAATATTGATTTTGACATTATAATGTGTGACTTCGCCAAAGGTAAATCAAGAGAAATTATTCGCTTCTTGAATTTTTGTCTTATTTTTAGTTGCTATTTTCTTATTAATATTACCAATATGCGATTTTGTGTTGTATATACGATTTTAAAAAGATAAATAACTTGTTATACTATATCATTATTTTCCTATTTGAAATTCATATCCAAATGTTATACGCAACATGACTGATTTTAAATGTTTAACGTATTGTATCTCAGTAACATTTATTTTAAAAATATTTACCTGTTGTAACAGAATTTTTTGCTAATAATCATACCTTGCGTAATTTTTCGAAATGAAAAACAAGGCAAAAGTGTTGCTGTTACTTTTTATATGAGACTTTCTGGCTTTTTTTAATACTAGTACAATGTGATTTCTTAATTTAATTACAAGTTAGCTGTTGTTACTTTTAAAAAATAAAATTAAATAAATTACGCACTTTGACTATTTTAGATTACTTAAATATAAATACATCTTATAATGCATTTTATATTTATACAAAAAAGATATAGTTATTATATTAATTTACTTATTTAAAAAAATTGAGTAATAATTTAATTTAATTTTTTTTTTTTTTTTTGTCTTTGGGGCGGCAAAATAAGGCTCGCCTCAGGCGGCGAAATGTCTAGCGCTGGCCCTGGCCCATAAAATATTGAAATTTTATTAACCACATAAAATAAATTAAAAGCAGACTTGTATAAAGTCAAAAACTTTCTGCAGACTAAATATTGGGTCACAAACTTTCTGCAAATTTAATGCTTTAATACGATCCATAAATTAAATTTGCGTTTTTTACATGATTCATGGATGGAATTTGCATTTTTTATGCACTTTATGGATAGAATTAGTGTTTTTTGCACAATCTTTAGACAAAATTTGTGTTTTTTTGTGTGCCCTTTTGTCGAAATTTCCATTTTTCATGCAGTGCTTTGTAGAAATTCCCGTGATCCTCTGTTCAAAGTTCAAATACCAGTTTTTTTTTATGAGATTCTTTATTGAAATGCATGTCTTTTTATGTGGTTTTTCGCAGTAGTTGGTCAATTAAAGAAATCAGTCTAAAACTAATCTTTAAATATGATGCTTAAGCTGTGGTTAACAATAATTCATATAAAACTATTAGTTGAAATAAGCAAGATGGAAGTAGATTACTTTAATTTACTGCAATTGTCTCCAACTAATCAAAAATTAAATATTTACACTTTCTAATAACAAAAATTATAAAATGACTTCTCTTAAAGCAGGCAGCAGATAACAATGTGACAACAACTGCTCCAAAGTTTTAACTGAAGATTTTATCTGAATTATTTTCAAATAAATTGCAGCTTCAAGTACATGTTTAAAATCCTGCAGTGATTTTTTCTGTTTATTTTTTATTAGTTCGTTGAACCTTTTTATTCTTCTGTAACAATTTCTCTGAATTTTCATGGTGTGGGAATTCAAATTCCAATTTCAAACGCATGTTCACTTTACAGAGAGGTGGAGTAGAAATGGGGACAAAAATAGCGCTAATAATACAGGGGTGTTCAGATTAGAGGATGTTCAGAAAATACAGAGAGTTCGTCTTTTGTTAAGACTATGGAGTTTCGGCAGGACTACTGGAATGTGTTTATATTACCGGGGTGTTCACATTAGAGAGTGTTCAGATAGAGAGTCCACTTAATATGGTGCTACTGAACATGTAAAGTGACACCAATCGTTCAGTAAAGCGGATAAAAATCTTGACTGTATTGGCACATCATACACACAAACAGGCAAAACTTCAGCAGTTGGTGAATTTGATTGCTCGTTTACTCACCAAATGAAGCATTTTGTCGCGATTTGGCGCAATGGCAAGAGGCAGCGAGAACCCTCAGTGTCAACAATAATACAACACTATAAAATATGCATGGAGGAGTTATGAAAAATAAATAATAAAAGCTAATCATTTATTGGTTATAAAGTAAAAACAATGAAGACTGTCCATTTCTGTTTACATCTACTCTATATAGTTAGAATAATGTCAGCAAAGATTCTTTAAAACAGTTTTGTCTAATCTCCTGAATCAAATCCAGTTAGGAGCATGTTTTGACTAAAGTGAATTTCATCAGTAAAAATTGCAACTGTGCTTTTAAACAAAATAGCATACCATCAAAGTTTCTGAATATCAATAAATGAATACATCTTAACACTACTGATGTTGTTTGTTTCTCAACTCTACATATGAATAGCATAATACCTTTTTTTATACACTAAATGAATTTATAAAAAAACATTTTGGGAGGCATAAAATTTAAACTAAAATCATTTAATTTAATCCTCAAATTTCATGTCAAAAAAGAATTATTAATTGCACATACATAATATAATAGAGCGTAGACATTCTACTGTAATACAATCTGGATAAGAGATTTTTGTGTACAACTCTTTTAAAGTGGGCATTTTCTTGAGTATAACATTAAAAACAATAATTCGAACAAAAAATTAAGCAAGTTATGTTCGTAGTCACTGCAGATTATATCTTAATATAAGTTTTTCACAGTATAACATATCGCGACATGAAAATTTTCTATAAACAAACAAAGCTGTACAATTAATAACAGAACATGTAAAGTAGTCGGAAATATGAAATTCTAAAAATATAAATTGGAATAGAATTTGGATAAACTTACTTTGATAATGAAAATGTAGTATGAAGAAGAGGTGCTTCGGCAGAGCCAAATTGGTTGTCTGCCGATTTGCACTCACAAAACTGACAAGTATGACTGACATTCATAAAGCAAATCAATTAATTTAATGAAACCCGTAATGATACATTAAAAAACTAATTAATCGTGAAGTGTACAAAATGTATTTAGGAAGTTAATTTTTTATATTAAACATGATATATATTTACATGTCAACTAGAAACCGAAAGCAGTTAACATCCAATTACGATTAAAGATAAATATCGATATAAATTACAGAAGAAAAACACTTATGGTTATTGCATCCATCTCTCTTATATTTTAAAATGTAAGATATATAAAAAGGAAAAGTTTATTCTAGGAATTTTTAGGAATTAAAGGTGGGTTTATATAATGACGGACGTAGAATACCTTTATGGAAGTAGAGTGCCTTGGGTTGGGATCCAGATAGGTTTCTAGCTCGAGATTTGAGATTGACCAATCCGAAGCCTACAATTTTGAAAACTTTTTGATGTTTACTAGAGCTGTTGCAACGACGCAGGGATGCAGTAGAGGTTAAACGCGGGTATACGCTGTATACTCTCTGCATTTTTTAAGGAACACTGTATACCCTCTGTTTCTCAAGAAAGCTATAGTATATACAATTAGGGTATACTCTCTGCCTTTAGCGTATACCCTCTACTTCAAGCGAATACCCTGTTTTTTTTTTACGACTACACCAGTGCCCATAAGGAAAGGGCATGTTTGCAAACAAACACTTCTGTCAACCAATCTACCGCTACATTTTTTGTCATAGCGATCATTGTAGGACTCATCTTGACGACGTAACCCAATCATATCATACTGACATGCATTAGCAAACTTAGACCAATCAAATTTCCGGAGTTCAACCGTACAGTGTCAGTCGTTAAAGAACGGACAGGTTTTTCTCCCTTATCCACAGTAATTCGTCCACAGTGACGTCAGCTGCTCTTTCCTTATACGGCACAAACTCATCCTGCGGACATACGATAAGCGTCTTATTCAGAATATAGTCTCGTCCGGCGGACATCCTATAATATCCGATCGTTATCCGGCGGACGTCCGGAGAGGAGCACTCACAGTAGTGATGGGCGATTCTGGAAATTTTGAGAATCGATTAAAATCGATATCGTATAAAACAACATCGATCATAATAAGAATCGATTTCTCATTTCTAGAATCGATATTTCGATATTCAGGTTCACACAGAGAAGATCCAAATTACTAATTCCAAAACTTAGACAATCAGCAGGACCGTAATTACCGCCTCCCATCCCCATCCCCATTTAGGGAGGCATAGAATTAAGCTATTGCAGATTTTAGAGTCGGATAATAAGAATTTTAAATTTTAAAATGATTGTCACTTATGGTTGTCACTTACACAAAAACTTTGAAAAATTCGAGACCACATAACTCAACTAATAACAACACTGAGTAACTTGGCATTAAACCAAGTATAAAGAGTGCCAAGGGCGTGTAACTAGGATGGGGAACAAGGAGTATAGACAAAGAATTTTTTTTTCTAATGCCAACCAAATGTTACACGAGATAGTTTGGAAGAACAAAAAATATGCCCCATTCCCAAGGGGGCAGGTAAACCCCACTCTTGACGGAAAGGCGACCATAGCCCAAATGTATCTTTTGTCGAAGTTTCAAAATGAGGATTTACAACAAAATAGAACGAGAATTGGACATTTTAAAAATTGCATTCATACTTTGAACGGCCCATTTAGTAAAGATTGGCGAAGAAGGGGGGGGGGGCGAGGGATTAGAACGGACGAATTTGAAAAAAAAATAATTAACTAATAACCCAAATAACTGAGCTTCAAACAAAATCAGAATAATCAGACTCGCCAAATTGTGAGTTCTCAATTTCTACACTTTTTTTTTTTTTTTTTTTTTTACACAATTTTTAGCTTATATTTTGGCAACTGTAAATCAACAATAGCTATGTTTAATTTTTATTTAATCTACTAAAAGAATGCTTGAAGCATTCATGCCTTTTGAGTTAGGAGACATTTAGAAAGTTCTCATTTGTAATAGCTTCTGTAGAAGATAATCAAAATGCTATTTGATAAGCAGTTATAAAAAAAAATAGGATTTTTTCAGACCATTGAGAATAAAAGGATACAATAAAGGGTTAAGGATGCATTTTTCAGCATTACATGCCAAATTTGTTTTACTAACATTCCTTTTCATTTGGCAAATATTTTTTATTTCTTATTCGCCAAATTGCTAATGTTGCTCAAATGTTAGCAAGAACCCTGATCACAAAGTATTTTCCATTTAAAAAAGTTCTATCATAGAGAAATTATACATTAGTCAGATTCCTTTATAGACAAGTCCATTTTACCAGTTTTTACAATATTTAGTTTGCTTAAATACTGTATTTGTTGTTAAAAGATGTTAGCTTCCCCCCAAAAATTTGGAGCCCCCCCCCCCCCCCCTCCCTGAAATTATTCGCTGATTACGGCTCTGAAGCATACCCAGAAATACTTGCGAGTACAAAAAAAAAAAAAAAAACTAAGCCTTTTTTACAGGGTTTATTTGGAATTTATTGCTTCATATAATGTCGAACTTCAGCAATGTAACTGATAAATTAACAAGCAAATGCCCATCAATTGAGAGATTTTTTTTTGCTCAAAAGTGGATAAAAGCAAAATTGCTGTTTAAAATATTAATGATAAGTCAAAGTTTGTGTAATCTATCAGGATTCAATTCATTTTGAGGTAGATGTGATTTGTTGCAATTGAAATGAATAAATTTTCAGATTTCCTCTAAAGAAATCTCTATTCATTTTGTCCAGTATTAAGGGAAAACCAAGTTCATGACTAATAGGACTTAAAACTGGGAAAATACACTAAAGACATATATTATATCCAAAAACTGCTTTATACCTTGGATGTAAAATTCATAGATTTCAGTGATGTCTTTGGACTTCAAAAATTTTGGGTCGCCACAAACAATAAGTCATATTTTAAATGCATAAAATGAACTTGTTCATTTGGAAAAGAAAAATGAAATGCATAAATTGTTTTAATAATAACAAATATCACTATTGTCTGCATTTTTTTTTAAAAAAAGGGGTAGGTCAGTTTTATGGAAAAAAAAACATTTTTGCTGAAAAAGATACTTTCATTGAGTAAAAAAGTACTTTTTGTTCAATGAATTGGTGCTAGTCACATTCACTCAAATAAATGGAGCAACCAAAAACAGATTTTGGAGCAGGAAAATCTACTCTTTTTTTTTTTTTTCATCCTTTAGACAGAATTTGCGTTTTTTTTTTTTTTTTTTTTTTTTTTTTTTTTTTTTTTTTCCTTTTGGACGAAATTTGCAGTTTTTTCCCCACGATCTTTGGACAAAATCTACCAATTTTGATAACATTCTCTACCAATTATTGATAACATTAGGCATTAGAGCATTAATATTATTTTGATAGTATTTTCAAAGAAAAAATTGAATATGTTGCCAAAAGATAACAAACGACAGCAGTTTGTAGAATGCATATGAGGATAGAACAAGAAAATTTGATTTCACCTTTAGGGCTTGAGGATTCTGCAAAGCTAACTCTAACTCTTGTAAAATGTTTTTTAAATTATAACAAAATATTTTTTCCATTTAACCTTTTGAAATTTACATACATGAAATAAATTATGTATGTTCGTGCAAAAAAATAAAATAAGTATTTAAAAAAAAGGCTGATGCATTTTCACAAATAAAACTTGCAAGCAACTTGTGCATGCTACTTTTTAACATTAATAGACGTATATAAAGGGGTGTAGTCAGAAAAATAACAGAGGATATATGCTGTAAGCAGAGGGTATACCCTAGAGTGTGTATACTATAGCTTTCTTGAGAAACAGAGGCTATACGGTATTTGTAATTATATGAAATGTACTCTGTACATTTATTCTAAAAGAAGAAGAAGAAAAAATTCTCTTTCACACTTAAAATTTTTTTTGACACAATGGTTTTTCTTTGTCTCTCAATATATGCTAGAAAAGCAATGCCTTTTATGCCTGCACCCTAAGGCAGCTACCTTACATATGGTGCCATCTCTAAGACTTTTATGATGTGACAATCACACAAAAGATATTACAATATCATAATTTTTAATGTCCCTATACCTATCTCCATAACGTCCTAATCAGCAAACTTATAATATTTTTTAATAAAAAAAAGTATTTCCTAACAAAGTATAACTTAAAATAAACTATAGAAATTAATAGCAGTGTTATAGTAATAAAAAAAACTCAGAGAATACATGCAGGGGCGTTCCGACCCAGTGTGCAAAGTGTGCGGCACACACAGGCGCCGAAGCAGTAAAGGCGCCTAAAGATTTCAGTTGAGAAGCAAATGTTAAAAAAAATATTATTGAATTTTTGTAAGTGATGTTAAATAATAATTAATCACTCAATAATCATCTTGATTATGCATTTAATGAAAAATAAAAAGTTGAGAATTATGCCGGCAACAAAACGCACGTCATACCGACATGAGTTACATACGTGTACTGACGAATCGGCGCACAAACCACGCCAAGTAAAAAGGAAGGTCGCCAAGCACAACCAGAATTGGCGAGATATCGCTCAAATTCAACACTCCTTCCCGATATCAAGGCCAATTTTGAATAATACATAAAATAAATACAAATAATTAGCCAAAAAATATATACACAACAAAAGAAAACTTAAATAACAGATATAAATAGTCAGTTTTCACTTTGAATTATACTTTTAACCAGTCCAAGTCTATCACGCAAGTTCATAAACTGAATGCTAGAGAGAGATTTAGTCATAATATCAGCAGTTTGTTCTGCTGATGGAACATATTCTAATTTTAAAGTATCTCGTTCAACTTTCTCTCTAATCGAGTGAAAACGCACATCAATGTGCTTCGATCTTCGATGGTGCTGGGGATTTTGGGCAAGTTTTATGGCACTTTGGTTGTCAACATACAAAATGGGAGTGCCATCATATCCTATTAGCTCCTTGAAGAGTAACTTGAGCCAAACAAGCTCATTAGCTGCCTCACTAGCGGCAACATATTCTGCCTCGGTAGAAGAAATTGCGACAGAATGTTGCAATCGAGACCACCATGTTATTGCACCACATGAATTAATGGAAACCATACCAGAAGTTGAGCGTCTCGTCTTTTCATCACCAGCATGATCGGCATCACTAAAAACGGAAAATTCTGTTTTTACATGTGACTTGTACAGAAGACCAACATTGCTTGTGCCTCGTAAATACCTGTAAATTCTTTTCACATGTTTCCAATCTTCTTTTGTTGGTTTGCATAAAGCTCTTGAAACCAAAGCTACAGCAAATGCTATATCAGGTCTAGTAGCAACAGCAAGATACTGTAAACAACCTACTGCTTCTCTGTAGGGAACATCAGCTGTCGATGAATCTCCTTCCTGAGATTTAGCCACCTCACAAGGTGTAGATAGTGGTTTTGAGTTTTCAAGCCTAAATCTTTGCAGTATCTTTTCAGTATACAAAGACTGAGAAATAAAGATGTCACCATTATCTCTATGGTCAATTTTTACTCCTAAGAAAGAATCAAGAGGACTATCAATAATTTTAAACTCTTCTTTCAGGCTGCTAATTAGTTTCTCTATTTCTGAAACACTTGATCCAGCTACAAGTCCATCATCTACATATAATGCCACTATTAGTATAGATGAATCCTTTTTCTTTGTGAATAAACAGGGATCAGCTTGTGACTGTTGAAAATTTAATTTCTGTATTGCTTGAACAAAACGTCGATTCCAACAGCGTGGAGCTTGCTTCAAGCCATAAAGTGAGCGAACTAATCTGCACACACGTCCAGAACCATCATCAAAACCTTCTGGCTGTTTCATGTAGAGCTCTTTATCAAGAAAACCATAAAGGAAAGCTGTTTTCACATCAAATTGATGCAGGTATAGGTTTTGCGAAGCAGCAACACTAAGAACTGTGCGCAAAGTGTCAAATCTGGCTACTGGTGCAAACAAATCATCATAATCATAACCAGCTTTCTGAGAGAATCCTCTTGCCACAAGTCGAGCTTTAGCTTTACAGGGAGAACCATCTGTATTTGTTTTCAATCTATATACCCACTTGTTGTCGAGTATCTTTTTATTTGCTGGAGGTTCTGTGAGCTCCCATGTTCCATTTTCTTCATGAGACTGCAGTTCTTCTCTCATGGCTTCTTTCCACAGCTGAGATTCAGGCGACTTCACTGCTTCATCATAGCAGGCAGGAGTTTCAAAACCTGTAAGTGTACTTACAAACAGTACATAATTTTCTGACAGAAATTGCGGCCTTTTATGTTCTCGTTCAGGATAGCGTCTTCCATGATCAGTTTCATCTTGACATTCATCTTCATCACTCTTTTGGGACATTTCATTTTCTTCCTCTGAATGCACATCACTACTGGTGACTTCAACAGTCAATGGCTTATATGTGAATTCATCACAAAATGTAACATGGCAGCTTCTTTCCACTTTGTTTTTGGAAGGTATAAAAACTCTATATCCATCATGAGCTTCATATCCAACAACCAGACCTTCTACTGACTTTTTATCCCACTTTCTGCGTCTTTGTTTTGGTTCATGTACATAGCATTTCGTACCAAATATTCTTAATCGTTTCATGTTGAAATTTTCCGATTTTCCATGCCATAATTCATACGGAGTTTTATCTTCTACTGGAGTTGGACCTGTATGATTCAACACGAAGACAGCAGTATTACATGCTTCAGCCCACAACTTCTTCGGCAATTCTTTTTGGTGAACCATAGCTCTTGCAGCTTCCACAATGATACGGATCTCTCTTTCAGCAGCTCCGTTCTGTTCAGGTGTCTCAACCATTGCCAAACGCAGATTAATACCTCTGTCATTTAAAATCTTCTTCACAGAATAGTTCTCAAACTCTTTTCCAGAATCACAAAGTACCTCTTTAACTGTATGTCCAGCAGTCTTCGCTTCATTAAGGAACGTTTCTATACAACTTGGTACTTCACTCTTGGCTTTCAAGAAAAATACTCTGCGAAATTTTGTATAATCATCTTTGAGAACAAGCATGTAACGTGAACCACCAACTGAATCTTCTTCCATTGGACCAGCAAGATCAGCATTTATTTGTTCAGCAGGCTTCGTAGGTCTAACAGGTCTTGAGTGGAATGACTTTCTTTGAGATTTGCCATACATACATCCTACACAAAAATCAGAATTCTCATTTGATAAAGAAATACCCTGTCTTTTAAGAAATTTAATGCAGTATTTCTTGTTTTGATGTGCCATCCTTTCATGCATTACTTGAAGAGTATCACTAGTACTTGCAATGAGAACAGTTGCAGGTTTTCTAGGATTTATAGCAAACATTTTCATTTCAAATAGATTATTAACTGATTTCTGAGCCATTGCAATAGTTTGATTACCATTTTTCACATAACAAAAATTATTTTTAAAAACAACATTTAGTCCTTTACTTAAAGCATGAGAAATAGAAAATAACTGATATTTCAACTCTGGTACGTACCAAACATCTGTTAGATGATTTTCTTGCCATTTGCCAGCCACAAGAGTTTTCACATTAATATTTCCTGAACCATAAGCAAGAAGTTTCCGACCTCCTGCATCATTGACTACTTCTGGGACAACAAATTTCTTAAAACTTTCAAACACAGAAGAATCAAAAGTCATATGCTGAGATGCTCCAGAATCTGCAATCCAGCTTTTGTCATCTTGAGAAATTGAACAAGGCATGGCAACACCAGATGAAGAAGAAACTGTTTTGTTTTTATTTTGAGGACAATTTATTCGTTTGTGTCCGGAAAATCCACACTGAAAACACGTAATATTTCCGTTCATGGGTTTCTTATTCTGCCATTTCTTCGGTTTTGGCTTATTTCCTCTTGAATATTTGGCGTTGGCGTCATCTTTTCCATAACTTGACAACGGCGCTTGCCGATTCGATTGAATTTGCAGAGCGGTAGTTTCAAATTGCTGCTGTTCTATTTGTTGCTCAAAAGCACACAATCGTTCTGTTAAAAGTTCAATCGATCGATCTTTCAAAGGAATACCATCCCAAACAGTCTTAAATGCAATGTATTCTTGCGGCAACATCGAAATAATCCGAAAAAGTAACATCGCTCCTGGAACAGCACATTTCAAAATACGTTGCAATTCGTCGTTAGCTTCAATGAAAATATTTTGACTTCGACTTATAAATGATGCAATATTTTCACCTTGTTTCCATTCCAGATGAAAAAATTCAGTCCACAAACGATCGAGTCGATGCGTCGAAGATTTATCGTAAATCGCGGTCAACTTTTCATATGCATCTTTTGCAGTTGAGCAGGTTTTAATATAATCAAAGTTCACATCATCCAGCGCCTGAGAAATAAACAAAAGTGCCTTTGCATCTGCCAGTTCAAATTTCTTTCTCGCGTCAGCTAAAGCGGCAGCATCGGCAAATCCATCCGCCATTTCCGGAAAAGTCTTTTCTCCGTTAACATAACTCAATAAATCGTGCGTTTTTAATAACAATGACATGGACATTTTCCATCTTGTCCAGTCTTTTGCCGATTCCAATTTCTCAATCGTGAACTTAAAGTCCATTGGTGCCATTTTTAATTTCTTAATCCGGAGTACACAACGCTACGAAAAAAATGGCGCGACGCTTAAATTCAATCACTTAAAGTTCACATAAATACGGCATTTTTCGCATTGGAAACGTTGCTGGAGGCCATAACCTATTGAATTTTTGTAAGTGATGTTAAATAATAATTAATCACTCAATAATCATCTTGATTATGCATTTAATGAAAAATAAAAAGTTGAGAATTATGCCGGCAACAAAACGCACGTCATACCGACATGAGTTACATACGTGTACTGACGAATCGGCGCACAAACCACGCCAAGTAAAAAGGAAGGTCGCCAAGCACAACCAGAATTGGCGAGATATCGCTCAAATTCAACAAATATTAATATAAAAAATATATTTTCTTAGCATCTGAGTTATCTTTTATAGATTTACCTTATACAAATTATTTATAAATATTAATTTCTTTCTTTAAAATTTTATTTTATTCTACTTATGAGTCCTCTAATAAATCATTTAGACAAGACCTGTCCAACCTTTATAAAACAGAGGTGCACCTCATATAGTTATAAATAATGAAAGGCGCCGTAATTCACATAGCTGAAAATATGCAACACTATTATCTCACTGCGGTGGAAAAGCGTAATACACAGTTTTATTACCGTAGGAGCTAAATTTCACTTGTTTTTTATTATTATTTATAAGAAACAATTGTCACTTTACTTCAGAATTTATCATAAATAAGAAGAAAATTACTATTCGGAAATACTGGTAAAAGTTTCTCCTACAATATCAGTCCATGAATAGAGGTAGACTTACATGTTAGAAACGTCTTATATGATGCGCGTATATCTCACGCTGATAGCTATAAGTCCCCTATGATTCAGAAACTATTTTAAAATAATTTAATTCAGAATAAATTTAAAATTAGATTTTCAGAGGGCTATCTATCTTCAAAAGTTTTGTAGATGAAGAAGCTATAGAAACTTTAATCACTGAATAACAAATTAATAGCATTAAATAATTAAAACTTATTTAAGGTCATCGATAACTATTACAAGAAAACTATTCAAATATTTTTAATTTTTAAAAATGTATCCCTTAAAAAGGATTTTTAATCTTAATAGCTAATAAGAGGATAGATTCCAATGGGTGCCAAGAAAACCTAAGGGCGCAATCGTGGCGTCCGTGGGGGACGCTTTGGAAAATACTGAATAAAGAAAAAAATGTAAAACCAGAACTTGGGGACTATGCACAGGGCCGTAGCTAAGGGGGTGTGCTATTAGTGTTCCTTCAACCTTCGGTACAACAAGGTTACAAACAAGGTCCAGGTACCCTAGGTTCTATGGGCGCCTCAGCTTACCCTAAAACATTTTGAGCCTCTCTGGAAAAGATTCCAGGGTCACTAAATTAATTTCTATTCCAAAAATTGAAATGAAATTCTGTTTAAAAATCTAATTTATATTTCCCTGCACTCCCTGCGTACACTCGTGACTATTCAAATACTGCATAAATTAGTGTAATGATTGTAAGATTTGTGCATTTCATTTCCAAACATAAAATCGAATTTTTGAAATATGAGCACTTATTAGCATTACACATAACCATAGACGTTACAGAGACTAAAATGGCAAAACAACAACAACAACAACAAAAAGTTCAATTTAGACATAGATAAATTAGAAACTACAATGATGGCTGTTAATATGAATGGAAAAATATAAATTATGAAAAAAGTGTTTTAAAATCCCGTGCACTTTATGTCCTACTAACCAACCGCCTTGGATCACCTAGGCCAATTACAATAACCTTAAATATTCTGAAGTAAAATATTGAATGTCAATGGCGGATCTAAGGGGGGGGCGATGGGGCGATCGCCCCCCCTTGGGCCCATAAAAGTTTCAAACCAACATGAGAGATCTTCATGGAATAGGAATAGGGCTGAAGCCCAAGGTCGGCGCTACGCGGCCCGACCCGGGCCGCGCCAATTCATGAATTAGGCAATGACGGATCTAAGGTGTGTGTGTGTGTGTGAGGGGGGGGGGCTAGATGGCGAAAGGGCAATCGCCCACCCTAATGTCGGGCTAGGTCAGGTCTTCTGAGTCGGACCGTGTCCTGATCTTTATTTTCTGTCGATTTGGGTCGGGCCAGACTTGTTTTTCTTCTTGGTCGAGTCCGGCCTGGAGTCATTCTTTTTAAATGTCTGTATTAGAGATGAGACAGTGCTCGGACTCGGACTCATTTTTTCTGAAACCTATAAATTTTACTTATCAATGAATAGAAAATATTAAATAAGCTTTTTCCCCACTTAAACATTACTTATTACTTTTCAAATCACTATATTGACATTTTGATTAGAATGAAGGGGAAGCAGAAATTGTGTTGTTTTTTTTTATTTTTTATTTATTTATTTTTTTTCTATTTTAGCAAACGATGCTATCTTAACCTTTTACAGGCCAAATTCAGATCCAGGCATATTTTAAATTATTTTTTTGCACATTATGCCTTCTAATGCTTTAGTTAAGGGATATTAGTCATTTAATATGATGCAAATTTTTTTATATGCAATTTTCAGAATGTTCCCAATTGGGGACATTGGTCACTTCCGGTGGTCATTTTACAGTGTTCATTGGTCATCTTTATCATTTTCCGTACATTTCCCCATAAATGATAGGAATATAATTTCTGTTTAAAAAAAACTTGTTATCTAATTCTAAAAATCTGTTTCAAAAAATCATTCTTATGACTGATTATTTTATAGTGGGCACTGGTCATTTTTTATGATTTTTTGTACATTTCCTCATTAATGATAGGATTGTAACTTCTATTTCAAAAAATCAAGGTTTCTTTTTACTCTTTCGGCAAATTTTTTCCGAGTCTAGTTTGATTAAATTTAATTTGTAATAAATTTTTAAACTTATGTTCCCAATTGGGAACATTGGCCTGTAAAAGGTTAAAAGCAAATTATTAGTAACTTCTGCAGACCTATTTTGTCATTTCCGACGATGGTCTGGCGCCAACGAAAAGGCGGGAATAATGAATTTAGTTTGATTTTTGTTTGTAGCATTGGTTATTTTGCAATAGAGTTGTTTATTTTATTATTATTTAGACATTTAATGCTAAGAGGATATTTTCTTTCAATTTTAGTTTGCGGTTGGCGAATAATTTAGATTTCTATTGTACACAGCGTATACAGGTCGTAATCGCTTTTCATATGGAAATAATTTTAATAATTGTTGCTTTTTTTGTGAATTCTGCTGATACTGAAGCTGTACTCTGAAATTTACGATGTCACTTTTGGTCGTAAGTAAATTTATTTTCCATATTATTCTGATAGAAAGCAATTGAGCAGTGTTTCCTCTATTCCTATAATAGCATTGGAATTTAAATTTATAAATATAATATTATTGTCTGGGTCACATCTATCCCAAAAGATTGTTATGAGGAATGAAATGGTTATAGTTAAAAATGTGCACTTTTCATAGAAAATTGGTAAATGTTGTCCGATTCGACAAATAATCGACAATAATTTCTTCAAGTTCCATATGCATTTATTTATGAAACACAGTTCACTAACATGTCCACAATGTTTTCTTATTAAAAGAGACAAAATATGACAATTTTTTTTATGTATTAAGTACATTTTTATTTTATACTAAACTTTTCTTTTGATAATATTAAATTTAAATTTTCGTTTAAAAGTAACATTACTATGGAAAATGTGGTTTAAAAATTATAATTTTTCCCCTAACATTAAAAAAATATATATATTATACATTTTTTCTTCCGCTGTATACTTTCGTTATCGGGCTCGGGCTCTGATAAAGCAAAATGTTTCGGGTTTGGGCGGGCTCGGATTTAAAATTGAGCTCGGGTGGGACCTAATTCTGAAAAAAGAGCCCGAACTCATGTCTTATCTGTATTGATCAAAATTTCCAGGTCGGGGCTCGGCCCTGAGTAAAAGCTAAACGTCTGTTCCGTGTCCGACCCAGCCTGTATGATAAGCATTATTGGGCCGACGCGATTCGTGCAATTCTTCACCCCGAGCTCAATTTGGACTGACATCTTACTTATTTGTTATTCATAAAAAATATATTTATGTTGTAGATTTGTTTTGCGAAATCTTACGAAATACATTTTTAAAAATTTACTTTTGTTTTTGACCAGCAGCAAAATATAGTAATCAACCAGTCTAAAACCCAGCAAGTAGCAAAAAAAGTAGAAGTTAACATGACCAACTGTAAAAAGTAGCAGTCAAACGGACCCAAATACGAACCACAGAAAAAGCATTGGTTACAGCGTGGTGCGAAAGGGTAGGGGGCGAAGGGGGCGGTCGCCTCATGTTCAGAAGTTTAAAGGACGTCAAATTTATACTACCAACATCATTTTTGGCCTGTCACAAGAAAAGTCGTTTGGGGGAGGGGGGGGGGGGCAAACTGAAACTTTGCCCAGGCGCAGTTTTCTCTTCGCACGCCCCTGATTAGCTAACACGACCAGCAGCAAAAAATAGAAATCAACCGGAACCAAACCCGACCCGCTTGAAAAATAGAAGTCAACCGGAACCAAACCCGACCCGCTCAAAAATTTGAAGTCAACCGGAGCCAAACGCGACCCGCTTGAAAAATAGAAGTCAACCGGACCGAAACCCGACCCTCTGAAAATATAGAAGTTCACCGGACCCAAACCCGACCCACAGTGAAAATATTAGTTCCGACCCGCGCATGAGTTTCGAGTCTCCGAATTTTTAAAATTCGGACAGACAGACACACAGACGGACGGCAAAAATTTTTTCCTAAAAATATGTTTTTCGGAATCTCCAGTATCTGAAACGTGTAAATCCGTCAAAAAAAATTTTTCGATTTTCAAAACGATTCCAAGACTTACCCTATACTACGTATGATGGGTAAGTAAAAATATGTTTGGCGAATCCTTGAAATGACTTCAAAAATTTTTTTGAACAATAAATATTAATATTTTCACACGTGAAAATTATTAGAACCTGAAAAATACCGTGATTGTATCAACAGTTGTTGTTGTTTTTTACGTTTGAAACGAAACTTCAGAGAAATGAAAAACATGAGAACTGATGCGAATCACTACCAAATAAAAAGGTTTTTGAAATAGTAATTAAAAATACCATTGAAATCGGTTTTCTTTATTTATTATTATTTATTTGTAATTTTACCAGGATCTCACTATATCCCAAAATGCAGAAAAAATCAAACGTTACGCTTTTGGTCAGTGGGAAGGACACAAGCATGATCTCGTTGAGGAATAAAAGATCGCCATTTTGCGATGATCATTAAGGGTTTTTAATTAATATTTCGGGTAATTAAAAAAAAAAAAAAAAAAACTGAGTGTCAGGTGTACGGCATCTACCATCATCAATACTTATCCAAATTTTTAGATCTTTATGTGCGGTAGATTTTCTTAGCCATCGTCAATACATGCAAAGTAAAAACAAACATCTTTCTTTTAGATGCAATATATTGTTATTGCATTAAATTATTTTCTCCGGGATAATGAAATTTTACCGTAACGTAGGATTTTGATAGAGAGTACTTTCATTTACACAGGTTTTACTGTGTTACGAATTTTATTTACATAGCTGCCATCCTTCTGTATTTTTCAAGTAATTTAAGCATGTTTGGAAACAGAAATTTATTTATTTAATGGAATAAAGTACGAACTGTAAAGAAACAAGACATATTTTATTAAATGAATTTTCTGGTTCAAAAAACTCCAAAAGAATAACAACTATACATTTATAAATAGTCATAGTTTTTTTTTGGGGGGGGGGATAAAGTTTTTTTTTTTTTTTTTTTTTTTTTTTTTTTTTACAGGCGATTGGATTGGGGGGGGGGGGCGCCAAATGCAGTTCTGCACACAGGCGCTGAATACTGCTGGCACGCCCCTGAATACATGCGATAGGCAGAGTCCAGAATGTTCATGGCTAGAGCTATTAAGGTATCACTATAGCTATTTTTGAAAAACAGAGGGTATACGAAGCTTCTTTAAAAAATTCAAAAGGTATATGGCATATACCTCCGTATACCCTCCACCACATCTCCGATAAATAATAAATCAGAGAAAATTATTGAGGGTACTTTTATACACAGTAAGTCTTTGTGTTTTACATGATTTGTAAAGTATTTAAAATAAAACTTTATTAAACATTGTATGCAACTTTTAGATAGCTGTTTTTATAAATAAAAAAATTATATGCTAGAGAGTTAAAAAATTTTACATATATTAAAATAATGATAAATAAAACGAAATAAAAAAGATCAATTGTGAATCAACAGTAAACCTGGAGAAAAAATACCTGAAATATTCTACTAACGGTGAAAAAAAGCTTATGACGCATTTGTCATTGTATGGTGTCTCAACTTCAGCGATAATATTCCTATGCTAATTTTCAGCAAGGAGACTTAAGCACTAGGTGTTTGTCTAAGGGAAGTTCCTCACTGCATAGGCGATTAATTATAAAAACACCGAGCAGCAAGGACATTCTCTTGAATTTTTTTTTCTTTCTGTCATTTTCTTCAGCAGTTAAAAAAAATCTATCGGCTGTTCATGTTCAATCAATACATCTTCTTTAGTTTCAAAGATAATTCCAAAATATATTCTGCAATCTGTTAAAAAAAGAAATATAATATACAGAAAATTTGAAAATTTCACTTCAATACATCATTAATGTAAACATGCAATTTCATAATATATTAATTTCAAAGGATTTTTTGAATACCGTAATTTCGGGTGTATAAGCCGCGGATCAAACAATTCTTTTTCGACCCAGAATTTTTTAAGAAACAAATGTAACTACTTAGATCGACGTAAATATTTGTCTTCAATCACCAAACAAGATTTCTGGGTCCAAAAAGAATTGTTTGATCCGCGGCTTATACACCCGAAATTACGGTAGTTTAAAAAAATTACAATTTTTATGTTATGTTTTTCTAGAAAAGTAAAGAAGTTTTTAAAGTTTTGCAAGCTTACAGGCATACCTACAGATTTAGAAATACTGTAGCATGGGCAAATTTTTTGAACAATAGACGCAAAGAAAAATTAGGTGTAGGTATCTCACCATTTAAAAAAAAAAAAAAAAAAAAAAAAAAAAAAAAAAAAAAAAAACCTATGATGTATTTGATCGATATTAAGAGAGTGCTAGTCTACAGCTTTAAAGTATGGTTTAGGGGGATCATTATTTATAATTGTTGCTTGTATTTTCTCACTAAATAAAGGTCTATTTCCTCAAAAAAAAGTGTCCTTAAGTTGAATTTTACTGCCTGAGTTTGTTTTAAATCACTAGGGGGGCCCCGCCCCCCTGCTCGCTAGTCGCTATGCTCACCAACCCCCCGCGTAATCGCTTCGCGATTCCAAATTATTGTCTACCCCTGCTTGCTGCGCTAGCCAATAACCCATGGTATGAATAAGCAGTTGCAGACCTTTCAAATGATGTGTCACACAATTGGTGTTGTAAAGAAATTACAAAATGCGCCCCCTCTGAGGGCAGAGGGGGGGGGGTTACACACAAGGTATCCATAATATGAATAAGCAGTTGCAGACCTCTCAAATGATGTGTCCCACAATTGGTGTTGTAAAGAAATTAAAAATGTGCCGCCGTGGGGGGCAGAGTGGGGGATGACACACAACACATCCATAATATGAAAAAGCAGTTGCAGACCTTTCAAATGATGTGTCACTCAACTGGTGTTGTAAAGAAATTAAAAATGTGACCGCCCCCCCCCCCTGGGGAGAGCAGAGTGTGGGGGTGACACACAAGACATCCATAATATGAATAAGCAGTTGCAGACCTTTCAAATCTTGCGTAACACGACTGGTGTTGTAAAGAAAATAAAAATGTGTCCCCCCTGGGGAGCAGAATGGGGGATAACACACAAGACATCCATTATATGAATAAGCAGTTGCAAACCTCTCAAATGATGTATCAAACGACTGGTGTTGTAAAGAAATAAAAAATTTGGCGAAACATTACACTTATCGCCAAGTTGGCGTCACTTTTGACAACTAATTTTGGTCGCCAAATTTGGCGATATATCGCCAAGTTGGCGACAAACTTGGCGATTGTTGGCGTTGGTAACCTTTCCTCTCTTTATGGTAACCCATATGGCGATGCATAGACGGAGCCCTTTCCTGATTGGTCTATTCGACTCATGGAAGGAGTGGACAACCCGGATTCGTTAGTTCCGGAAATCTTCCACATCAGCATCATTCCAGGAGTCATTCCTTTTAAGGCTAGTTTTTTTTTACTATAGAAGGATAATCATTAGTTTCAATAAGTCACATGCACAACTCTGCGTTATTTTTATGAATTCTAGCTTTATGATTTACAAGAAAGTAAGCAAATACCTATATTCAATAAAAATTCCATTCTTGCTACATAAATAAACTGTAGAATAGTTCACATACATTAAAATGTAGATATTTGTAAGGGACACTACTTCAAACTTATATAATTTTCAAATCAGATATTAGTATTTTAAGTGTTTCCACAACAATATTACTGATGCTAGGAAGCTAGAATCTTAAGGCCCCTGTTCTCGCTCGAGGAAACGTTCGCGAGCTAATGCTATTCCTATGGGGAAGCATTTTTCTAATAACTCTTTCGCATTTTGACATTTTTGAATAATTTTTTTTGCATTGGATAGCTGAGGTGCATGCCGACAGCGCACCTTTTTTACTTTTTCGATTTTGGTTGCAGATAATTTTTAAAAAGTTTGTTTCACTTTCAAAACCGGTTTCGAAACGGAAAGTGCTTTTAAAAAATATATCTGCAACCAAAATCGAAAAAGTAAAAAAGGAGCTCTGTCGGCATGCACCTCAGCTATCCCATGCAAAAAAAATTATTCAAAAATGTCAAAATGCGAAAGAGTTATTAGAAAAATGCTTCCCCATAGGAATAGCATTAGCTCGCTAGCGTTTCCTCGAGCGAGGACTGGGGCCTTAATTAAAATTTCTGTTTAAAAATGTTTCTAAAAAATAATATGGTATATTGTAACTTACAAAATAATTGTAGATTTTTTTATTTATTAATAAAAGTTACACATGTAATCACAAAATTAGAAGTTTATGAAGCATTTATTTTTCATAAAATGTTTTAAAAAGCACTGAAAACAACCTCATCCATTGTTTTAAAAATCTGATATAATTTTAAAGTATAAAAACAAAACGAAAGAAATTTGTAATATTTAAAATAAAAAGATAAATAAATGCTATATACAGGGTGTCCCAAAAGGTCATGTCCAAACGGAACACATGGTTGTGTCAGGTCATGAGGAAACAGAATTACATAGGAAAGGGGGGTCGGAAACGCGATCTAAACAGTGAAATTGCATCGTAACCGTCACGCAAAGAAAAGATAACAAACGGTGTAAAATATCTTTATTTTACAACAAAACAGTACCAAATAAAAAAGAAAAATGCTACAACTCATAGTAAGTGCTCATCCAAGTGCTCATCAACTGGTTCATCCTTTCTCTGCAACGTCCGCGCTTCGAATGATCCGACTGCCCGCGCTTTCGTCTGACATCGCTTATCGCCCTCTAGCGGATTACAATCGCGTTTCCGACCCCCCTTTCCTATGTAATTCTGTTTCCTAATGACCTGACACAACCATGTGTGCCGTTTGGACATGACCTTTTGGGACACCCTGTATATATTTACAAATTGATTTTTATGAACAGCCAAGTAACGTTTATTCTTTTTATTTTTACTGGCTATTTGCAAATAATTTTGAATCATCAAATATAAATTATTAATTCATAGTATAAAAAGTAAACAAACACATACTGCTATATCGTAGAAGGAATTAAACACTTTCACGGTCGCCAGAAAAACGCGATAAACCTTCATTTATGGTACCCATTCTGCCAAAACGACGAAAATAAATATTTATTTAAACAATATCACGTAAAAAAATATGTTATAGACTCACTTTTTAATGATTTTATAGTTTTAAAGAAAAAATAAAAAAAACATTGAAGATGCAAAATGATTCCAAATTCGTTTGAAGAAAAGAAAGAAATGGAACGTTTACCAATGATTTCCAATGAACCGGAAGTAGTACCTGTGGTTCCGGTTAGGCGGGTTTTTGTTTATGTTGACACTGAGAATTCGGTCTATAGTGTTTAATTTAGTGTTGAATTCATGGTGTGGCCCGCGGGGAACATGCACTCTTTGAAACTATAAAAGTGCCAAGAGCATGTAACTAAATGGAGAGAGGGGTAGTAACAGAAAAAAAACGAGGATATAAAAGCTTTATAACGATATGTTACATGAGATAGTGTGGAAGAAACAAAAAATATGCCCCCCACCCAGGGGAGCAGGGTAAATCCCAAACGGACAGAAGGGCGACTCCGGCCCAAATGTATCTTTTGTTGAGGTTTCAAAATATGGTTTTATAACAAAATAGAACGAGGATTAGACTTTTTTAAAATCGCAGTCATAATTTGAACGAACCTGTAAGTTAAGATTGATGAGGAAGGGAGGGGGCGGTAGGACGGGCGAACCTGAAAAACAAAATAGTGGCACTCTGAGAGTGCCGATAGAAGTGAAACCTTGAACAATTACGTGTGTATTTTTGGAATCGTTAGGATATATAATTTTAAATCGCCAGGAAATACTTTTAAATGAATAAAAAAAGGTTCTATAATATTAAAGAATATATTAATATCTATAAAAAAAAAAAAAAAAAAAAAAAAAAAAAAAAAAAAAAAAACGCGCGAAACCATATATCCAGCTATTGTAGGTAACTCACTATAACTACTTTCTTACATTTTAAAACGTGATAAATACACCAACCAAAATTAGACCATACTATCGATACCTTAATCCTTATCTAAATTATTAATGCCGGTACAATATATATAGATTACTTTTTTAATTATTCAAATCGGATATTCCATTCAAAAGATATTACGAATTTAAAGATTACAATCTAAAGAAATAATAGCGCTGCTGAGTACTCGGTGGCCAATAAGCTTAGGGATTACGTGTGCAATCAAACGATTGCGGGTTCGAACCCCAGCTTCGCTGATATGTATCAATGTTTTTTTTTGTTGTTGTTGTTTGTTTGTTTTCGAAGAAGTTTGAAAAATTAAAATTTTAACATATTATGGGTCCGTAACGTGACCTGAAATGATGGGAGAAAATTTCTTATGCTAGATTTGTAATGTATGAAGCATAAGCTTTCAACAGACATATTGTATCAAGAAATGAGAAAAACCTTCTCTGCCCCCCAAAAAAGGTCCTTAGGGAAAATCGGGAAACTGGAATAGCAAAAAGAACGGCGAGAAATGGTTAGCTGTACTAGAATTTTTCTCATCACTGTAACTCCTATAGAAGCAAAGTTATAGCCTTTTAAATATTGAAATGAAGTGAAGTAATAAGCAAAATTAGGTGAGTGATCGACAGGGGGGAGGGGCACAGCTCTGGGGGTGCCATGTAGCTTAAACTTTTAAGTTAAAAATGGCAGAGAATTAAATGAGAGAAATTTTAAGGTGTATATTGGGGGAGGGTGCAAATCCCGTATAAAATTTTTTTGTTTCTTTTGCAGAAACAAAAAAATATGCCCCCCCCCCCCCCGGCGGGGCACAGATAAACCCCAAACGAGCGGAAGGGCGACCCTTTATTTACCTTTTGTCAAGGATTTAAAATGTGGATTTAAAATAAAATAGACCGAGAATTGGACATTTTTAAAACTGTATGCATATTTCGAACGGCCCTGTAAGTTAAAACTGACACGGAAGGGGGGGGGGGGGATTAGAAGAAACGAGCGTGAAAAATAAAACATAATAAACTAATACTTCAAACAACTGGACTTCTAAACAAAAATATAACGATTTAACCTAGTGTCGAATTAATGGGGTGACCCGTAGGGGATTACCCCCCCCCCCCCGAAGTTATGAGATGCTTTTTAATGCACAAATTACGATTCCCCCTCTCTTACAGAGCTGTAAAACATGATGCCTTCCTCCGAAGTCGCCGAAAAATACCTGCATTCAACACTGATTTAGCCTAGAAAAAAAAAAAAAAAAAAAAAAAAAAAAAAAATCGAAATCGAATCTAAAGATTGACATCGAATCTAAAGATCGAAATCGAATCTAAAGATCGACATCGAATCTAAAGATCGACATCGAATCTAAAGATCGACATCGAATCTAAAGATCGAAATTGAATTTAAAGACCGATCTTACGGGCAGAATCGATTTTACATTTTTACTTTCTTTTGTAACTTTACAAGAAGAGAGTATAAGATTCATGAAAAATTTTGACTTCCCGTTTTTGATGGATTTATATATTTTAGAAGGTCTTTAACACGATTTCATGGTTTTTAAGAAATATCTGTCTGTGTGTGTGTCTGTCACTCTGTGTGTCTGTATACGACAAAAATTTCTGACCGTTCTATCTCAAGAACAAATGCACGGAATTCCACAAAACTTTAGATTTAGTTTGACCTTGATATAAACTGAATCTAATTAATTTTTGGTGCATATAGCCTAACAGGTGGCGCTGCTATGCTGCATTTTTTGCGATTTGCGCAACAGCTATATCTGAATAACGAATGAACGGATTTTCATCACATTTTAGATCTAGTTAGTCCTTGACATGAATTGATGTTTTTTGCATTTTGATGTATATAGCTTCTCAGATGGCACTGCTATACTGAATTTTTCACAATTTCCACTCGGCGCCATGTGAAGGGGGGGGGGGGAGAACGAAAGGAAGCGGTCGTTCCGAGCACGGAAATTCAGGGGGCGCCAAATTTTTACTACTAACATCACTTCTAGCCTATCACAAGAAAAAGTTAATAAGGGGGGGGGGGGGCAGGCTAAATTGGAACTTTGAACCGGGCGCAGTTCTCTTTTCGCACATCCCTGTTTCCATTTTAGCTTTATCTCAAGAACTAATGCACGGACTTTCATAAAAATTTAGATTCAATTAGTCCTTGATATTATTTGATGCTAATTACATTTTGATGGAAATCGCTTAAGAGATGGCGCTGCTATACTGCATTATTCATGATGAACGCAATAGCGCTATCTCAAGAACGAATTTTCATCAAAATTCAGATTCGGTAAATCTCTGACATAGATTAGTGTTATTTAGTTCTTGGTGTAAATTGCCCTACAGGTGGCGCTGATATGAGGCATTTTTTATGATTTCGCAATAGCTGTATCTCACGCTTTCATGGATTTTCATCAAAATTTAGATTCAGCTGGTACTTAATAAAAATTGATTCTGATCAATTTTTGGTGTACATCACTCAACAAAAAACGCTATTTTGCAGGGGGGGGGGGGGGGTTCTGAAATTTCTTTAATTCTTCTATCTTAGAAACTAATACACTGAAATTTTGGAATTGCACATCCGTCTATTTTATCCTCGACTTTTAAAGGAAAATGAAAATTATATTACCTTCAGAGAAATCGATTAAAAATTTTAAAGTATCGATTAAATCGAGTTGGCCGTAGTATCGATTAAATCGATTTAAAAAATCGAAATCGCCCATCACTAACTCCTACTGAAAGAACATGAACTAAAAGTGGATATTAAAAGTGATCAAAAATTTTTATTGATTTTTGTACATCAATTGAGATACGATCTACAATTCTCCCATTATTAGAAGGCTCTCTATTGAAATTCATTAAACGGACCATTCGGGGGGCAAAGTAGTGCAGGAGCAATGAAAATGCATAATATGAGTAAATGGTCATTAGGCTTTCCAACAATACATCACATGATGGCTGTCAGTTAAATTTATTAAAGAGTTTCCCGCGGGGGCAAAGTGAGGAGGGATGAGCGCGGGAGGCATATAAAATAAAATGGTAATTACGGAGATTTCTAATGATATATCACGAAAGAGGAGTCAACAAAAGATATAAAAACACTCCCCTTAGAATTCCAAATATTGCAACACCCGGAATACAGCCTGTCCTCACAGTTTGTGAATTTTTCATACATTATAAATTATATATTGGAAGTCTCCATAAAAAAAATCAGATCTGAATTCACAAAAACGAAATGATTTCAAAAAAGTTTGAAAAGCGCTTCTGTAAGGAAGCCAAATTGAGGAAAAGAGAAGAAAAATTCATAATATGAAAGAGTGGTTGGAAAACTTTCCGTTGATGTATCATATGACGGGTCCATAAAAAGCTTCAAATTTACTCCTCACTACTCCACTATTTTTTTTCTTCCCTGAATACATCCGGAAATCATGCAGCCTCGCTTTAAAATGTTTATATTTATTAAAATATTTTTACCAAAGGGCTCCATCAAAAAATCATATTTAAAATTAAATTTATTCTCAAAATAGCTACGATTTAAAAAATTCATCCCTCATCGCTCCCCTTCCCCCTGCGGAAATTCAACCCCAGGAAGAGAAACGTTCATAATGTGAAAGAATGATTCGAAAAACATTCCAATAATCAATCACATGAAGGGTCCAAAAAAAAGTTTGGAATTTACTCCTCACCCGCAGGTTTACTATTTCTTAACAGAATACACCCGAAAATCACGCATCCCCCACTTTAAAATGTTTATAATTAGCAATTTTTATTAGAAGGTTCCATCAAGAAACCACTTCTAAAATGATTCTCGAAATAGCTACGATTAAAAAAATTCACTCCCCGTCGCTCCCCCATCCTGAAATTAAACTGCAGGAAGAGAAAGGTCCATAATATGAAAGAGTATTCCGAAACCTTTCCTATGACATATCACATGACGGATCCAAAAAAGTTTGAAATTTACTCCTCACCCGTGGCCGTAATGTTACTTTTTCTTCCCAGAATGCACCAGGAAATCACGCAGTTCCCATTTTAAACTTTTGTATTTATGAAATAATATTTACCGGAGCGCTCCTCTGAAAACCACATCTAAAATGATATTCATTGTCGAAATAGATAAGATTAAAAAAAAAAAAATCACCTTTTTATCGTTCCCCCTCCCCCTCCTGAAATTCAACTCCAGGAGGAGAAATATTCGTAAAATGAAAGAGATGTGCGAAAAAATTCCCATGATATATATATAACATGACGGGTCCAAAAAAGAGGTTGAAATTTACATGTCACCTGTAGGTTCACTCATTTTTCCAAGAATACACCTAAAAATGACGCACCCCCCACTTTAAAATCTTTATATTTAATAAGTTATATTTACCGAAGAGTTCCATAAAAGAAACCTCCACATCTAAAATGATATTTATTGTCAAAATAGCTACGATTAAAAAAATTCAACCTCTTATCACTTTCTCTCCCCCCCCCCCTTCCTCCTGAAATTCAACTCCAGGAGGAGAAAGATTCGTAAAATGAAAGGAAGGTGCCAGAACATTCCGATGATATATATATAACGTGACGGGTTAAAAAAAAAAGGTTTGAAATTTCATGTCACCCGTGGGTTCACTTATTTTTCCTAGAATACATCTAAAAATGATGCAGCCCCCACTTTAAAATATTTATATTTAATAAATAATATATACCGGAGAGTTCCATAAAAAATCCACACCAAAAATAACATTTATTGTCGAAATAGCTACGATTTAAAAAATTCGCCCCCTCATCGCTCCCCCCCTCCCCTCCTCCTGCCCTTAAAATTCAACTCCAAAAGTAGAAAGTTTCATCATATGAAAGAAGAGCTTTCATATGTGCCTCTCATTTCAGCAAATCCCGATAAAGTAAGACATTTCGAAAAAATCATTTCTACGCGATGAAAATTAACCTGGATTGAAATAGGTTTATGGGAAAGGACTTGTAACTTTGAGATGAAATTTAACCTTGATAAAAGCGGCATTTCGAGAAGGTTGTGGTTTGCTGATGAATGCCTTTTTCGATAAGGATGATTTTCGTTCTCGCTGAGATAGAGATGAGGAGCTATATCGAGGAGCGTTTTGTCGATGAAGCTTTGTGAAATGAAAGTTTTATCGAAAAACGAGGTACAGAAAGAAGCATGAGAATATACAAGTTATCTTGTGAAATGAAGACCTAATTTTCAAAATTTCTGGTATTTTAGTCTTACCATGCTGTCACGTATCCATAAATATTATTTATTTAAAAAAAAAAAAAATCAAAGAGGGGGCTGGAGAACATATGTTTAAAACTGTAGCGATTTCTACAATACATATCAATTTAAGTGTTTTTTTTTTCATCGAATCATTCGGTAAATATTATTTATCAAATGCAAAAAAATTAAAATGTCTGCTGCAGGAAATTGGGGGCGAAAGGGTGGACTGACGGGAGGCAGGGGAGGGGGACAATTTTCACTTTTTTAAACCCGTCATATTTATTTATTTATTTATGCCTAAGTGGGACAAGATCACCAGATCGCTAGGATCCGGTGTAGACCCTATTTGTCCCACCCGGAATGTTCCCCGGCATGTGGGGATTCATTACAATAACTTCAACAAGAAAGAAAAAAAAAAAAAAATACATAATATACAGGCTGTATACAACATCAACACAGTGGTATGCGCGCCGGAGACCTGCTCCATCGCGACAAGTGGCGCTACGACTGCCAAAAGCTCAACAAAGGCTCTAACGCGACAGCGGGCAGTCTTAGGAGAGAACGGTTAAGTGGTAAGATTGGCCAGGTCCATAAGGAAGTGATAAATTTGTGCCAATTGACGGAGTAGTTTTGGGCGGGTTAAGATATTTGTGAGCCAGGTATCTGGGCGGGAATAAGGGT
The DNA here is from genome assembly GCA_964019185.1 of Maratus speculifer. Taxonomy (NCBI): domain Eukaryota; kingdom Metazoa; phylum Arthropoda; class Arachnida; order Araneae; family Salticidae; genus Maratus; species Maratus speculifer. Next base: position 71,074,035 of record OZ025298.1, read on the forward strand.
TCTTAAGGTGCCAGGCCTCTGTGAGTGTGCAGAAGAAATAGTAGTGGTCTGGAGACCCTATGGCCCCACACTCACAGAGGTCCGTATCTGAGCGTTTAAAATAATTTAGGTATGTTCTGAATGGACCATGGCCGGAGAGGAATGCTGATGTGGGAGGGGAGAAAGCTAAGAGATTGTATGAGACTTTTGGGATAAGGGAATAGGTGTGCCTGCCTTTGCTTGAGGCATCCCAGTAGAGTTGCCAGTCAGAAAGAATGTTTCTTTTGAGGAAGTGGCGAACATGAGACGGGGGAACAGGAAGGGGGATATCTATGTTTGGACGTGAGGTGGCCTCCTTGGCCAGTGCGTCAGCTAGCTCATTGCCAGCTATGCCGATGTGAGCGGTGACATGGCCGAGAGAGACCCTATGGACGAGAGTTTTTAAGATAACTTTTATCTTAAGCACTAAAGGGTGTTTAGTTCTATGGGCGAATATTTCTTGTAGGCTTGAAAGGCTGTCACTATAAAGGTGAAAAAAAGTAGTATGAGGATAGAGAACAATCCATTCCAAAGCCCGCAGGATTGCGAAGAGTTCTGCTTGGAACACCGAATTGTTATCTCCAATCCTGCAAGCCCACTGATGAATAACAACACTGTCTTTGAAAACACAGAAGGATGATGCTACTCCCGTCTCCGTGTGTGAACCATCGGTGAAAATGGCTGGATTTTTCGAGGGGCTGTAAGAATGCTTATTAACATTAACTTGAAGATAGGATGTCTCATCCGCCGGATGCATAGTCCAGCTGTGGACTTTTCTTTGTAAGAGCAAGTTAGGGAAAAGTGCTGACTGTGTTGGTTCGTGTTCTAAGTGTAGTATTCTGTTTTTCTGAAATTCGTAAGCGAGAGTTAAGTGTATGGGTGGAATACCAGTAAGTACTGTAAGTGCATCCGTTGAGATAGTTCTATAACCTCTAACCATTTGCAGAAGGAATATGCGCTGGATAGAGGCAAGTTTTTGCTTAGCCACTTTGGTTAGCGAACCTCCCCAAACGCCCACACAGTAAAAGATGATGCGTTCAATGATTATGTGGTACCATGTTTTTAACATATTGGGCTTGATGCCCCATGTTTTTGATGTTAATTTACAGGAATTATGGTAGTAATTTAAAAGTTTAATTTTTAGTGCTTTGATATGTGGAATCCAGCTCTGATGTTTATCAATAATTACACCTAATAATTTAAGAGTATGAACGTGGTGGACGCTAACCCCATTGACTCGCATCACGGGCTTGCGTTTGAGTTCTCTTGGTTTAATGAAGGTTAAAGCTTGGGATTTTCCTGGTGAAAGCTGGAGATGAAGGCGAGCCAACAACTGGCAAAAAGCAGGGAAAGCTCTTGCCGCTTGCAGTTCGAGATCCAGACGACGACGGCCCGAAAAAACAAAGTTGAAGTCATCTGCGAAGGAGTAAAGATTGAAGCCTAATTTCTCCAATTCTTTTAGCAAGACATTGGCAATAAGCAGCCAAAGGATTGGGCCCAAGCACGAACCTTGGGGGCAACCCTTTTCTAATGGGTGAACTGAAGTTCCTGAACCCCAGTTGATAAGAATGCTACGAAATTTAAGATATGTTGCAATGGTTCCAGCTATGTTTCTCGGACAGCCGATTTCACGTAATTGTAATAAGATGTCCCGCCACTCTACATTGTCGAAAGCACCTTTAATATCTAAGGAGACAAGAGTTGTGTAATTTCCTTCAGCTATGCTATGAGCACAGGAGGTAAGAATTGCAAACAAAGCCTTTTCACATGATCTGCCTTCTCTGAATCCGTATTGTCTGTGATGAAGTAAGTTATTAGATTCAAGAAAGTGGTTAAGCCGAAATACAAGTAATTTTTCTAATAATTTGCCTAAGGATGGTAGTAGGCAGATTGGGCGGTAAGAAGAAGGTTCTGAGGAGTCTTTCCCTTGCTTCAGGAAATATACTACTTCCCCTTGTCTCAGAGTGAGCGGGAAGTAATGGTGAGTGAGACAGAGATTAGCCCAACGCGTAAAAATTTTGGGAATTACATGGAAAGTTAATTTCAGAATCTTAAAGATCTCGAATTACTCTTTCATAATATGATGCTTTCTTACCCCCCCCCTTCCGAATTTTGTTCCCACGGCGGGGGGGGGGGGGTGGCAGTTTTCGAAGCTTTTTGCGTTTTTATCATTTTAGATCAATTTTTTTAATTGAAAACGTCCTTAGGCGTATTGGAAATTTTTTTGAGATGGAAAAAAACCATTGAACTAGCCACATTGTTGATTTCAAATACGTCATTACAGTAGAAAAATCATATTCTTAAAAATAATAATATAAAATTTTCCTATCTTTCTTGAGGGTTCTTGAGGGATGTACGGTGGGCAAAATCATAATTCTTGATATCTTCAAAAACAGAAAATCCACAGAAAAAAAAGGCGAAACGTAAACACACAAAAAAGATTAATTATATTTACACGCGCGCACAGATATTACATGTTTCTTGATCATTATTCTTAATACGACTACATCGAAATCTGAAAGGTACAAAAAGAACATTAATAAAAAAGATCGTAAAATAACCAATCAGCTTTTAGTTTGCACAAGAAAGAAAAAATAAATAAATAAAAGAATGTTCTGAAAATCATCGGCTGCTGGTGCCAGGGAGTCTTCGTGAAGAGTGTTTTCACACTCCCCACCTTGAGTTCATTAGGGGACAGAACTCAATCACTGCAGTTGAAGTCTTTCGGGCGGCCGTACAATTCGACCACGGCGAGTAGTCAAACGCTTTTGCAGTACTGCATCACTTTGATTATCGGCGATTCCATTCACCTCCAAAGAACAAAGTTTCTTAATGGGACGAATTAGCATTCCAGTTGCAGTCTTCAACTTTACTACGCGCACAACGCCATCTTGACTGGGTATAAGTTCGATAACTCTACCAAGAGGCCAGTTTATTCGGCTAGAATTTTCCGTCCATATCAGGACAACATCTCCTACACACAAATATCTTGATTTTTTCCCACTAAAGATCGAACATTTTAATGTGCCGAGGTATTCGCTTCTAAATCTTGCTTTTAAATCATTTCTAATTTTAATTTTATAATGGTATCGTTTATTCATTTCTTTGTGGTCTAGAAATTCTAATTCAGACATACCTATTTTAGTATTTTCCTGTAAGAACATTGAAGGAGTTATAACTTGAAGATCTTCATTATTATCTGTAACATACGTCAAGGGGCGGGCATTTATAATACTTTCACAATCGCAGATAACGGTATGTAGTTCTTCAAAATCTAAAGACGACTTTCCCAATACCCTTCTCAAGATTCGTTTCAGGATTCCAACAAGCCTTTCCCAAAATCCACCCCACCAAGGTGCAGAAGGTGGAATAAATTTCCAGTCTATACGTGAAAACGCAGTAACCGCTTTTACTTTTTCATAGTCAATTGTTTTCAATAAATTGTGGCAGCCAATAAAGTTTGTGCCGTTATCTGAATATATTATTGCAGGACGACCTCGTCTAGAAATAAAGCGTTTCAGTCCTAAGATAAAAACTTTCGGTTGAAAGAGCTGTCAATAGCTCGAAATGCACAGCTCTAAAAACTGCACACGTGACTATCAAAATCCAGACTTTAGATTGATTTTTCAAATAAAGAGGCCAGCACAGATCGATTCCTATTATTTCGAAAATCGCGGCTTCTCTGACACGATCAAGAGGTAAGACACTTTCTACTACATCAGGTGGTTTTGCTGAGTGTCTTTTACAAATGATACATTTGCCGATTACCTTTTTGATTGTTTTCCGACTCTTCAGCACCCAGTAATTTTCTCGTAACGCAGTCATCAACAAGGGTACGCCACAATGACCGAATTCTAAATGTTTCGAAAATATAATCTGTTCTACGACGTAATGATTTGAAGGGAGTAAGATAGGTAATCTAAAATTAAATTCATCTTCTCGTTGAAATATCTTCGTTTTTGCGCGTATGATTCCTTCCGAATCTGTAAAAATATTCAGGCATTTCAGTCTTTGATTATGTTCATTCACAAAGGATTCTTTTTGCACAAGTTTTAATAATACTGTTTCTGCCGCTTTTAATTCGTTGTGTGTTAATTGACCGAATATTCTGTCGGTACTACCCCTTTTCGAATTTTGGTAAAATCGCAAAATCCAACCAGTAACTCGCAAAATTTTATTGTGTAAGAAGAATAGCGATTATAAAATTGTGCCTCATCACTCTCTACATTAGGAGCGGTCACAATAGTTTTTGTTTTTTCAGAATTCACTATATCCATATTAGGAAAAATATTAGTACTAGGCCAATTTTCCTTTGATTCTGAAAGCCATGATGGCCCTAACCACCACTGAGATTTAATAAGGGATTTTGCACAACAACCGCGTGACGGTAAATCTGCTGGATTCATATGTCCAGGTACGAAATTCCATGAAGTGTTGGGGGTAAGCTTTCGAATTTCTCTATTTTCTACAAATGTAGCCCAAGGACCTTCCCGTTTTATCCAGTATAACACGTCCATTGAATCTGACCAATAGAAAGTATCAACATTTTCTAATTTCAAATCGTTTTTAATACTATTAGTCAATCTAGCTCCAATACAACAGACCAATAACTCAAGGCGTGGAATGGAAATGCCCTTTAGAGGAGCTACTCTAGAACGAGCCTGAATAAGTTGACAAGTTACACGATTTTCTACTTCATTTCTTAGATAAATGCATGTAGCGTAAGAAAATTTACTAGCGTCGCAGAAAATATGTAAAGATAAGTTTCCCTCTTTTAGAGATAAGTTAGACAATCTTCGCGGGATCTCAAGATTTCCTAAATCATTAATTTCCTTAGTCCATTTTCTAAATTCCTTAACTATCTCATCGGGCAGCTTGGAGTCCCATGACGCCTTTATTTTCCAGCATTTCTGTAAAAGTAATTTTGGAATTAAGGTCACGGGGCAAGTGAAACCGATAGGATCGAATATTTTATGAGTTAAGGACAAAATTGTTCTTTTAGTGATGCACTCATTTTCCAATTTAAAATTCCGAAAATCACACGATAATGTATCCCTCTTCGTGTCCCACATTAAACCAAGTAAGGGAATTTTATCCTCAGCCGCATCACTCAAATGACCCTTTTCATTAAAGCCTAATCCAATTTCTTCGCACCGATTATGACACCAACCACGAAGATCAAATTGTGCCGAAGCTAAGAGTTTCCGTGCTTCATTGCGAAAATATTCTAACTCTTCTAACGATTCTACACTAGCTACACAGTTATCTACATAGAAAGATTCTTTAAGTTTTATAGCAACATCTTTAATGTTCTCAGGTGCTTCATCTAAGTGACGTGTTAGAGTAGCGGCCAAAAGGAAGGGGCTACAACTGATCCCAAAGACAACCTGACAATGTCTATAAATTTCAAGGTTTTCTGAATTCCCATCTCTCCACCAGAAAAAACGTAAATAATCTCTATCATTTTTATTTAGTGATATCTGTAAAAAAGCTTTACGAATATCTGCTACAATACCTATCTTTCCCACTCTAAATCGATTTAGAACAGAAGGAATTAGTTCAATTAAATTAGATCCCTTCTCTATACAATCATTTATGGAAACAGAACCCTTAACATGTGCTGATCCATCAAATACTGGCCTAATTTTGGTCGTAGAATTAGGTTTTATTACAGCTCTATGAGGGAGATAATGGACTTTGGTGTTAAGTTTTTCCTCTCCTTTCACTCTTTCAATAATCCCTTCCGTTTCCCACTCATTTAAAACTGCTTCGTAATCTTTCAACAAACCGCAATTTTGGAGATTCTTAATATTATTTTGCAGGCGTTTTATCGCTAAATCTTTATTACTTGGAATGGGAGGATGCTCACTTAACCAGTAAAAACAAACTTTGTACCTACCATCAGTTTCGCGTCTTACGGTTTCTTTAAAATGCTCCAAAACTAATTTCTGGACTTCTTCCTTAGTTTGTTTTTCCGCCGGATCTACTATGCCTAAAGAATCTAAATTCCACAAATCTGTAATTTTGGCATCGTTTACATATAATGAAAGGACCAAAAGAGAACTATCCCTTTCATTTCCGCCAATTTTGCCCATAGTAGTCCAACCTAGTTTTGTTTGCATCGCAACCAAACCGCAAGATAAATTTTCTATTTTTCCTGTAAACAGTTCTCCCACAACATTTGCTCTCAAAAGTACATGTATTTCATTTAAATTTCTTTCATATAAACAATTTTTACCTTCAGGGCAGATATCGCTCAAAAATATATTTTTTCCTTTTAATTCCGCAATACAACGAATGTCTCTAATTTTGGGTACATTAGCACAAATTTTTTCTTGTTCCATTACCTCAATTTTAATCTTTTTACCTCCCCTTAAACCCCTTAAATTAACAGAATAACAGTTATGATCTACCGTTGTTTCGGTACTTCCAAACAACCCGTGAGTAATTCTGACCTTTCTTAAACTTTTTAATTCCATCTTATTGGCTACGAACTTTGAAATATACGACTTAGATGAAGCCGTATCTAACAATGCGCGTACTATATATTCACAACCATTATTTCTTACATAAACATATAAAGTTTGTAAATAAACTTCTTTCTGCAAGTTTTCATTCGCAAAAAGGGCAGTATCCGACACTTCGGTCTGTTGTTTAGATTTTTCCTTTTTTACGTTTCTATAACAAAATATTGTGTTATGATTCCCGTTACAAATCTGGCATTTTATATTTTTTTTGCAAAAACGCGATAAATGTTTTTTCATTTCTATAGGCACTTAAAACATGCTCCTTTTTTCATTACAATGTTCTTAATTTCATCAATAGATAACTCATTAGTTCTATCGCAATCAACCGATGAGTGATGAAATGATTCACAAAAAACGCAGTTTATTACGTTTAAATTCTCTTTTTTGTTCGTTGACACTAAATCATTAGCTGTTGGATAATTTGTTTGTTTATAGTTATTTCGAAACGAATTAAAGTTTTTCTTTTCAGGAGGAATAAACATTTTCCTTTCTTCGCTAATTGGGTTTATTACTAGATTAGCCTTTTCTCTTGCTTTTAAACAAGTAGATAAAAAATTCATTAGTTCTTCAATTTCATAAAATCCTTTTTCATTATCGGACTTGTTAAGTTCTATTAACAAATCTTTCGGAATTGTTTTCAAAATGGTTGTACATAATACACTTGAAATGTTATTTAAATCTGTTCCTAAGCTTTGCAAACTTCTCAGTTCTACTGATAATTTATCAAAATATTGTCGGAAAGCATACATATCATTCAAAGTTCTCAACGGCTTGATAGCTAAAAGATTACTAATATGATTGTGTATTAATAATTGTTTATTAGCAAACCTACTTTTCAGCAATTCTATAGCCGCATCGTAATTTTTTTCGGAAACAGGAAAACCTTCAATTGTGTTTAAAGCGGTCGATCTTAATTGCGATCTTAAATAATTAAATTTATCAACTTTATTTAACGACTTATTATCATGAATGGCCGATTCAAAACTGCTCCAAAAGGAAAGCCATTCATTTATATTTCCATCAAATATTGGTATATGCAATTTCGGTAACTTAACTTTTACAGAATTATCCACTTTTTCATTAAATGCACTGTCTGAAAATTGTTCTTTGTTACTTTCTTGTTTTGATTTTAAATTTAAAAATCCGGCATTTAATTCTCTAATTTTCTGATTTGCGCGTGACTTCCATAATATTACATTTTCGCTATACTTTTCAGCGGCTTCTAATTCTTTCTCTAAATCATCGGGATTGACTAATAATTCAATTGAATTATCTGTTGTCTTAAGTGACTTAAATTTGTCGGTCAATGTTTCAACATGTTCTTGCAGTTCTTCAATAGACACATCGTCTGATTTTATGGAAGTTTCGATTTTATTTAGAATTTTCGTAACAGCCGATCGAAAAATCGTTCTTCTTTTTTTAAGTGTTTCTAAATTTTCAGCCATTTTTTTCTTTTTCTCTACTTAATTAGTTAATTTCGAAATTCAAATTCTTAATTATTTCAAAATATATTACCACCGTACATCCCGCGGCAGGGATGCCATGTTGATTTCAAATACGTCATTACAGTAGAAAAATCACATTCTTAAAAATAATAATATAAAATTTTCCTACCTTTCTTGAGGGTTCTTGAGGGATGTACGGTGGGCAAAATCATAATTCTTGATATCTTCAAAAACAGAAAATCCACAGCAAAAAAAAGGCGAAACGTAAACACACAAAAAAGATTAATTATATTTACACGCGCGCACAGATATTACATGTTTCTTGATCATTATTCTTAATACGACTACATCGAAATCTGAAAGGTACAATAAGAACATTAATAAAAAAGGTCGTAAAATAACCAATCAGCTTTTAGTTTGCACAAGAAAGAAAAAAAATAAATAAAAGAATGTTCTGAAAATCATCGGCTGCTGGTGCCAGGGAGTCTTCGTGAAGAGTGTTTTCACACACATTGTTACTGTAACCTAGGCACATTGTTTTAAAGTTCCCTCTTTGAGGACCTCTTCCAAAGGTGAGGGGCTTGACCTGCCCCCCCCCCCCCAACATACACTTTAAAATATTGCTCATTTTTTTCTCTACCAATTTTAACTTAAAAGTTTAAGCTATATGGCACAAGCGGGGCTATTGACCCCCCCCCCCTGTTGGTTATTCACCAACATAATTTTGTTCATTTCTTCACTTCATTTCAATTTTTAAAAGGCTATAACTTTGCTTGTATGGGAGCTACAGTAGCGAGAAAAATTATAGCATAGCTAACTTTCCGTCGTCGCTCTTTTTGCAGTTTTACGGTTTTCCCCATAGCACCGGGGTTTTTTTAGGGGGGGCCGGGGCTTTTTTCATTTTTTGATGTAATATGTTTATTGAAAGCTTATGTTTCATACATTACCAATTTAGCATAAAAAAGTTTCTCCCGTCAATCTGGGTCACGTTACGGACCCATAATGGGTTAAAAGTTATATTTCTCAAACTTCTTCGAAGTTTTCGCTAAATCGGCATCTGGAAAACATCGAGCCAATGTGGTGCGTGTATGACATCTGTATCATATAAATATTGTTCACCACTGCTGGGACTCTGGTCTCCTCTTGCGTGTAGGCGTTAATTTACTGCGGTTACTTGGTCCTTGTATTTCCTGCACAATAAAATATTTCCTGACGATTAAAAAATACACACGTAATTGTCCAAGTTTTGACTTCTGTCGGCAATCCCAAAATGTTTTTTTTTTTTTTTTTTTTTTTTTTTTTTTACGGATTTTGCAATAAATAATATTTATAATATACATGGAATTTAGAAAAGCAGGAAATTGTTGTTTGGCATGTGACAACTTATTGATCTTATGCACCTCGATTTTATATATTCCCCCCCCCCCCACTGCGTCACCTTGGGGGGGGGGAGGGCAGTTTTCAAAATTTAATGTTCAATTCGAGATTACGTTCGGTTGTTCGTTCAATTCGATTTTTTTTTTTTTTTTTTTTTTTTTTTTTGTTTACAAGATTTTGCTGTGCTTGCACACCGCGTTTGGTATATGATGCCGTGTACAACGAGGACCCAGTTCGAGATTTCATATTACAAGATTGCGTATAAATTAGAGACCCCAATGAAAAGAGGGTCTCACTAGCGAGTGAATCCGTCGTGTCTTTATTAACACCGACTCATTCACCTGTAGTAGACTCTTGATAAAATTGAATCCTGTATGGTATAAAAGCAATTGCAAACTGGAGTCATCGAGAAAAATTTTACACAATCGAAAGTTATCGAGATGTTCATACAATCGAGAAAATCGACAAAAACTTCTCGTTATCGCCCATCACTAGCTTATCTATACTAATATTATAAAGAGGAAAGATTTGATTGTTTGTTTGTTTGAATTGAATAGGCTCCGAAACTACTTGACGGATTTGAAAAATTCTTTCACCGTTGGAAAGCTACACTCTTTCTGGTAAACTTAAGCTATATTATATTTTCAAAAAATAAATAAATAAATAAATAAATAAAAATAGGGGTCTTTTTTAAAATGCCAATAATGTAACCCAGGATATAGAAAAATGACCTTAAAATATCCTTACATCGCGTGCGCTGCGCATACTGTTGATTATCTATACTAATATTATAAAGAGGGAAGATTTGATTGTTTGTTTGTTTGAATTGAATAGGCTCCGAAACTATAATAGGATCCGAATATATAGGATATAGGATCCGAATTGAATAGGATCCGCGCTGCGAATACTGTTGATTATAATTTATATACATAAAACAAAGTCGTGTTAGTTACACCATTTATAACTCAAGAACGGATGGATCGGTTTTTATGGACTTTCTTTACCCGAAGCAAAGCGAGGGCGGGCCGCTAGTATATGAATAAAAATAAAACAACGTTAAGAAGCACAAATTATATAAAATAATAGATGTTAAAAAGCATGCAGCTGTTATTCATATATAAGCACAAAGTACAATCCTTCCCCCTTCTTATATTTGGCTTCAACGGGCCGTTGGATTGACTGTTTACTCTTTTGATTTTATAAAATGTTACATTTTACGCTTATTTTTAGCAATGATGATGGGACTTTAGAAGTTCCGAAACAGCTGTATGCTTTTTAAGATCTATTATTTTATATAATTTGTGCTCCTTAACGTTGTTTCTTTATTCATAAAAAGCATCATGTGGGTGATCAACAACTTTTTCCTACACAATTGTGGGATACACACATTTATAAATAAAATAAAATAATATAGTTTAATGATACCTAGAATGAATATGCATATGATATTAAAAAGATCAATAATTAGTTCTTATAGCATAAGCATTAAAATGATCACTTTTCAATATGAACTGTTATTAATTTTCCTAAAAATTAGAGGTAGTTTGAATATGACCATCATATATAAATTCTATATGTCGCATACGAAATTAAACGAAAGAATTCGCATGTATTGTAGGATGTAGACAATAATTGCTTTTATAATAAAATAAAAATTGATTTCCAATTTTTTTTTAAACTTTTTATTTTATTTTATATTATGAAAAAAAAAAAAAATGAAATTTCTTAATAATATTCAGCTAGTGTTGGAAAGTGTAACATATCTTTGCCTCATACATGATTTTTCATTCTCGTTTGAGCACTAAGAATATCATAAGGTCACCTTGGAAATATCGAGGGCAAAGCTCGAAATAATTTGGAAAAGCTGACATCATTATGCATACAAAAGTAATATTTTTTGTATTGAAATTCCTTCATAAACAGAAATTTGGCAGGGTCTAATATGATGTAAGATAAACCTGATTTTATTTTACATCGTCTTGAAAAACCTTATACATCCAAAAGAAAAACGAATTTTAAATATAAGCATTTCTGTAATTTTCAAGCCATGTATAGTAACTATCAATAAATCGGAAGTAATTTGTACTTATGGAAAATCTAGAGATCCTGGATTAAAGATCTGCACGGTCCCGTGGCCCGTACCCGACCTGGGCCGGAAAAATGGATCCGAATTTTTTAACGGATCGGGCCGGCAAAAAATAGAACGGGCCATACGGCCGATTAAAAATAAATAAATAAATAAATAGACTGGCCGGGCCGGATCTAGACTTAATTGTTCTTGAGATGCATAGGGCAGGCAACATGATTTGTAAAATTATTGATAGCGATAAGTAACTTATGTTGACGTAATCGTTGAATATATACTTCTTAGTGGCTCTTAAATTCACTTCTCAAACAACGCGAAAGTTTGACACATTTTCTGACTAATTTTTAATTGTAAAAGTATAAAATTGACAAGCCTGACTATTGGAGGGATTTGGAATCGAATAGCATTTGGTAAATAAAGTACTTGTATAATCTTGTTGAGATATAAGAAATTCTTTCAAATGGTTACAGATTTTTCACCCTTCCCAGGATGTCACTTCCGGAAATTTTATTCAAAACGTTAACTTTGACAGCATTTTCTTAAATTGCTTGTATCAAAAAAATGGATAACGCCATTCGATTACATAGTTTCTGAATAAAAACACCTGCTAATCTTATGCGTTTCCGAAAAAAAAAAAAAAAAAAATATTAATTCAGAAATGTATCAGAAAGTAACTCCTTTGGATTTAAGAATGAATTTGGATTTGGAATCTTTAATAAAATGATATAGAAATATTTTCCTAAATCTACTTTTATTAAACAGCTTCAAAGTTACGATTTTTTTAGTTTTTTTTTCTTTTATTCTAAACCATATGAATTTTTTAATGAATCTTTATTTGTATGTTGAAAGTCTAAGAATCTATGTATTCATTAATGTTGCTAATGTGTATTTCCTGTAATATATACTGCAAAATAATTCCTTAGAAATGCATGCAGTATTCTTTAAAGGGATCTTAATTATATGATAAAAATCTGAATTTTTTAGAAGTAGCAGAAATTGTGTCGGGCCAGAACGGGCCAGGTCTGTTTTCTCTGATTTCTGCCCGGGCCTGGAAATTCCGGTCCGTGGATATACTGAAATAAAAAAAAAGGTAAATCTACTTAAATTCATAAAAAGAAAATTCAAATAAATTGTTAAAATACATGCTTATATATGTTTGTAATACATATTGGGCGTTATTGTAATTGAAAATTTTTAAAATGCATTGTAATAATTGGCTTAATTATTTTTAATGTATTTTTAATTTATATAATTTATGTAATGAATTAAACTGATTTTAAATTTTTATTACATTAATTTATTTTTAAAATACAAGTTGGAAATTGTATGTTAAACGTGGCAAATAAGGTGAGTTCGTACTATATCTATAGTTTTATAAATATTCTGATCGTGGTACAATAGCTGTTGCATTAGTATTCAAAAATGCATGAATGCAAAATTTATCGTGATTTTATATTATACAAAATTCTGCAACGATTATACACATTAAATTTCAAACTAGTCGGTTGGATAGTTTTTGCGCTGTTATATGCGGACAGACGAACGGTCGGTCAGATAATGACTATAGGTGCTACTTACTTATATAATTATGAATGTATCTGAAAATTACTACTAAAAATCAGCACATTTTTGGTTCCTAAAATTTGTGGTTTTCAGGGCAATATTGCTTAACATGGCTGAAGGTATAATATAGAAATTATTAACGCAATAATTTAAATAATGAGAACTGAACATAAAAAATCGGAAATTGCTTGTCAAACATAGCAAATGAGGTGCGTTCTACTATTACGAAGTTTTTAAAATATTCAGATCAGGGTGTAATACTATACAGTGATTCAGATACAGTATTGTATCCGAAATATTTTGTACGTCCCTGCAAATACTATCAGTTTTCTATTATACAGGAAGTAACTTGTACTAATTCTCAGCAACGTATATCAATTTCATAAAATGTGAAGCAGTTTAATATAATAAAAACGTGCCCCAAACAATGTTTCCCCCTGTACCATTACGTAATGGAATACTTTTGTGAGGCCCTGTAAATCAATAACAAATATTCTTTGCCCCACATATTGTACAGAATGTATATTTTAGAGTATACTTCATAGATACATATCAATTTTATTATGTTCGGAAGCGTGTAACATCAGTAAAATGCACTTGAAGCTATTTTTTTCTCATTGGCTGTAATGTAAAGGAATACTTTTGATTATCCCTGTAATTAAATTATACATCCGATTTTCATAAAATTTGAAATGACTCGACCGAATTATGCAACAATTACATATTTTAAAATTCAAATAATTTGGATAGTTTTTGCGTTGTTATATGCGCGCAGACAGATGGACGGACGTAATGAACGATAATTATAGGTACTGCATATTTATATAATTACGAACGCACCTAAAAATTAGCACATTTTTGGCCCTAAAATCTGTGGATCTCAGAGCAATATTGCCTCACGTGCCTAAAGGTATAATACAAACAGTGGTGTAGTCGTAAAAAAAGAAAGAAAAAAAAAAACATACGGTATACGCTCTAAGCAGGGAGTATATCCTAGAGTGTGCACACACTGTAGCTTTTTTGAGAAACAGAGGGTATACGGTGCTCCTGAGAAAATTCCAGATGGTATACGGCATATACCGGCGTATACCCTCCACTACATCCCTGAATACAATAATCATTACTGGAATAATTTGAATTAATAAGAACTGTACACTAAAAAAAAAGTCTGCAACTTTTATTATATAATAGTTCCACAATAATCATTACTGGAATAATTTGAATTAATAAGAACTGTACAAAAAAAAAAAAAAAAAGTCTGCAACTTTTATTATCTATTTGCTCTATCTTGTTTAAAGTTTCCGTCGACCGATGCAAATGTGATTTGGTTGACGAACCTTCGTTCACCTACTTTTTGTAAATTCGAAAATGCTCCATTTCCCATCGTTTCGCAAAAGTAGGATGAAAGCTCATCGCTATAGGTAATGAAAAGTTCCGAAGCAGTCGTTGGGTATTCATTGACACTCTGTGAAAAAAAAACGAAATATTTTTAGTGTGGATTTAATGATACATTATCTAACATGGGATCTTATTGCTCTGCACCGAGTAAGCTAGGCAAAGCGGTTACTGATGAAATTTCTGCCTTGGAAGCCATAGCCGACAGATTAAGAGTTCACAGTATAAGATCTACCAATGCTGCTGGAAGTGGGTAAGTACTTTTTTAAGAAATAAACCATTTATCTATCTAATTATTTATCAAGAAATTGATCTACCTCAATAATTACTTTCTTTAATATTTGAAGGCATATTGGAATTTTTAGATAATATTAATGTGGAATTTAGACATGTTTTTTTTTCATGAAAACTGATTAAATATATCGGTAGTTCTAATTTTTTGTGAAATATTTACAAAAATAATCAGATTAATTAACCAAAATTACTCTTTTGAAAATATCACAATTCTTAAAAAAGAGATGAGTTTAAATGCATCCTGATCTTCTCTATAAATGAAAACGCTTTTGCAATCGAATATGTTTCATATAATTTTATCTAAAGAAGGAAAAGAAATACTTACAAAAATGAATAATAAAACTACCACTTTTTGAAAATATTTAGTTTCGATTGTTTCTGTATTCTATCTAAATTTGATCGAGAAGAGTGGTTTGTGAGGAAAGAATAAAAAACTTTTTATTAATAGACAGAATAAATAAGTTAAAGTTTTCTTCAATGATAATTAGTACCGTCGGTGCATAAAGAGTTAATGTGTGAAGTGGGTGAAAAATGTGACCTCATTTTTTTCAGCCACTTGGAAATTTACAATAATTATGAATAATTGTGTTAAAAATTAATGTAATAGTCCAGTGTTTGAATATCGTTTCATACCCCTAATAGCATGCATGATCACAGTGACGTCACTGGGAGTCACTTTGGTCACATCACATCTGTGACCAAAATGCCACCACTCAGTGACGTCACATTGTGAGTGAGATGTGACTTTCTTAAAAATCTTTAGAAGTTTATAAATACCCTTCAAAACATGTTATTTACTTTAAGAGCCCACAATAGTCACAGAAAAATTACTCAAAAAGACCGGATGACCATGTAAAGTCTATGGGAGCGTTCTTTTCTAATATCTCGCTCAAATTTTAATATTTTTGCATGATTGTTTTGCACAAGATAGCTGAGGGCAATCCACAACCGGGCTAGTTTTTACTTCTTCGATTTTGGTTATATATTTTTTATATTACGATAGTTTCAGTTTCAGAACCGGTTTAAACCGGTTTCGAAAGTTAAAGTAATTTTTTAAAGAAAATCTGAAAAAAAAAATTGAAAAAGTAAAAACTAGCCCGGTTGTGGATTGCCTTCAGCTATCTTGTGCAAAAAAATCATGCAAAAATATTAAAATTTGAGCGAGATGTTAGAAAAGAACGCTCCCATAGACTTTACATGGTCATCCGGGTTTTTTTGAGTAATTTTTCTGTGACTATTGTGGGCTCTTAACAAACATGTTTCTGGCAATTTAAATATCGTCGCTTTTGTCACAGTTTCGTCACAATGTTAATGTCAAATTAGTCACAAATGACACATTTTTCACAAATTTGTTACATTGTGACCACTTTGTGAAACGTCACAAAAGAGCTCTAAAACGGCCATAACAACTTCACATTTTAGTCACTGTGACTTCACATCGACGTCACGTGATGTCACATCGACAATCGATGGTCACAAAGTCACAATGTGACTTCACAACGACGTTGCAGTGACGTCACCATGCTTTACGGGACTCTATGCTTGATACATGATTTTCCTTTCTTTCTTTTTTCCCTATTGTGTACTTTTTCTGTTTTTTTTAACCCTTCACTGCACTATGTGCAATATCTGGTAAGTACCTAAAACTATACAATTTACATCATGCATTTGGCTCATAAAATCTCTGTCCCTGATCAGAAAAAATCCAAAGAATGGAATATTATATTCTCCATGTCAGATGGTTGCACCAGAAAACAACAACAACAACAATAATAATAATAATAAATAAATTAAAATAAATAAATTTTGTTTTTCGGAAACAAAAGAAATTTCGATCAAACTATTAAAGTAAATTTTACTTTCATTAATTTTATTTTAATTACTTAAAAAATATTAATGTAAAAAAACTTTTCAGTTTGTTGATGGTTCCCTATTGGGTTTTGGGGGGAAAATATTCGCGAAAATATATGACTTGTACTATTTTGTTTATACATCTGGATTTTCAGAGTCATTCCTCATGTATATTTCTATATATTTAACAAAACGTCTGAAATTGCAAGCGTCAAGATTTTTTTTTTTTTTTTTTTTTTTTTTTTTTTTTGTTGAGACTGTATTATTTTGTTTACACATCTGGAATTTCAGGATAATTCCTCATGTATTTTTGAAGATATTTAACAAAACGTCAAAAATTGCAAGGTGGTCACATTAATATGACTGGACTGTGTAGTTGTGTAGTTTAATATAATTAAAATATATCGCACACAATTCCTTCTTTTACCATTATATAATGAAATTCTTCTGTGTGGCCCTGTAAATAATAAGTAAATTTTTCACCATATATTTCACAGAATGCATATTTTAGTGCACTTCGTAAATTCATATAAATTTTAATATGTTTGACAAGGTGTAACATCTTTAACATTCGTTTGAAACTATTTTTTCCCATAGGCCGTAATGAAAGGGTAAACTTTTGACTGTCCTTGTAAATAAACTAATCACACTAGAAACTTCATTTGAAATAAGGATCGTGCTAAGGTAAACGTCAATAACGTCCAAAAATTTCAGAACAATCCAAGTATATTTATGGGAGTTAGAGCGCGCCCAGACGGACAAACCGAAATCATAAACACTTTTCAATTTTGTTGCAAATTGTTAAAAACGTGCAGTGAAGTGTTAAACAGGCATTTTATTAATAGCATAAATGTAAGACAGATTGTTTTGAAAAAAAAAAAAAATCTGATAATCTTTGGCTGGACAGAAATCAGGCAGTTATTTACGAATCAAAATCCTTACGATCTTCCTCAAACTTTCCATGTCTGTGATGCGGAGAAAATAGATCTCCGTTCCAGATGAAAAATGCCGAACTTGCTTGTGCAACTAAGCATTTCACCTTAATCTGTTGTTACACATTAGAACTTAAAGAGTGTGAATAATGTAATAAAAAGGAAAAAAAAAATGTTTCGCATTAATTGTGAGACTTTTTCAAAATTTTCTAAAATATTTTATGCGGGATATTCAAAAGGGACTGAATACCCTTATATTACTCAATACCCTTTAAACTTTTATTTTATTTTATTTAAGCCTTTTAAAGTAATTTTTGGTATCAATATTATAAAGGCCAAACATATCTGTGCGTAACGTATATGTCATTTTGCGAGTGGCAACACTTTGAAATTTGAAATGAAACTTCGGTTTTGCAATTTTTGCTACTGCAAATTTTTAAACTTCTAAACGTCCTACATTTTCAATTTTTACACCATCATATAGGGCAGGGTCGGCGAACCTATGGCTCGCGTGCCGTAAGTGGCACACTGTGAATTATTTTCGGCACGGTATAGATTTAATTTCTCAAATCAAAAGATATTAAAATATCCCGAATAAAATATTAAAATTGAACGAAATGTATAAATTTTAAATAGCCAGATTTGTCTGAATTCAATTAATTCAATTGGTAGCTGTTGTCAAACAGACTAAAGCGAAATTATAATAGTAATAGTTCAATATTAAATTATAGCTCAATATTGGAACAAAAAAGTTTCAGTTTGATTGTCAAAAAGGAAAAGGAAGCATTCATTATAAGGAATTATAGGCAAAAGTCACATATAGCTAAATTGGAATTTGATTAATTATTTATTATCTAACATGGAACAACAGAAACAATGCTTTTAATTTACTTTGTAAAATATAACACCAAATATTATACTTATTTTTTAATAAAAAAAATAAGACATTTTGTTTAATTACTTTTTTGTTTCTTGGCACGTCAAGATCACGTAAAGTATATTTTTGGGAAAAATTGACACGCAATTGCGAAAAGGTTCGCCAACCCTGGTATAGGGGATAAAAATATGCTTTTAAATGTAATTTGGTTGAAAACTGTATCTTAATTTATTTTTGAGATACTAATTTTTTTTTTGTAGTTTTTAATAACGCTTTTGTAATCGTGGCAACAAAAACACTTCATTTCTATTAAAATTGCGGGAAAAAAAATCCAAAAAATAAGATTACTGTATCTTTTTGTTGCCAGTTTCTTATAAAAAGTGAAAAAATTTGAAATTAAAATGCGTGTTATATGAAAAAAAAAATCGTCTGTTCTAAGACCCGATGAATTTTGATTTTATTTCGTTTTTATTTATTAATTAAATAACGGGGGAATAAATAATCAGAAAAGGGTTCCAAAAATAAAGGTCGGATGATGAGAGAGCAATTTATTAACAATTTATGCCGATTCAAGGGGCCCTACCGGGTCCCAAGAGAACAGGCACTTGTAATTGGACATGTAGTTGGGTATAAAGATATTTTTAGTAGTTTTTAAAATAATCAGAGGACGCTAAAACTATTTTAATCGAAATTACAAGCAGTTCGGATACTTTTTAAAGAAACTGCACCAAGAGCTCCAAGAAAGCGATAAATATTAAAAATTAGTTTTAACCCTTTGAGGAGCATGCAATAATGTCTCTGTAATATTGAATTCTCACCGGAAAAATATAAAAATAAAATAAGAAAAGGCAAGTTTTCAACATTTTATCACCAAAGCTAAAAATATAAAATTTCGTGAAATGTTAATGGTGAAAATCTCGTTTACAAGTGCTGCGTTTATGCCTCTCTAGGGGTTAAACCCTCGACAAGCGGTGGGATAGATTTTATTCTACCTAATTTAACTGAAGTCAGAGACATTTATTTGTCATTCAAGTACATCTGGAGGACTTAAGAAATTGTTAGAAAAAAAGTGGGTGAATCGGACCATTGTTAAGGGAGCTATAAGGGGGCCTTACAGGGCAAATTAATAGTTAAGATCAGGGCCCTAACATGAAAACATGTTGAAATGTCTTGGTAATTAGCGTGTTAGACCATTAATTAGTAAAAATTGAGCATTAAGTGCTTATCGCACAAAAAACTCAAAGCGCCCTCGACGAGGTCCTATGACGTAAAAGGGGAACCCAGGATTTAAATTAGAATGGTTTTAATTGAGAGTGGAAAGAATAGACTACATGACATATACAATAGAATAACTACATGAAAAAAAAGGTTCTCAAAAATGAAGATCGGATTAAGAGAGCGTCATTAATTTAACAAATTAAAGTGCAAAAACTTTTTTTTGAAGTAATAGGAGGACGTTAAAACTATGTTAAAGAAAATTGCAAACAATTCGGATACTTTTTAAACAAGCAGCACCAATGGTCGGAAGAATGCGATTAATATTGATAATTGGTGGTTGCTAAAATCTGAGAGTTTTTTTTTTCATTTGAGTAGTAAATAGGGGTCTTAAGGAATTGTTAGAAAATAAATGCTACTGAATCGGATCATTTTTAAGGGATCTATAATAGGGGACCCAAAAGGGACCAACTGATAGTTAAAAACAGAACCCTGACATATTAAAAGTCTTAGTATTTAGCGAATTAGACCTTCACTCTAAAAAATAAATGTGTAAATTAGCTAATTTTACCCGAATATATGTGTAAATTTCTAAAATTACACACCTGTCGTAAAATTTACACATTTTTTTCGAAAATTTACCTGTTTATATGTGTATTTAGGATGTGAAAGTAAGTGTGTAATTTTTTATCACTTGAAAAACTCAAACAAGTGTGTAAATGTCTAGAAATGCTTGGATTTACACTTATTTATGTGTTAGTCTAATTTAAACTTAATTATAAGTACACACATAAGTGAGTAATTTTTTACAAATGCATACTTGTCATAAAATTTACACATTTTGAACAAAAAATTACCTTTTTTTATGTGTACCTAGCATGTGAAATCAAATGTGCAATTTGTTATCGCTTGATTAACTCATACAGATGTGTAAATGTAGAAAAGTACTTGCATTTACACGAATGAAAGTGTAATCATAATTAAGGATCAACTGAATCAACGATTTTTAAGATCAAAACAGAAACTGAAACCGAATTTTGGTACTCATCCTATTTTCGGCCGAAAACGAAAACGATCAAAAAAATTTTAAGTGATTAATACATACAAAAAGATACATAATTAGGTCCGTTCGTAATTATGTATGTATGTAAGACCGATTGTCGTTGTTCAGTCCATTCTTTCGTCTGTCTGTCCGTCTGTTCGCATATAATAGAGCAAAAACTATCCAACCGAATCGTTTGAAATTTAAAATTGTTCCATAATTTTGTCGAGTTTTTCAAATTTTATGAAAATCGGATGTATAGTTTGATTACAGGGATAATCAAAAGTATTACATTACATTACCGTCAATGAGAAAAAAATGTTTCAAGTTCATTTTAATGGTGTTACAGCATTCCAAAAAGGAAAAAAAAATTATATACATTTACCGAAGCGTATTAAAATATACATTCGGTGCAATATATGGTGAAAAAACGTTTATTATTCATTTACAGAGCTACACAAAAGAATTCTGTCACATAATGATATATGGGAAAACATTGTTTTCTGCGTATTTCAATCATGTTAAATTATTTCATATATAATTAAGTTGATATACGTTGCTCAGTTTTATTGCAAGTTACTTCTTTAATAATAGAAAGCGCTAACAGTATTTACAGGCACTCACAAAAGATTTCGGATACTATACTGCACCAGAACTACTCTACGTTACAGATTTTTGCTAGAAGTGCACTTTTAGTTGTGATATGAGTTTTTAAGTGTAACCATATTTTTGCATATTACTTTGTGTATATAAATGCTGTAAATCATATACAGGGTAACACAAAAGAATCAGTAAGAGTTACAGAGTAAAAATGAAAATAGCAGTGGTTTTCGAATCAGTTACGCATTTTCACGGTATCCCATGATAAGTAATGATTCTAGGTTTGCGATCTTGATTGTGTCCTATTTAAGAAGAGGTCCTATTATTTTCGTGTTACTGAATTGGAGATATATAATCGTATCAAATTTTATATTCATGCATTTTAGCATAAGAATTTAACAGCTAATGTATTAAGCTCAGAATATTTATAAAATTAATTGTAGTACGAACGCAGCTCATTTGCCACGTTTGACGCGCAATTTCCAATTTGTTAATGATGCTACACGCTTTCGAATATAATACAATCTATATGTATCTATTAAGTGTATGATAAAATATACGTTCTGCACAATCGGTGGTGCAAAGAATATTTATTATTAATTTACAGGGCCACACACAAGTATTCCATTACATAATATTATAGGGGAGATACCGTTCGGGGCGCGTTATAGTACTATTAAACTATTTCACATTTTATGTACGTTGTTGAGGTTTATTACAAGTTATTTCCTGTATAATACAAAGCAGGGATGTAGTGGGGGGTATACTTGGGTACACGCCGTATACCCTTTGGATTTTTTAAGGAACTCGGTATACCCTTTGTTTCTCAAAAGAGCTACAGTGTATACACTCTAGGGTATACCCTCTGTTTTATGCATATACCCTTTGCTTTTTTTACGACTACACCGCTGACAGAAAGCAGATAGTATTTACAGGGACACACCAAAGATTTCGGCCACTATACTGTATCCGAAATACTGTATCCATTACACCAAAAACTGAATATTTTTAGAACTTTATCATAGCACGAACGCATCTCATTTGCTACGTTTAAAATGCAATTTCCAGCTTGTTATAAATTAATTATTGACATATAGAATCATATTTCTAACACACAAATATATATATATGCAGGTGTATGTATAAGGTTCAAATAAAATGAAAACGTATTCCATGTATTAGTTCTTGAGATAGAGTGCCAACAAAATTTATATTACATAGAGACAGACAGAGTCACAGACATACAAACAAACATTTTGTAAAAACATTTTTAACCTGATAAAATGTGTAAAATCCACTAAAAACAAGAATTCGAAAATTTTCACGAATCTAGTATTTTTTTCTTGCAAAAATAGAAGAGTGTAAAAATTTTTCAGGTTCAGGTATATATGTCAGTTTATCTTTTACGGTGATTTTTTGTCAACGATCAGCTGTCGTTAACAAAACACACTTCTGCGACACTTATACTTCTGTGGTTTCAAAAAGGAAAAAAAAATATTAAGCCTGCTGTTTTGAACGAACAGGTGATAAACTTCAAAGTTTAGTAATGTAAGCATTTTTTGCTTTATAATTTTTGTATGCGCATATGCCATGTGCAATAGGGAAAACTCGCAGACGATTTTTTAATTAAAGACAGTATAGTTTATTTGTTGATCTTTGGAATACACAGAGAACGAGAACATTTTATTTGTAAAAATAGCCGTTTATGTACGTATAGTCCGTCTAAGTTTAAAAATTTAAGCAAAAAATATTACAAAAGTATCGCAAAATTCTGTGTTTCATACAAAATACGTCCAAGAAAGTTTACAAATGCTGTTGGTATGTGTAAAATAGATTCATGCCACTGCTTTTGTAATTAATATTGGACTATTTGTTTTCTACAAATGATTCTATGGATTACCATCAAAAAATGAAGAAATATGTCGATGGAAAATAGGTATGAAAAATATTTTTTATGTTTGCTTTTCTTTAAATTACAATGATTTTGTTGAAATAAATAAAAATTATGAATAATCCATATGTTTGAAGGAATGAGACTGAAATGTCATAATTATATTGTCTATTTATTTTTTTTTAAATTCTAGAAGCTTTTATTATTTTATTTTGTGAATGATTTTAATGAAAGGAATTTCAAAATATCTATACGATACACACTATCAGAAAATATATGATTAACCCACGAAAAAAGAAATAAAAGATAAACAGTGCACAAAAATTACAATAATGCATACAACCGCAGTTAAAATTCATTAGCTTTTATTCGATATATTTTTTAAATGTTTCGAGATTTTTAAGAATTTAGATCTAACAAAACAAGTTTACAAACCAATTTCTAAATTTTATCGCATTCATTTGGATTTTACTTAGGATGTTAACTATTTTAAAAAGTGGATTTAAGCTAGCGATTAAATCATTACTTTAATCAACAATTTGAAAAAAAAAATCAATTATTTAAATCAAAATTGATTTAAATCTAATTGTTCTAAATGACACAAACGTATTAAAATCTAAGATTAATGTAATTTGGAAAGTGTATTAAAATTAATGTAATTTGGAATACTGTATACAGTACACCAAAATCTGATAAAAAAGCTTTAAATAATTGTTTCTAATCTTAATTTCTGAGTCCTGTGAAACATTAAATACAATAACTTTGTAAAGGCATAAAAAATATTTCATTTAAATATTATATTTAAATCTAAATCTAATATAATTTGTGATGTCATAATTTCCTTTAAGTAATTAAATTGTTTATTCTTTTACATGAAATAAGCATTTAAAGTATGCTAAATTTCGGCTATATATATATATATATATATATATATATGCTATTAACAGTAATTTTTGTTACTACAAATGCAAAACGAGCTACCAATAATATTTGTTAGTTATGTTGGTTATGCCATATTGAAATTACTTATTTGCTGTTTTTATTAATTCTGTTGATTACTGTTTCATTTTGGCTATTTGTTAAGGCTGTAACACTTTGCCCCTTTTGAAATTAACAAAATGCACCCTACCTTTTAAAAAATAGTGAAATATACTTGTAATTGTTGCCAGATCTTTTTTGAAATAAATCCCTCTATACCGCAGTACTTCTAAATATGTGCACCCAAGACTTAACAAAAATGATAGAACTTTATTTCTTACAAAAAAAGCAGGATATTATTAAAACATGTTATTTAATTGTATTTTTCAATTCGTGATTTATAGAAGTATTGAAAATTAATGATTTTTATATTTATCATACTAAAAAATTATGTACTTATTTTTATTGCTACTAAGCACATTAGTAATATATTTTCTTATGTAATAGTGCCTTTTTTTAAAACAAGCATACTGCCCTTTTTATTTTTAGAATAAATATTAAATACTGAATTATCGTTTACTAATTTAAGCATTACAATATGCATTATATACCTAATTAAAAATCAATTTAAAATTAAATGCAGCAACTGATAATTTTAATAAATGTAAAATCATTATTTTTTAATATAGTTTTACATAATTATTGCAAAATATTAATGTATATAACTTTATAGTATTATATTAATTAATGAAATTACTAATTTACAGTTTTTATAATTTTTGTAGTTATTAACTAATAATTAAATTTTATTGGTTAAAGTGTCAAACATAGATTATGTTAGTAAATAAAGGTCTAATTTTTTAGAAACCTAGAATGTATTAATCTTAGAAACCTAGGCTAAACCTACATCTATTCAATATTTCAATGCTGGAGAAAAAAAAAATCCGATTCAAATAAAAAGAAATATGATTTAAATACAAAAATTCGATCTTTATTATTATTGATTTTTAAATCATGATTTTTTTTTACACCCTATTTTTACGGAATTTCAAACTAACTTTTGTTGGCCGATCCGACGGGGGAACTGTCTGGTAGGCGGAGTGTTAAAATAAGTTTTGTTATTTATAACTATCCTCCAATCTTGTAAATAAGATATTAATGATAATATACCAAAGTGTGATTTTATTTTATGTATGGTCTGCAATTTTATACTTCATTCACATTAAAAAAAGTTATTAACTGTGTATTCCTACTTTGTTTTTAGCTGTGTCTGGTAAAAATAAGTACGGTTATATGGATTTCTAACAGACAATTTTTGTTCTGTAAACAATCAAAACTTATTTGGGTTCAAAAATCTTCTAAATATTCTTGAATTTTCTTTTTAAAAATTTTATTACATACTTAGAATTATAGAATAAAGAAATATTGAATTCAAATTATTTACATACTATGTACAAAATGTATAATATGTACAAAATATAAATGCTTTTACCTTGATAATTTTTGATCATCATACTAAAAACTGGAAAGATGATCCTTTATGCATTTCTGCGTGCCTTTTCATAAAATTAACATAATTCTTCAATAAAACTCAAGACACGCACGACAAACAAAAAATATAAACATTCTCTCTCAAAAAATTCTTTTACATTCCATCAAAAATTGATGCCAACTTTTTTATCTAAACTTTTAACTCATCTCGTAAGATAAAAAATATAAAAAGCAAAGCAGACGAAAAAACAGCTTCGCTTCCATAGCAACGAGTCGCGTCTTATAAATAAATTAAATATCACAATTGCAAATATGCAAACGATTTTCTGTGAATAAACTGGGATAACTTAATTTATCAATTCCTAACATACTCCCACCTTTAATTTAGGCGGAAGCCAAATTAAACTTAAGATCACTTTTGATCAAATTAAGCCCTAATTCAAAATAAAAAATATGCAAATAAATAAAGATAATAACTAAACAATAATAAAATAATAATGAAACATTTAGAGTTCTAGAAAAGTCAATTCAGGGTTTTAGAAAAGTCATTTCAGAGTTCTAGAAAAAGTCATTTCAGAAGTCTCTGTACTACTCTACCACTTCTAGTTTTACTGTTACTCACAGTCTGGATTACAGGGTCATCAGGACTTGATATCTCTAATGAGTACAGCTTACGAAGTGGACGCACCAAGGTCCCTGAACTTGTTTTAACTTCAGCCACTCTAGCTGCTCCATCTCGACTTGGGAAAATCTTTACAATTTTTCCTATAGGCCAATAAAGTCTCTTTTGGTTTAGTTCTATCAAGACTACTTCACCTAGTCTGACAGCTTGTCCTTTCTGTTTTGATTTTTGGACCAATTCAGCTAAATATTCTTTTCTAAATCTATTTCTAAGTTGTTGCCGAATATTTTGACAGTGTTTATATCTAGATTGAAGTTTCTTTGAATCTATTGCATCTAAATCAGGAACACCTATTTCTTCAATGTCTTGCAAAAATGATGATGGAGTCAAAGGTATAAATTTATCTGTTTCTTCAAAAATATAGGTTAGAGGCCTTTTATTTACTGTTGCTTCGACATCACATAGAACAGTCATGAGTTCTTCAAAAGTTAAAGTTGAAGTGCCGAGTGTTCTGATCAAGGGAATTTTAACACATCTAATCAGACGCTCCCACCATCCACCCCACCAAGCTGCTGCTGGAGGGATGAACTTCCATTTAATAGGAGACAGTTCTTTTGAAGAAACTATTGCATTCCAATCCAATGATTTTAAAAGGTTATTGGTTCCTCTAAAATTTGAGCCATTATCAGAGTATATAGTAGTCGGCCTTCCTCTCCTGCATATAAATCTTCGAAGTGACTGAATGAATCCTTCCGCTGAGAGACTGGATACAAGTTCCAAATGTATTGCCCTATATACTGCACATGTAAAAAGTACAACCCAAACTTTGGATCTTTGCTTTACGAAAAGAGGGCCAAAAAGATCAGCTCCAACAACTTCAAAAACTTTGGAATCTCTGACTCGATCTAGAGGTAGGTGGATTGGAGGTGTAGTATATGGCTTTGCAGAGTATCTTTTGCATCTGTAACACTTAGACAATTGACTTCTAATGATGCGTCTAGAAGAAATTATCCAATATTTTTCTCTCAAAATGGATCCAACTGTTTGAAGTCCAGCATGACAATTCTTTAAATGACATTTTTGAATCAGACAATTCACTACATGATGTTTCGATGGTAATAAAATTGGATATCTGAAAGAAAACTCGTCATCCCGCTCTAATATCTTTGTTTTTACTCTCAACAATCCTTCTTGATCTTTCATAACCTTTAATCCTTTTATTGCATCAGTAGTATTACCAAAACTTTCAGATTGTATTATTGACCAGAGCGACCTTTTCGCATCTTCTTTTTCTTCAATTGACAATTCTGATGGAAAACATATATTTCGATTTCTGCACTTCATTATGAATCTCTTCACCCAACATACGACATTAATAAATCTACCAAATTTTGAAATTCTACTATATATCATAAATTCAAGTGAATTAGAACATAAAAGAGTAGGTACTGCAGTTTTCTTCTTTTCCATCATTACTAATTCTTCGTTGGGGCTTGTTTCTGAATGTGGCCAATTTTCTTCTGATAACTTCAACCATTCTGGTCCCTCCCACCATCTCATCTTCAGCAGCTGTTTAGGACTACATCCGCGAGAAGGTAGATCAGCAGGGTTGAGATGACCAGGTACGAAGTTCCATTGTTGAGATTCGGAAAATTTACAAATTTCTCTAACTCTATTGCCTACAAACGTTCCCCATTGATCATTTCTTCGAATCCAAGCGAGAACAGTCGAAGAGTCGGTCCAATACTTTACTGGTATGGAAATACAATTAAAGGCTTCCAAAACAAATTTAGTCAACCTTATTCCTAAAATACAAGCAAGAAGCTCTAAACGTGGTATGGTTACATTTTTCTTTGGTGCAAGACGAGACTTAGCTCCTAAAAGTTGTACAAAGACTGCGTCTTTATCTTCACAACGTAAGAAAACTGCTGTTGCATAAGCTCTGGTACTTGCATCACAAAATGTATGAATAGACCATTTTTCTTTACAACCATAGCCTACACGTCTATTTATCTTCACGTCATTTAAATACTTGAGTTCGCTATACCATTTTTGAAAATTATTCCGTATTTCTTCTGGAAGTGGAGCATCCCAATCTAATTTCGTCGACCAGGCGTCTTGAATTATCAGTTTGGCTGGCAACAATGCTGGGGCTAAAAATCCTATTGGATCGAAGATCCCTTGGGTTACAGCTAATATCTTTCTTTTCGACAGATTTTCTATCTCATCACTAAATTTATAAGCGATCTTCAAACTATCTTCCATTGTGTCCCACTTCAATCCTAAAACCGGAACTATCGTTGTTACATTTTTGCTGAGCACCTTCTTTTCGTTAAGGAAACTGCTGTCTTCACTTTTAATTGGTCCGAATTCCCACATTCTTAATTCCATTTTCGTATCAGCCATGATTTCTGTAGATTTTGAAATAAAATTTTCTAGTTCAGGCACATTGTCGACTGAAGTAACGCAGTTATCTCTATAGTATGATTTCATAAGCTTCTCAGCTATCTGTTTGTTTTCTTCATCAACATTACTCAAATGATATCTTATAACTGCACCTAGCAAAAATGGGCTACAAGTTGCTCCAAAAACTACTCTATTGTGTTGATAAACTTGAAATTCGTCAGGACTCTTCCACCATAAAAATCGTAAGAAATGCCGATCTGATTCTTTGACTTCAATTTGAAGAAATGCTCTTCTTATATCGGCTACTACCCCAATAGCTTTCTCACGAAATCTTATTAACACTGCAGGAATTTGTTCGATGAGGTTTGGTCCTTTAAAGAGGCAATCATTTAAAGAAGGAGACCTCCCTACTTTACACGATGCATCAAAACTGGTCGAACACTTGTAGTAAGACTATCTGGTTTGATAACGGGATGATGAGGTAAAAAATGTCCTGGAATCTTGAGTGCTTCATCTGGTACTTTACTTATAACGCCTTCTTCTTCCCATTCATAGAAAACTTTAGCATATTCTTCAAACATTTTCATTGATTTTAATTTCTTTGTTGAATTTATCAATCTTCGTTCAGCTATGTGTCTATTTGAGGGAATCTCACGTTTGCCGTTAATCCAAGGAAGACCTACAATATAGCGACCTTCTATATTTCTATCAACTTCTTTTATAAAATTATCATGAGCGAGTTCTTCTTCTTCTGCTTTAGACAAAGTTTGACAGGGATCTGTTATACCAATTGTCTCTAACTTCCATAATTCTGGAATCTTCATATCTTTTAAAGCTAGGTTCGTGATAAACATATTTCCATAATTTAGGCAAGACTGTGATGTACTTTCTAAACGACCACAAAGTGTCCATCCAAACTTTGTCTCTATTGCTGTAAGACCGCTCTTTAACTGTTTTACTCGACCTGTAAGAAGTTGTCCGTAGTAATCGCTTCCAATCAAAATTTCAATTTTTGGACTTCCTGCTCCTAAATCTGTGATCCATAGTTTATTTTGTTTAAGCTCTTTAATTACTGATTCTTTTGGTATCCGAGGAATATAGTTACAAATTATATCTTGATCCAAAAGTTCTAAGACTTCTTTCGTTTGTTTCTGTCTATCAGAAGAACTTAACTCAACTTGGAATTTATTGTGAGATTTAGCTTCTGTTTGCGTACCACCAAACAAAGTGTGTACAATAGCTTCAGAAGAAATGGGATGTAAACCTAACTCTTCAGCTGTACCTTTTAAAATATAGCTCTTTTGCGACCCACAATCAAGTAACGCTCGTACTTTCTTTGTTATTCGACCTTTAATAACTATTTCTAAAGTCATAAGGGCTACTTCAGCAGAACACTGCTTACTTGCTATGGTGCTTTGAATAACTTCTGGGGTCTTAACTGTATTTTCTGGTTCTTTACACATTGAAATTTCAGGGCATAATAACTCGGTATGGGGTTTAGAACAAACGTGGCAACGAATAAAAACTTTGCAAACTTTAGCGTGGTGACCAAAACGAAGACATTTTAAACAGCAATTTTTATTCTTAATTTTGGCCTTCCGTTCATTAAAGGAAAGAGATCTAGCCCTAACACAGTCCTTGCTTTCATGAGATTTACTGCAAAATAAACAAAGGCGTTCTTTTGCGCTAAATAGCCCTGCCGCAGTAGGTATTTTACTTTCTGCTTTTCTTAACTTTTCTTTAGGTTTGTCTTTAAAGCCCAGCTCTATAAAACTCGATTTGGCTAATTTGAATCTTTCCTCGTTTGCAACTTCTTGTTTCAGAAATTCCATCAAACTTACTATATTTGCTTTTGTTGACAATGCATTATTATTACTAACAATGTTTGATGTGTTTGAAATATTATATCGCTGCCATGCTTTTAATACATCTTCCGATAAGCTAGATTCTATCATGGGATAGAGCCACGCCGAATTGCTTTCTAAACTTAAACCCATTGATTCTAACGATCTTAAATATGCCTCGACTTTCGTGAATAAATCTGATAAGGGAAGTTTATCTTCGCCGTGCGCCTGTACATTAGCTATAATCAATTTTAGGAATTCTCTAACGTACACTTCTATTAGTAAATCTTTATTTCCAAAACGCTCTTGAAATGCCTCGACAGCTTTGGGGTAATTAACTGCGGTCATTGGATAGCTCTCTAACAAGCGCCTGGCACTGGTTCCAGGTTCTACCGATTGGATAAGATACTGAAATTTGTCACTATTATCCAAATCTATGTCTTCATGAATTTTCTGAAACTGAGACCAAAATGAAAGATAATTTATTAACTGCGAATCGAATGGCTTAATATTTAGTTTAGGTAATTTATAATGCTTTGATTTGGAATAACCGTGATCTGTGCTTTTTTCACTATCATCTTGATTACGTTTATTTGTACCCAATGCTTCGCTAACTTTACGCTTAATGGTAATAAATTGATCTGAATAACTTTCATTTTCCACTACTTCATTTTCAATAGCCTCTTCATCGCATTTATCATCATCTAACATGAGTTCAATTATAGCTTCATCAATAGCTTTAATTTCATGAATCAAATTTTCTAATTTACTAAAACCGTCTAAAATTTTGTCCTTATCTAATGACTCGCTGTTAATTTCTTCATTCAAAACATTTAAAGTTCTGGTAAATGACGAACGTAGTGGTGTACGCTTTTTCTTTAGCTTATTCATCTTAGAAAAATTAAGTAGTAATGCACAGCTTATGAAAACACTATACGCTATAAAAACAATTCAATATCTCAACAGTATTATTCAAATGTCCGTGCTCGGGGCGCCAGATTTTGTTCTGTAAACAATCAAAACTTATTTGGGTTCAAAAATCTTCTAAATATTCTTGAATTTTCTTTTTAAAAATTTTATTACATACTTAGAATTATAGAATAAAGAAATATTGAATTCAAATTATTTACATACTATGTACAAAATGTATAATATGTACAAAATATAAATGCTTTTACCTTGATAATTTTTGATCATCATACTAAAAACTGGAAAGATGATCCTTTATGCATTTCTGCGTGCCTTTTCATAAAATTAACATAATTCTTCAATAAAACTCAAGACACGCACGACAAACAAAAAATATAAACATTCTCTCTCAAAAAATTCTTTTACATTCCATCAAAAATTGATGCCAACTTTTTTATCTAAACTTTTAACTCATCTCGTAAGATAAAAAATATAAAAAGCAAAGCAGACGAAAAAACAGCTTCGCTTCCATAGCAACGAGTCGCGTCTTATAAATAAATTAAATATCACAATTGCAAATATGCAAACGATTTTCTGTGAATAAACTGGGATAACTTAATTTATCAATTCCTAACAATTATATGGAAAAAAATGTATCACATTTCATTTAAAGCCACTATAGTAAATTCTTATAAATCCGCTTGTATTATTTTATGACGATATCAGAGTGATATTGGCCCTGGCAACATAGATTCTTGGAAAATTGTGCAAAAACTTTCATATAAGACCTGAAAAATGAGCTTTGTTTTCAAAAATAATAATCATAGATAGCAAGAGTTATTATTTTAATATGTACAATTTTATAAATAAAAATGTAATTTTCGCAAAGAATTATTAAAATTATTTTTTAATAACTAAATTTTTTAAAGTTTGAATTTTGCTTCAGTCAGATCATAATGTAAAGTGAATTACACCTTCGTATCTCCGTGTTATATAACTGCGATGTACACTAAAGTCAAAATGACCAGCGAGCATTAAGGGTGCATTCGAAAACATTTTTTTCACCTTCAACAGTTCGAAATTTTCTGATACAATTTCAGACTCACTTTTAGAAGAAAAACACGAAACTTGCTGTTGTGACTTTTAAAGAGATCTATAAGATGTCTTGTGATTTTATTTTTTGTTAAATTCATTATAATTAGATTTATAAACTATTATTTCCTCAGTATGACTCTTTTTTTCGTTCCCAGATCTCCCGCTTCGGAAAACTCAGTTTAAAACGTTGACTTTAACAGCATTTTTTTGCAATATTTTCTGCATTTATCAAAAAATTGAAAAGCACGGGACCTAATATACTTTCTAAATAAGAGAATTTGCCAGTTTGATGCGCTTGAGAACAAAAACGAATTTAAAAATAAATCAGAAAAAAAGGCAATTTGTATTAAAATACACCCTTAATCGGGGGTCTTATTTATTACTGCTATCATCCATCATAGCATTTTTGCCGCATATGTTCTTAGAATTCTCAACATACGACGATATTGAGTTTGATCACTTGAGCAGTTTTAGATCATTATTGCTAAAATGAATTTTGAAATCCCAGAACAGATTTTTTTCAAAGGTAAGTTCATTTATTTTACAATTTAACACTTGAAAATTATAATATGGATGTGAAGTGTGTTATTTTCTGCTTATTACAAATTTGGAAAAAATAATTTATTATTTTTGTGTTTTAAATCATTTCTTCATGTTTAAAATCACATATTGTAACATAAGAGTAAATATTTGCAGTTTTAACATTATATAGCATTTAAAATAATTATTCGGTTTAAATACTATCTATTTCAGCGTGTTTATAATATATTTTGCTATAAAACTTCGAGTTTTCATTATTTTACATGCTATACATTTCTTATTTTATTTTCTACCGATGACAAAAGACAGCTTTTCATAGATTTCAATTCATGGTTTTTCGTTTGTCATTTTTAAATTGAAGACTTTTTATAAGCGTATTGCATTCAAAAACTACAAGAAAAATAAATAAAAACTGTAAAAAAAAAATGTCATTTGATATCAGAAGAAAGAGTTTTTTAACCTAGTCCGAAAAATTCAAATGTTTACACCAAATCCAATTACAGACACAGAAGCAATGATAACTTTTTTTCAGATTGAACGTACACTGTAAAAAATTTTGCGTAAGGTTCCTAAGAAAACATGTGGCAGCTATTCTGCCACAGGTTTTCTTAGGAATTTAATCCAAAAAAAGCCAGGAAACTTACATATGCCAGGAAAGTCCAGAAATCTATAATCTGGGATGTTACTCATGAAATATCAGTTATGTTTCACCATTCTGAAAAGACTAGAAACCTTTTATGTGTAACGTTACTCATTAATTTTCTGTTAGGTTCCACCGTTCTGAAACCTACAATCTGAAACATTACTCGTGAAATCTCCGTTAAATTCCTCCATTCTGAAAAGCTCTAAAACCTATAATCTGGAATGCTACTCATAAAATCTCAGTTAGGTTCCACCTTTCTGAAAATTTCCGAAATCTTTAATATGGTATGTTACTCATAAGATTTCAGTTAGGTTCCGCTATTCCGAAACCTATCATCTGGAACATTACTCATGAAAATTCATTTATGTTCCTTCATTTTGAAAAACTCTGAAACTTATTGCTTGGAACTTTACGCATAAAATCTTAGTTAAGTTTCTTCATTGTGAAAAGATCTGAAACATTTCACGGAATACGGTAAATGTTCCTGGGATATCCAGTGGCAGCAATTCTGCCACAGATTTTCACAGGAACTTTACCAAAAATTTGTTTGGAAAATTATGCAAATCTGAAAAGTTCAGAAATCGATAATCTAGTATGTTAAGGTCCTTTTACAATAAGTTACTTCTATTTTCTAGCATGATATTCAAAGAGTTTTAAGATGCCTTAGAGTTACAGTTAAGTTTGGTTCTTGAACATGATACAGATTAATGAGTTAGTAATCTTTGTTGAGAATATAAACGATGATTACACAGCTGAAAGTTAAACATTGTATTGAAAATATTTCTAATTAGTTGTTTTCGTTTTTCAGTTGATAAAACAAATCTAAAAAAATATACAGGATATCTATGAGTAAAATCTATTTTTAAATCATGGATATATTAAAATTACTTTTACAAAAATAAATTGGTTAGAATATTGATGCAAAAATAAATTATGATAAATATATACTTCAGAAAAAGAAGAAATATCTAAATGAGTGATATTGTGCTGTGATCTACAAAAAACATGCTTAAGTTTTTCCACTTTTATATCAAGCTCAACATACCAATTTGAAGGTGTAAATTAAGAGTTAATGTAACACAAAGCATACATTTTTGTCAAAATCTCGTACAAAGCAATTGTGTATTTTTAAAATAACCTTTAGATAATTTTGCCATATTATTTAATAATTTAAACAGAATATCAACTTGTCATTTGGCTAATACAACAGATTAGTCATTTAGCATAAAATGGTATGTTTAATCCACCAAAGCATTCTAAAAATTTTTTTCAGTATCTGAATATCTGCTCTTTTTGGGGAAATATGTAGTCATTCGACGCTTCCTCCTCCCCCTTACCCCACTATCTTCATTTAAATTAGATCAATTACCTTTGATAATTCTATTCCTTAAATAATTAACATAATATCACAGAAATCAATGAAAAAACGGTTTTTGATGCATGTGCTATACAGTACATAATTATTTTAAAAGATTATCCAAACCATTAAGGTTTAATTACACAAATTTTCAAGGTTAAGTTAAAATATGCACAAATTTGTGAAAGAGATTTTAAAGTTATATTAAAAAATAACTTTTTAATTGTAATTTAAGCATTAGCATCTTTAAAGAGATTCATTCATTCATTTGGTAAAAGCACAAAATTCAATTTCAGATGTCAAAAGATACAAGGGAAAAAAAGAATAGCTGCCGAAAGAAGATAACCTTTTTTAAAAAAATGGAAAATCTTAATGCAGTGTTTTCCTGATACTTCAATTAAAATATATTTCTCAATTTGATGTTATAAATTCCTGTAAATGACTTATCTGAACAATTACCTATCACATAATGCTTTTTTAGAATCCCTTCGACTTAAGATATCGAGAATATTATGCAATTAAAAAATAATATAGTCAAAAATAAAAATTCACAGAACTTTCATAATATACACAAAATTTTATTGATATTATGGTTAAAATTACAATCTAGAATTTTATCACAGTTTGCTTAATTTTTCACATAAAGTAACTACTTTTCGAGGAACTACACTACCATATTTCAACTTCAACAATTTTAGTGCAATGAAAGCGTAAGTCCCAGTGCCTTTGAGAGAATATTTTATATTATAATAATAATATAAAGAGATTGTCGAAACTACACTCTGTACGAATTCCACACCTTCAATTAAAATTTTATCTTCTACATGCTTTCGTTCAGCTGTAGAGGGATTGTCTGTGTATCTGCAGATTCTCAAAGCTAAATGGTTCAGTAACTCACTTTTTTCTGTCCACTGCAACCAATCTTCATTTAAAACTTTAGTTAGAGCAGAAGAAAAATGATGTGAAGGAATCTGAAAATCCTCGCGCCATGGGTGCTTTAATATACAAGTGACTGCTAATATTTAAAGAGCTGCTTTCAGTACTCGAATTTAATTCTGCTGTTCCAAAGTCTCCTTTTGTTTCTGTTAATGAGCTATCGTTACATTCAGATTTGATTATTATCCAAGGTGGCTACAAAGAAACAAAAAGCATATTATATGTTTTATTTTTTATGCATAAATTATTGGATGCAATATTGTTTATTCAGTTTCTGGAAAAATCAAAATGTTTATTGGAAAAGTTATTCTCATTTGCAAAAACACTTTGTATTATGCATTAGCTTGAAATATAGAATTCTTGAATATGTGTCCTACAAAAGGCTGTAATAACAATACAAAAAGTACTACAACTACTTTTGTATATTCCCAGAATGTTTTCCAAAAAATAAAAGAAGTTTCAAAATATTCAATATATATCTTTTAAACAGGGGTTTTTTGCAAGTGCATTGTTGTCATGTTGCGCATGGCCAAGAATGAATATCTATGAAATGTACAGGGATTTGTTCCATTTTTAAAAATTTATTGCAATATTTTGGATTTTAAGTGAAAAATTTTAATTTATTAGATAATAATTGGTTTATATATCGTTTAAACATTTTATTCTCAATTATATATTGATTTTGTAAAATCTCCAATCAGTAGTGTAACTATAGTTTTGAGTGCTCTGCAAAATTTTCCACAAGGCCCCCCTAGAATATATATCTATTTCTCATAACAAAACGGGGTTCCCGTTTCGTGACCCGTCTTGCGGGTATGATTTTTTTACGCGCAGAGCAGGTTGGAGTACGCAAAATATATATTCGTTATTCAATACAAAAGGACTCGTTCTTAAAGTCCTAAAATGATCAACCGTTTATGACCGTTTAAGATGTTTATTTTTCACAATTACTTCCAAGCCCCTTCCCCCCGCCCCCCTACGTCGTAGGGTTTTGCAGATCTCAGTTTTGCCACTGTTCTCGATATTGATATACAATATAAGTTCATTTACGCTTCTTTATTTACATATCTCTTTTGGCTAGCTCCGTGCACTAAGCATAAAATTAACAATTTCCATCGTCGAGTAACACTAAAAAACGTGGAGATAAACTTTACCGTCCTGAGTCTGCAAACTTGATGAGTGCTACTCGCAAAACATGATGGTTGTAAGATATATCGACACCAGGGATGAAAGGAGAAAAATTCGTTTATAATTTTCAGAGTCAAAATTAATGATTATTGCAAACACTAGTAGAAAGTAGATAACTATTTTTGGTTTAAAGGTTGTTTCACGGCTGGTGGGAGGGGATAGTTAATTTCGAAGAGATCATTTTTATCCGAGTTAATTACGCATACTATTATACAGTAGGAAATATTTAAAACTGGTGTTGTAGTTTAGCTTAAAAAAAGAAAAATCCAGAAACGTGTAACTTCAATGCCTAATACTGAAATTTTTTAAAATGTCTTTCTTTATTATACAATATGATTAAATTGATTTATGACAAAATTGATTTTGGAACGCAATTCCAAGTCAATCTTACTTTTAATGTACTTAATCCAGGAATCTCACTCCTGTCCAAATTAAAGTGTGTCAATTGGAAAAATCTGCTAAAAAACAGCTAAACCCGAAATTTGGATGAATCTGAATTATATAAGACCCATGTTCCTGCGCAAACTCGCTTAAGTTTACTAAATAAATTCCACTTATTTGGTGAAGCTGATTATTTCGGGTTTTGATGGGTTCTAGATCAAATATAAAGTGACTGATAAGCACTCCCTTCCCTCTTAAATAGGCTTAAACAAAAACTTTTGTTTAGAATTATCCATTTTCGTTGAAGTTTGGGTGTCAATTTATTAGAAAATTAGGCGAGATTAATCAAATCAACAATGTTAGGTCAAGTATAGGTCAATTGTAAAAGAAACCCTTCCTTTCCAACTAATTCAGCTTTGCATAGAATTTTCTTGTCGAGAAGCGATTAATTTCAAATTTTGGTCTCCTTTTATTAGAAGGATAAATTACACCTTTAACACGTTGAATTCCACGTCAGTCACGGATGACTGACACTGAACTTTCCGCTTACTTAATTATATCCTTTAAAATCCTTATCCTGTAAAAGGAAAATTTTAAATAAATTTTCAGCAATTCCTTAAAACAATATAATATTTAGTTTTATATTACAATTTTACGCTGTCGGTCACGGGCAACTGATGCGGCTGAAACGGAAATTTTAATGTCAGCCACCGGTGAGTGACATGGCAGTTAACGTGTTAATACAAGGGTTTATAGGTCACATTTTTTTGGGGGGGGGATACAATCCTCCACTTTCATTTTTTTAATTGCATTTTCCTTGCATAAAATTATTCGAATAGTTTCAAATTTTGGGTACATATTCAACAGGAAGATGGATTAATCTCACGGATACTTAATTATATTTCTTAACTATCATAATAATTGTAGCAAAATTTGAACTTCCTCCGTACACCCTTGAAACACTCAAAATTAGTCCCGATATTTTATAAAAATAATGTTGTGAAATTTTCAAAATGCATTTGCTAACCCTGTCAAAATAAAGATGCTAAAAAAATTGTCAGATTTAAGATATACTGAGTGATACTGAAAAAGTTCAGCAAATCATAACAATAGATACAATAAGATTTAAATTCAAAGTGATATTTTGCGCTTTAAATATGGAAGTAAGCTTTTGCATGTTAAGTACGAGTTTATTTTTCAGGTTTCTTCTCAATTCTTTTGGTAATAAATAATTCGGTATGCTTTTTTAAGTTACTTTTGGAAGCCTTTTTATAAGCGTATTTCCAGAATTCCTGTTTCTAATATACTAGTTAATGTACATTTAAGTTTGTTGAATTATATAACATTAAACTTCTGTTATTTTAAATCAAATCACAGAAATCCTCGGTGTTACTCCAACCCCTGTTAATGTGGTTTCGAGTACTTTTCCTATTCTTTATGCACCTTTATGTTAATTTGAAAAATTTTAATTTTGAAAATTATTTTATAAGCGAGATTTAGAAGCCTTCGTTTGCGTGGATTTTACTTGGGCTTTGAAAGACTTGCTAACGCGCATTTCCGAGCTCTTGTTTTTCAATATGGACATAATGCGTATTTTAAGTTTGAGTACATAGTATATTCAAATTTAGAAATTAAGTTTGAGATATCCTCGATGTTACGCCGCCTTTTAACGCGGATTCAGAGTAGTTTTTCTAATGTAGCTTTTATTTAATAAATTTTAATTTTAATATTATTTTCTAAGACTTTTAGATGCCTGTTTACGTTGATAGACTATAACTTCGGGCTTGTCAATTAACCCCTCTCCCCCACAATACACACCCGCGTTAATACGGATTTCCGAGCTCATTTTAAATATTGTTAGTTTGACTACGGTAATTTCTTACTTATATATATTTCTGTTAGATACAATTTCAGTTTTCAGTTGAGTGTAATCCTACCAAATGGAAATTAAAAAATATTAATAAGCTATAATGTTGATAGTTAGAACTGTACGAACACGTCATATGATTTTGTATGAAGTGTTTGTGACTTTGTTAATGGTCAATAATTAAAATCTGAGTAACTGGCCAGTGGCCAATGATAATTTTTATCTATATTTTGCATCATTATACAAATGAAAGATTGCTGTAAATAATTATGCACAGATCTGTATAATAAAGACATCATACATACACGTAAAGTATTTCAATAATTCAGAATTTTTAAAAAAGAAAATAACATTAAAAAAGTATGCCTGACAAAATGTTAAAAAATTCAGCACAATAATTGAAATATTGACTTTCTTAAAAACCTGATAAAAATCCAGCAATTCTTAATTTATGTAATTTTTTTTTTTTAAATTAAGATTGTAAATTGATACTATAAAATTTTGTTTAGTTTTCACGTAATCCTTCATTTAATTTACAGAAAGTTTTTAGCTTATGATAATGTGCATAGAATTTTTATTTAATATATAAGTCTGATTATGCATGTAAGTTAAATTGCTTAAATACATACTTAAGTGCTAAGTAAAATAACATTTTTAAATGGAGGATTATATGACTTACGACAGCATAATTAAACATGAAATTTGCATTTAATGCACTATATAAAGAATACCATACAAACATACCTGGTAGTTATTTAAATTCTAATCCACAACCTGGGCTCTTTTTCAAACAGTTTATTGGTCAGTTAAATGAAACAGACATAGTTACTTTACGTGAATGAGATTATTCGATCGTTAAAGTTCAACATTCGGGAGGCAATTTAGGGAAATTCTACAAATTTACGAAACATGGGGGCACTATAAAAAGAACGGTATGTATTTGATCGAAAATCTCTGAGAAAATGTTATCAATAAAGAAAAATGCTTACTGTTTCGTTAAAAATCGAAAGCCTTATTATATAGCATTTGGGTTTCATGAATTAAGATTTTAGGTAAAAGAATATTACCGTAATTATGGATCACATTTAGGCACAATAAAGTTGCCACAAAATTAGCAATATTTTCTAGTAAGCGACTTAAAATTGTACCTTTTCATCCTCTATAGATATATGTAGCTTTCAGATTCCAAAGAAGGGTGGGGAGAGGGGGGGGGGACAAAATTTAAACATTTCTCTACTGATATTACTTTAATTCCACGTTATAGACTCAATATTTTGAAAAAAAAATAGTTGCTAGAGCTTCTACCCTTTCCCCTTTAAGCATTGACTTTGTTTATAATAATTTTTATGCTAGATTTATTGTTTTAGGAAACAGTCGAACCCACTTAAGACGTGATACCGATTAATACTTGAATTTACTCCAGTTCCAACATCACCAGAACATCGCTCTTACAACAAATGTAAAAAATTTTCATTATATATAAGATAAAGTTTTCATCCCTCGGACAACAGATCTCGCTTACGACGCGAATGCATATACCTAGATATTAAGTTTTTGATATGAACATCAAACTATTTCCGAATATAATAGCTTTATTTAATGACAGAAATATTACTATTCGGAAATAGTGATAGACATTGTAAAAAAAATCTTCTAAACTGACACTTAAACGAATATTACTAATCAAAAATAGTCGGTATTTAATTAATTAAACTTAATTAAACATGATTAATTAAACATGACATTTGTATTTAATGCACTATATAAAGAATACCAAACAAACTTACCTGGTAGTTGTTTAAATTCTAATCCACAAACAGGGCGCTTTTTTTAACAGTTTATTGGTCAGTTAAACGAAACAGACGTAGTTTCTTTACGTTAGTGAGATTATTTGATCTTCAACGTTAAAAATTCGAGAGGCAATTTAGGGAAATATTCTGAATTTACGAAACATATGGGCGCTATAAAATCAACGATGTCTATTTGATCGAAAATCTCTAAGAAAATGTCATCAATGCAGAAAAGTTCTTAGAGTTTCATTAAAAATCGAATGCCTTATTTATATAGCATTCGGGATTCCTGTATTAAGATTTAAAAAAAAAAAAAAAAAAAAAAAAAAAAAAAAAAAAAAAAAAAAAAAAGATTACCGTACTTATGAATCACATTTAGGCACAATAACCTTGCCACAAAATTAGCAATAGTTTCTAGTAAAAATCTTAAAATTGTACCTTTTCATCCTCTATAGACATATGTAACTTTCAGATACCAAAAAAGGGAGGGGAGAGGGGGGGACAAAATTTAAACATTTCTCTACTGATATTACTTTAATTTCATGCTATAGACTCAATATTTTGAAAAATAAAATAGTTGGCTAGAGCTTCTCCCCTTTCCTCTTTAAGCATTGACTTTGTTTATAATACTTTTTATGCTAGATTTATTATTTTGGGAAACAGTCGAACCCACTTAAGACGTGATACCGATTAATACCTGAATTTACTCCAGTTCCAACATCACCAGAACATCGCTCTTACAACAAATGTAAAAATTTTCCATTTAATATAAGATAAAGTTTTCATCCCTTGGACAAAAGATCTCGCTTACGACGCGAATGCATATACCTAGATATTAAGTTTTTTATATGAACATCAAACTATTTCCGAATAGTATTAATCACTTTATTTAATGACTGAAATATTACTATTCGGAAATAGTGATAGACATTGTAAAAAAATCATCTAAACTGACACTTAAATTAAACGAATATTACTAATCAAAGATTGTAGGTATTTAATTAATTAAACTTAATTAAACATGATTAATTAAACATGAAATTTGCATTTAATGCACTATATAAAGAATACCAAACAAACTTACCTGGTAGTTGTTTAAATTCTAATCCACAAACAGGGCGCTTTTTTTAACAGTTTATTGGTCAGTTAAATGAAACAGACGTAGTTTCTTTACGTTAGTGAGATTATTTGATTTTTAACGTTTAAAATTCGAGAGGCAATTTAGGGAAATATGCTAAATTTACGAAACATTTGGGCGCTATAAAATCAACGATGTCTATTTGATCGAAAATCTCTAAGAAAATGTCATCGATGCAGAAAAATATGTACAGTTTCATTAAAAATGGAATGCCTTATTATATAGCATTCGGGATTCCTGTATTAAGATTTAAAGTAAAAAAAAAGATTACCGTACTTATGAATCACATTTAGTCACAATAACCTTGCCACAAAATTAGCAATATTTTCTAGTAAAAATCTTAAAATTGTACCTTTTCATCCACTATAGACATATGTAACTTTCAGATACCAAAAAAGGGAGGGGAGAGGGGGGGGGACAAAATTTAAACATTTCTCTACTGATATTACTTTAATTTCATGCTATAGACTCAATATTTTGAAAAATAAAATAGTTGGCTAGAGCTTTTCCCCTTTCCTCTTTAAGCATTGACTTTGTTTATAATAATTTTTATGCTAGATTTATTGTTTTAGGAAACAGTCGAACCCACTTAAGACGTGATACCGATTAATACCTGAATTTACTCCAGTTCCAACATCACCAGAACATCGCTCTTACAACAAATGTAAAAAATTTCCATTTAATATAAGATAAAATTTTCATCCCTTGGACAAAAGATCTCGCTTATGACGCGAATGCATATACCTAGATATTAAGTTTTTTATATGAACAACAAACTACTTCCGAATAGTAATAATCGCTTTATTTAATGACAGAAAGATTACTATTCGGAAATAGTGATAGACATTGTAAAAAAATTCTCTAAACTGGCACTGCTGATTGAATAAGGCGAATATTACTAATCGGAAATAATAGGTATTTGGAGAAAAATTTGCGGTACTAAGACCGAGAATTTCGTCAAACAATCACTGATAAAATAATTTCGCAAAACGATCACTGGTCGAATTTGAAAAAATAGGCTTCAAAATG
The DNA here is from genome assembly GCA_964019185.1 of Maratus speculifer. Lineage (NCBI taxonomy): Eukaryota > Metazoa > Arthropoda > Arachnida > Araneae > Salticidae > Maratus > Maratus speculifer. The sequence goes on from OZ025298.1 coordinate 71,117,302, forward strand.
CACAATAAGATGGGCATACGCACTTTCATTCCAAAGTTAGTTGGTCTAGATCCCATAGTCTTTTTCTTCAACTGAGGCAACAAAATGAATCACACGCAAAAAAGTAGTTCATATGGAAATAAAGACCAAGAAGAGTCCTCAGAGTCTAAACTGGGAAAAAAATATTCGAGAATCACTATTAAATGCGTAGATAAAGCTTCGGTAAAAATTAGTGACTCTAGTTTCCATACTCGATTTATAACTAAGTGAGCAAAATAATAAACACACAAAAATTAGTTTTTTTTACATGTAAAATATATCTCTAGAGCTGTACAGCGCAGAATTTGAATAAAAGCTTTGAAATGCACAATTACAAGAGTATACGCACTTTCGTGTTATTTTTTTAAAGCGCAAGATCTCGTAGTCTTTTCTCAACTGGGATGATAAAATGGCATACACGCAAAATAACGATTTTTCTGTAATTAATATACCAACCACAAAATAAAGAATATTACACAAAAAAACATATATAACTTTTCACAGATTACCAATGATTTCTATTTTAGAATAAATACGAAAAGTTAAACAAAAGCTCAAAAAGTATGCCTACTAAAACTAAGGAATGTTACACAGAAAATATTCGGAACATTTCACAGTTTATCAGTAATTTCCACTTTCTCAACTATTCCGAAAAGTTACACGAGATTGTGGAAGGTATTACACAAGATTTCTCGGAATTTTTGTATGAGCAGAAATAATCCGAGAAATTCAGAAATGTTACACAGTAAATGCCAAGAACATTGCGCAAATTTTTTACAGTGTACAGTGATTTTTGATCTTGTTTTCGATTACTTAGACTACAAATCTGTTAAAAGGAAAGAACACAACAAACATACCAGTTTGTCTTTCATGCATTTTTTTTCTTTTTTTTCGGTAATGAAAACACTTAATTCACATTTTACACTCCAAAGTATAGGATAAAACTATGTACACAAAAATCTGTGTATTTTAACTACTGCACAAAATTATGTATTTTGCTTGTTACGCAGACATACGTGTCAGAACAGAATGTTACACACAAATCTGTGTATTTTGCATGTTACACAACATTATGTGTATTTCCCTAATATACAAAAATATGTGCAAAAACTGAATATTACACAGATATATGTGTAAAAGTATCACACAGAAATATGTGCAAAAACTGAATATTACACAGAAATATGTGTAAAAATATTACACAGAAATATGCGTATTTCCCAGCAATTTACTCATTGAAGCGTGTATTTCTGGAGTTATCAGATAATTTTTACACATTTAGACTTATCATCAAATTACACATTAAAATGTGTATTTTGAAATTTACACATTTGGCGTATTTTACACACCAAATTACACATATAGACATGTCGTTTTTGTATCATCGATTTACACATTTTTGAGTGTAAATTTACACATTTTTTTTAGAGTGTTCAATTTATTAAAATTAAACATGGAATATGAACTTTTGGTTAGGATAATATTTTAAAGAAATACGCAAAAAAAGGTAAATGTTTAAAAAAGGGCCCTAGGGTCCATTTAACACATGAAGGTATTAATCCAGGAAGAAAAGTTCAAGACTCAACTTTAATATATTAAAATAGAAAATAAAGCCTTTGTGCACAAATGTTTAAGGATAGAGAGCCAACGAATATAAATGCACAAATAAAGTATGAGAAGGTAGCAAATAGCTATTTCGAATCTACTAACGAGATTCTTCATCAGTGCAAAACTCAGCGAGCTAAAAGTAGCAAAACTGAGCGAAGAGACAGAGAGACGCAGGCTTATATACCCGCTATGGAAACAATCCCGCCTAAAGGAAGGCAACCAATGAGAAGAAAGCAGCTAAAACCAACTGAGTGGACAAGTAGCGACATCTATCGGAGAACAAACAAAACAAAAACTAAAAAGCGAGTGAAAAAAAAATATTAAATTAACGATTTCCAAATACTTGGAAAATAAGGAGTACTAGATAAGTCATTGACTAAGGAGTGAGAATTTTTTATGATGTGGTAAGCTTCCCAAAAATCAAGATCAAGAATAGAAGGACATTTATGGATGATGGTGGCTGAAGAAAAGTTAAACTTATGTTGAGAAGACCAACAATGTTGAGCAATAGAGGAACGTTTAAGCTCTTGATTTTTGACATACCTTTTATGTTCCATTAAACGAAATCTGAGAGCACGTTTAGTCTGACCAATATAAGAAAGACCACATTGGCAAGAAATTTGGTAAATACCCCAGTTATCTAAGTGATCAATGGGGTGCTTAAGATTTGAAAAAGCAATTTTATTAACAGGAGAAAAAAAAACATTGAAATCGAATCTTTTTAAAATTTTAGCAACTTGCTGACTGATTTTGGGGAAAAAAGGCAAAACAACCAAAGCATTGGAGTTCGAATTAAAGTTCTTACTTTCAGATTGTGTAGATTTTGTCAATTTTCTATGAATAGAATCTATAATATTAGGAGAATAACCACGATCAACAGCAATAGCTTTAAGGTAATTAAGTTCATCACTGAGTAACTGAGGAGTTGAACAAATATTGGAAGCCCGGAAAACAAAAGCTTTAAAAGCCGCAACTTTCTGGTTAGGAGGATGAGAAGAATATCTGTGAGGTGGAAGACTGACCGCAAAAGGTTTGCGAAAGACAGTAGTCTGAAAATTATCTTCATTGCGAATAACAAGAACATCCAGAAAAGGAAGGCAATTGTCCGATTCAGTTTCAAAAGTAAATTGGATGCAAGAATCAATAGAATTCATGACAGAGAGAATATGATTTATATCAGAATTCACTTCAACTAAAGCATAGACATCATCTACATAACGAACATAGAACGGAAATTTTAAGACTTCAAATAATTAAGCTATTGCTGTTGATCGTGGTTATTCTCCTAATATTATAGATTCTATTCATAGAAAATTGACAAAATCTACGCAATCTGAAAGGAAGAACTTTAATTCGAACTCCAATGCTTTGGTTGTTTTGCCTTTTTTCCCCAAAATCAGTCAGCAAGTTGCTAAAATTTTAAAAAGATTCGATTTCAATGTTATTTTTTCTCCTGTTAATAAAATTGCTTTTTCAAATCTTAAGCACCCCATTGATCACTTAGATAACTGGGGTATTTACCAAATTTCTTGCCAATGTGGTCTTTCTTATATTGGTCAGACTAAACGTGCTCTCAGATTTCGTTTAATGGAACATAAAAGGTATGTCAAAAATCAAGAGCTTAAACGTTCCTCTATTGCTCAACATTGTTGGTCTTCTCAACATAAGTTTAACTTTTCTTCAGCCACCATCATCCATAAATGTCCTTCTATTCTTGATCTTGATTTTTGGGAAGCTTACCACATCATAAAAAATTCTCACTCCTTAGTCAATGACTTATCTAGTACTCCTTATTTTCCAAGTATTTGGAAATCGTTAATTTAATATATTTTTTTCACTCGCTTTTTAGTTTTTGTTTTCTTTGTTCCCCGATAGATGTCGCTACTTGTCCACTCAGTTGGTTTTAGCTGCTTTCTTCTCATTGGTTGCCTTCCTTTAGGCGGGATTGTTTCCATAGCGGGTATATAAGCCTGCGTCTCTCTGTCTCTTCGCTCAGTTTTGCTACTTTTAGCTCGCTGAGTTTTGCACTGATGAAGAATCTCGTTAGTAGATTCGAAATAGCTATTTGCTACCTTCTCATACTTTATTTGTGCATTTATATTCGTTGGCTCTCTATGCTCAACTTTAATATTATATACTGAGATAGCGAGAAAATTAAAGGGGTGGACAATTCTCGCCACGCAAAAAGTTTAGACGGCTCTGGATTGCCCCCTACGGCACCCTAGGGGGGGGGGGGGCAGGCAGGATCTAAACTAGAATGAGGGAACGTGAAAATAACTAAATGGAAAAATGAAACTAAAAATGAAGACAGGATTAAAAGGAAGCAGTTTATTTGCACAAAAACTTCAAGAGGTCAAGGTATTAACTGGAGAGTGAAAAGGCGAGAATAACTGAATGGTGAAAGGTTCCCCAAAACAAAGAAAATTGGATACAAAGGGGGTAAGTTATTGACAATTTAGTGCATAAAAACTTAAAAGGGCCCAGAGGCCTCAGTGCTTAAAAAATTAAAAATCTGAGCCTCATGTGCATCAGGATCTGTCTTGGACTATCTATACCTAAATTTTCAGACTTGTACATGTGATAGATTTTTTAGCCATCGCACACAGACAGGCATGCAAGTTGAGTGATACTTTATTTTATTACCATAGATTCTTCGCAATCTTTCTTTCCTTTCTTTCCCTTTTTATTGATACCATACACACGTTTTATCGATATACTGAAATACATTCTAGAGCTTGTTTATAGAAAAAAAAGTTTTTTTTACCAGTATGAATAAATATGGTTGATTGAAGATAAGGAACGTAGATTATTTTAAATGTACAATACTGTTGAATGGAAAACTGAAATTTTATGCTTGATAGAGTGAAATCTATCTATAAAATCTAATAACTGACACCTGAAGAATTTTGTTCTTGTTCAAATCGCTATTACAAAATTTCGAATCTTTTTGTACTTATTTTTCCTTGTTGAAAGAACTGTGTAGATACCCTAAATCTTTATTGTGGGCAAAATTTTGAAAAAATATCCTTATATCTATAATTGAAAATTAATTTTTTGCATAAATAGTGTCACTAACTTCAAAAACCAATCCTATTTTGAATAACCAACAACTGACACAAAATATCTGATACTTTATTAGAAAATATGTTTTTAAAAAGTTATTTTATATTTGAAGTAATTTATGCATTAAAAATCCTTTAATCTTTATTACATAAAAAAAAAATTACTTAAATATTATTTATATAGGATAACATGCTACAGTTGTACGTGTCTTTTTTTCATGTTTTAAATTATTATTAATCCAGTGACTGACATTTATAAACCAGTAATTGGCAATTGGTTTCAGACGCTGGTAGAACAATTTGAATTTTAATGCGGTTTAATACAAGATAAATTTAATTTATTAATATATTTTCTTAAACAATTCAAACAACGTATTTCGATTTTATTTAATATTATCGACAAAAGCAACAGTACAGACAATCAAATTATCAAGTTCACAGCTGAATTTCCACAAATGGTCAAAACTCGATTAGCATATTAAAACGCAATCGATCTGCAAGTCATCTTGTGGGAAAACACCCGAAAAACCTGATTTTAATGGTTGACACGTAATTTACTATTCTGTTTTTTCACTAAATATATGAAAGCGTGGATGATTTGGAGCAGGAAAACATAATAGTAAACCTACAAACCAACCACTAAAATAGGGTTTTTAGGTGTTTTCCCCACAAGTTATGATTTAGTAGATCGATTGCGTTTTAATGTGCAGATCGAATTTTAAGTAATTCTGGAATTTCACCTGTGAACTCGATGAGGTAATTGTCTATGCTGCCACCTCCCTGACTTTAATGAGAATCTGACTCCTTTGTGTCAGAGATTGGAGAAATCAAACTCAATCATTTCCATTAACTAAGTCAAACTTTTAACAATAAATCATAAGTACAATACATCATATGCATCTTTGAGCCAATTTCTGTGAGAATAACTTTAAAAATAATTATAAAACGTTATTCTCAGGAAGCATTACAATTTGATTTAAAAAGACTGCATTATAATTTAATTTAAAAAGACTCTTACCTTATTATCAGAAATAAGAGGATTGTTTTGAAAAGGCACTCTTTGTGTTCCGAAAAGTTCCTTCTTCATTTGATAGGTTAATGGCCTGCTAGTAGTCAATACATTGACTCCAAAATGAAAATAAATGTCCAAGTTACTACTTGAATACATTATTTTTCATATTTCATACGAAAATGCCTATTTGAGTGAGATTTTTGCTGAAGTGTCACTAACTGAGGGTTTCACCTTATGTAAATTCTGTTGGAATTTGGAAAGAATGTCACATTAAGAAGTGCTATAGTACGAAGTACAAAGAAAATTCATAAAAATTTGACCAAACATCAGAAAGATAAACTGTTTGAATTGAAACTGATATGTCTTAATCGTTTATCTACCGACGCACAGTGGGGTATTTGACAAATCTGGGCTGCTAAAATTATTATTATTATTATTTGTTTTAAACTAATTTAAACGTTTCAAATAGTAAGTAAAGGACTTTTTTGTAATAAATATTATTTACTATTTAAAAAATCATTGATGTTTTACAACTTTGTACAGGTTTTATTGAACAAAATTAGTATTATAAAATAAATGATAATTATGATAAATAGTATTATTGGTGTGGTATGGAGATGTATTATTGGAGTATTATTGGTGTAGTAGCAGTGAGTCATGCAATAGGTTTTGCCGGATAATTTTGTTGTTTATGCTGCAAATTAATTGAATTGGAACTTATAAGCTCTAAAATATGGGAAGAGGGAGAGGAATCACTCTCAAATTTTTGTTTTTATTGTTTTTGTTGCGATCGATCACAGCCCCATTTACATATAAGAATTAAGGCACATTTTTCCTCTTCATTTAAATTTTTTTAACTTCTTCCATATAAATGAATCATCGTGTCACTGTTAAATTAAATTGTTCTTGAGTACTGATTTATGCGCAAGATTCGGTAATTTTAAAAGACTGCTTTTCTAAATAGCAATCAATTTCAGCTTGTTGTAGAAGACTGTAGCACGGGTATACATTTTTTTATATTGTCTTATAATTTCATATTGGTTTCTGGAAACTTTAGTTTTGACAAATAATGATAATGTTTGTAAAGGGGATATTTGTGTTTTCTTTTCTGTTTGCTGAGTTTTCAAATATGCTTTTTTATATTTAGTTGCTCACTTTGGTGATTATGTTAATTCTTTTGACACGTGGGCAGCATCTATCTTCTCTGAAATTTCTAATTTTAAATGAGCGGCATGTGTAAGTACTTCCACATCTGTTGATCTCCTCAAACTTTCAAACTTTCTCCGCTTTGTCCTATCATTGGATTCAGTGAAAGTTTTTGCTGTCCTCCCTGGTACATTTATTTTTCTTAAAATATCTACTGTATTTTCAAGCCAGTCCTTATTATTTTTCATAAAAATATCTAATTTGTAAAAGGCTGCGAACCATTTGCTCTTGAATTTACTCTTAAATTAGAGAAAAATTGTGCTTGAAATTTTTAAATTCATCATCATCAAAAGTATCATTATTAAGAAGGTAATTTTCAAGAAAATTCAGTCTATCATTTGCTCTTGAATTTACTCTTAAATTAGAGAAAAATTGTGCTTGAAATTTTTAAATTCATCATCATCAAAAGTATCATTATTAAGAAGGTAATTTTCAAGAAAATTCAGTCTATCATTTACATTTGGTAGGTTTTGCTGTTGCATAATGCTGAAAAATTCATTTCTAGTCATTATTTTGACATTCAAAGACTCTAACTGAAAAGAAATACGAAATGTAGAAAAGAGAATGCATAATAAATATATACATTTTAGATAGATAGCATTATTTAATCTCTTATGTTTTTTAAAAATCTCTCAACCTTTATCTAATTTTTAACAAAAACATATGTAAACTTGATTCGATTTACTTTCTAGACAAAAAAAGTTTACAACAAGCAATAAATTCCTTTCATTTTCTGAAAAGTGCTTTAAAAAGATAAAAGGGAATGAATACATTATTTTAAAGTTTTTTTTTTAAATTAATATAAATTCATTTCAATCAAATTGACTGAAAAGTAAACAAATATGATCACTTTCTAATAAATCATAACAATATTTTTCATTTAAAAATTTATATCATAATTACGAGTTAAATATCAGTACATAGTAATTTCGCATGCTTACTCAGAAATTTGGAAGAGCATATTTATATTGCCTTCATTTTCAAAAGTGGACGAATCCGAAAATACTTTAAACGAAAACACAAAATAAAGGGTGTATACTTATTGGTATAACAAGTAACTCTGCTTGGAAAAGCTTGGAAATATAACTTAACCCTTCGTGAAGTCAGAAGGGACAAAAGTAATTGAACAATATACGTTATTTTAAATTAATTTTGCAAGTACAAAAACTATATTTTTCTTAATTCAAAGATTTAAAAAATAATACTAGATACCTGCCTCGCCACTATCCATAACGATTAGATTTTAAGGGGGCTCAGGGGTTGATCGATACGGAAAAACATGTAAATAGAGCTCTCGCTTCGAGTCCATATAAAAACAGAAGTATTCAATGTATTTAATTTAAACTTTCTGATATTTTAAAGGTATGTTTGTAGTCTTATAAAATGAAGTACTTCAATGTAATATAATAAGAAATATGGCAAAATTTATGTAACACAATTTTCGAAAAAAAAATATGTTATATCACCAACACCAAAATATCTTAACGTTGAATTTACATACAAGGTTCTCGCTGTCGCTCGCCAATGCGCCAAATTACGACTAAATTCTTCATTTGGCGAGTAAACAAGCGATTAGATTCGTCAAATGTGTTCAATTTTTGCTCTTTCTTTCTTTTCTTTTCTTTTTCGTTCTTCATATATATGCATATATACATATTTTTCATACAATACATGTTTTTAATATTTCTGTAGCAGATAGTTGAAATTAGATTAATAACAATCGTTGTTGCAGTTATAAAAAACTTAGGTTATTTTAGAACATATTGAAAATAAGGGGTACATTAAAATGTTAATTAATTAATTTTTTTTTGTTGTTGTTGTTACACGTCGAATTTATTTTGCTAATACTTTCTTCATTTGGCGAATGTTTTTTATTTTTAATTAGCCAAATTACTAATGTTGGTCAAATGCCAGCGAGAACACGGCATAAGAACCTAATTTTTGCTTTAAAATGATCCGGAAACTTTACTTTATAGAATGAATTAAGGATATAACTATCACTCAAAAACAACATTATTAAAAAAACTCTCAAATTTGAAAATTTAAAAAACTCCTAAAATATACAACTTTTTTTTTTCATTAAAAATACTCAAAATATTAAACTATCTAAACTATTTTAATTCATTCTATAGATAATAATATTATATGCATGCAAAAAAAAAAAAAAAAAAAAAAAAAAAAGCCATTTCATCAAATAGTTTTTTTTTTTAAATCTTGGTGTTAGTCGTCAAAAACCAAGTTTTGAGAAAACGCGACTTTAAGTTGAAATTATATGGATGCGGCTATGAAAGAGTTGATACATAAATGCTTACAACTCCGTTAAAAATGCAAATATTTTTATGCGGTTTTTTGCATTAAGTTCAGAATTAATTGATTAATAACACTAGATCATAAAGAATCGATTTTATGAAAAGTTTTCAACCCCTGAGCCTCCTTAAATACTTTCAAAAATAAAGTTATTTACTTTCGAAAATAGAAAGTCGCAATGCACAACGATTTGACGGCGATGCGTTTAACGCAATACTCTAATTACAACTGATAACAGGAAGTTATCATTCACTTAAACAAGTTAAAAATGGTATCACCAGGATTCCCCAAAGACTCAGCCTCAACTTGTATCCCTCCATTCGATCGTGCGTTGTACTTTATGAAATCGACTTTTGGCCAGCCAGATTCTTCAATACCCCACAGTGCGACGGTACTTATAAGTATAATAAAAATTACTTATTATAAAATTCTTTTAATAAGTCAATTAGTTGTAATACTGTTTAGAATGAGTTACAGATGCATTACTTTATCTTGTTCCAAAAGCATTATTGGTTACATAAAACAAAAATATTTTTTAAAGGATGATTTCTTTTACCTTTGTATCTTTTTAGCTTTCTTGGCGATGAGGGAGGGAGATGGGGATTTTTCAATTCGGAAATATTTCTATATTTATATTGTAAGAACATCATATTTGTATATTTTATGATTCTACAAAATACTAAGAAAACAATTTAAAACAAAAGATTTGAGTGGGGTTCTAAATATTGCACAAAATCCCTGTAAATTCAAATTTAATTAATCCTTTTAAATCCATATAAAATCCTTCAAAAATTTATTAAATGATTATGTAAATCTATTAATTTAGTTAAAACAATTTACGTAATATGCCTTAGATTGTAAAATTTTCATGAATTCATAATGTGGTAGATAAAGAGTTAAAAGAGAGAAAAGGTGCTTTCACAAATTGCATTGATGAAGATACATTTTCTTTATAAAACTAATTATTGTCGTTAAATATATTGCGAGTTGAAATGATTCACAACGAAATGGAAAAAATGGTGTCCAGAGCAATTAAATCAATTTGAAAATACTACAAGTAAATGTTAATGCTAGGGAGTATTATACAGGGCCGTAGCTAAGGGGGCGCTATGGGCGGCTCAGCCTCCCCCTAAAACATTTTGAGCCCCCCCCCCCCCCCTGGAAAGGTTCCAAGATCACTAAATGAATTTCTGTTTCGAAAATCCAAATTGAATTCTGTCCAAAAATCTAGTTTAGTTTTATGACTCTTTCACAGTTTTACAGAATTACTAAATTGTATCTAAAATAAGTGTTTCAACACTCCCTCATCAAATTTGTACATAGGAAGCTAACATGATGCTTAATTTTGCACCAGTTATACACTGGAATTTTTCATCATCCTCTACTTTTATTAGCATGAAATGAAGTTATTATAACAGTTTAATAAGAAACATAGTACTTACAATGTGAATATACACTAAATTATCTTTCTGCGTCAGAGACAGAGAAAAAAAAGTTATGAGCCCCCCCCCCTAGAATCTCTTGAGCCCCCCCCCCCCTATACTTCACTTCTGGCTACGGCCCTGGTATTATGTAGCATATCCTAATAGAGTTTTAAAAGCTAAATTTGTATGTACTTGAAATTTAAAGTGCTTATAAACTTATATTACACACAATAATATGCACATGCTTAATGATCGCCTATTTATAAAATAGCTTAAAATTTTAGTAGTGCAGATCTATTTTTCTTATCTAAAATTTTAACGGCTTTCCATCATAAATATTTAACTGTTAATTTCTAACTGATAAACAAAGTTATCATTTTCATTTTAAGTCGCTAATTTAGAAATGGGGATTACTAAAAGATTATCAATAGACAAAGTACTTGGAATTTTCATTTAAAATTATAAAGCACCAGAATAAACTCGAGCACCCTCGAGCAACTTCGAGGCAAATTTAATAATTCTATGACATTATTTGACAACACTGGTGTTTTCAAGTAGAATTTATTACTTTGATGGAAAACATTTCAAAAAGAAAAATTAATTTAATTTAAAATGCTACCAGGCATTATAAAAAAGTCATCGAAAAGAAAACCTTCAGTATATATTAAAATAAATTTAAAAGTGAATTCAAAAGAAGACTTTTTTTTTTTTTTTAATTTCAAGAAATGTGAAATTCAATTTAGAATATTTCTTCACCTCTAATGTTTGATGTTGAAATTATTATTGCAGACAATCAAAATTAAATGTTATTGTATATTATAGAGAAACATATAGATGTAGGATTTCCAAAAAAATATTAATTATTTATAAATTGACCATTTTATTATTTTTTTTTTCTCAAGTATAGTATACATTTAGGCATATTTTAGCTATATTCAGTATCGCTGTATCGTTGTATAACTGCAAACATTTTGTTAATTTACAAATAAACAAAACATAATTTCGACCATAATCTATTAAATAAATTTTCTGTATATATACAGGGTGAGTCATAAATATCGATACAATAGGCTATCTCTTTAAATATTGCCCCTAGACCCATACTTCTAATTTCATAAAAAGTAAGTTTCATAAAAAAAAGGTGAGTTTTTTTATAAGATGAGTTGCAACTCCATGAGGGGTCTATTTTAAAAATACGAAAATTAAATTTTTATACGGCCCCCAGAGGATAAAACTTCCAATTAGAAAAATTTTCTTTATCCATTCCTGAATTGAAAAAAAAAAAAATAATCTTGATATCTCCAAAACTCAGAGAGTTATGATATTTTTAATAAATCGTGAGGTTTCAAAGGATCAGACACAAATTGAACTGCGTGTAATTGAAGAAACAATATTGCTGTAACGAGTGCAGGAAATATTTATTTTATTTACTTATTTATAGAGTTAGAATTTTGAACACTCTAAAACTGGGAGGAGTGAAAAGCTCACTTTTTGTAGGAGTGATTTGCATTTTCACTCTTTTTAGAGTGAACTTTATACAAATACACTCTTTAAAGAGTGGAATTTCCGACTCCCTAAAAAGGAGTGAAATATCTCCCTCCGTTGTCGAGAGTGAAATATCTCACTCCATGGTCGAGAGTGAAAAATCTCACTCCGTTAACAAGAGTGAAAGCCCGGTATTATACACTTGAAAAAAATCCCCGCTCAACTTTGAACCAATATATGGAGTAAAACAATGAAAAGTACCAAAATGTGTCAATTCTTACTTTTCAAAAATTACATTTTATAATATAACCTATAAAATTACGCTTATTTGCTATTAAAATGCACTCGTTTTCAAGAATGAGTGTCACTCCTTCGATAGAGTCAACGGTTACTCTTAAAAAGTGACTTAGATATGTATTACGCATCAGCCAATCAGAAATCGTCTTCTCATCAGTTGTGATGATAAAAGTGTTTCCGCCATTTTATCGTGTCCGTTACGTGTCTCACTTTCGTTTCCTCGGTCTGCAAATGTGGATCTTTAATTTGTATTATTAATACTGAAAAGTAGTTTAAATTTCGATCTTGGATATACTCCGAAATTTTATGATTCAAAATAATCCACATAGATTAAGTTTCTTGATCTGGAGTCAAAATGGAGAAAAAATAATTCAGTAAAAAGCAATAATACTCCATTAATACTGAATGACGAAGATGTTGCACTGCACATATCTTATTTATCAAACAAAGGATTATTATTCATCAAACAACGGATAATATTTAAAATAAAAAAACCGGTAAGTCAATTTTAATTTCAACTTTTTATTTTCCGAATGTAACTTCTAGAATGTTGAGTTAAAGTTTTACTTTAACAGGAAGCTGTTTGCTTCTGCTATCTTTATGTGCGTGCAGGAAAAAAAATCGCTGACGCAAAGATTTGTGTTTTATCCTTGATGTTTATTTAATGAATGGTTTTAGTAATTTTAAAAGTTTGCAGTATGACTTACATTAGATGAAATTTATTTATTAGAGATAATTAACTCATTAAAATTGTTTTTCCAATAGTAAGAATAATACATATGTAGTCATTTCTTGTATTTTATATTTTCTTTATTTTACTTTTTCGTACATGAGTATACTTTTATAAAACTTTAACTCACATTTATAGAATACTATAGGGTAGATGTAACAGTATTGTACACACCTGAATGTTTTTGGTTTATTAAAAAAAAAAAAAAAAAAAAAAAAACTAATAAAAATTTAGCTTTTATTTATTTATTTATTTTATTTTATTTTATTTATTTTTTTCGTAACTCGTCCTTGCATATTTTATAATTTAGCACTTTTGTTGACACTCTTAATTAAACCAATCAGGAAGCACAAAATAATGTTTTTAAGTTTCACTGTTTTTCATTGAAAATCGTGTTTTCATTGAAAATCTACTAAGACCTGGCTTCATTTAATAAATTTATGTATTCCTTATTTTATTGCAAAATTTGCTATTTTTTGTTTTTGTAGTTGAAGAAAGCTTTGAATTTTATGTATTTAATGTCGTTTATAAAATTTAATTAATATTTAAGGTTTTGAGAGGAGTGTCCATTACTGGAATACTTAAGTAGTGATTTTCCAGTAACCTACACCTCATATAGGCACTGTTAAAAAAGCAATTACGGTAATGTTTATAGTGTATAAAATATTTTGATTTAATTAAAAACTTACGTAATCAATTTTAATTTTTAAATTGCACTTACCAAAATGTAATGACACCAAAATTTTTATAAATAGTTGTTTTTAAGTTATATTAATGTGATTTATAAAATTTCAATATCTTCTTCATTTTATTATTATTTTTTAAAAATGAATCTAACGATGTTTTGCTTATTTTATAATCTGGCAATCAAACCGCTCATGAAGCCGAAAAAAATGCTTAAGGGCACAGTCAAAGAAGGGCTTATAGGGCTTAATCGTTCACCATTTAAATAAAAACACTTAAGTTACAGAAGTCGTCAAAAACACATTTTCTCTTAAATATTTGTTTATTTTTACTTTTTCAATTTTGTCTGCAGATATTTTTTTAAATAACACTTTCATTTTTGGTACCGGTTTTGAATGTAAAAGAAACTTTATAAAAATATCTGCGACCGAAATCGAAAAAGTAAAAAAAGATGCGATATAGAGACGAACTTCAGCTATTCAATGTAAAATAAATAAATAAATAAAATGTCAAAATGCAAACGAGATATTAGAAAAATCTCTCCCCATAGGATTAGCATTAGCTCGTGAGTGTCTTCGCCGGCAGGTACTACATGCACATGCACATCTACTCTATATACGGGAATAAAAAAGTGAAATTAAATATGATTTACCATGTCATTTCATAAATATGACTTGTATTAATATATATTTTTCAGAAATAAGATTTTAATTACACATAAAAAAACATAGATAACATGCATTATGGATTTATTTAAATAATATGTAAAACTTAATGGATATATCTGAAAAAAATGTAAGTTTAATATTTTAAAACTGTTTAATAACTTGTGCTTATGGGCATTTTAAAAGTATCATATATTTATGGGACTACCAATGAAAGCAAACACAAGGAGAAAGATTGGAATAAAATAGTTTATTTCTGTCAATAATCTAATTCATGCGTAACTTTAATTTTCCCTTAAAAAGTTCAATTAATTTTACATATTTTGAATTAAATAAATATTGTCAATAAAGTATTTTATTCCAATCTTTACCACGTTTGTATTTATTTTCATTGTATGTTCTAAAAGACACGACTCTTTTAAAATGCCCATAATAGCAATAAACAAGTTGGAAATTGCACGTGAAGCGTAGCAAATTAGGTGCGTTCGGACGATAACGAAGTTTTAAAAATATTACGTTCATATATCAATCTCATAACATTGTAAATAGTGAACTACAATTAAAACGCTCATCAAACAATGTTCTCCCTATACCATTATGTAATGGAATACTTTTGTGTGGCCTTGTAAATCAATAACAAATGTTCTTTGCACCACAAATTATGTAAGATGTATATTATAATATGTACTTTATAGTTGCATATAAATTTTATTAAGTTCGCATGAGTGTAACACGATTAAAATGCATTTGAAACATTTTTCCCCATTGACCGTAATGTAATGGAATACTTTTGATTGTCCCTGTAGTTGATCTATGCATCCGATTTTCATAAAATTTGTAATAACTCGAAAATATTATGCAATAATTATGTATTTTAAATTTCAAACGTATAGAATATATTTGAAACTTTTTCCCCATTGACCATAATGTAATTGAATACTTTTGATTGTCCCTGTAATTGATCTATGCACACGATAATCAAAAAATTTGAAATAACTCGACAGAATTATGTAATAATTGCGTATTTTAAATTTCAAACGATTAAAATGCATTTGAAACATTTTTTCCCATTGACTGTAATGTAATGGAATACTTTTGATTGTCCCTGTAATTGATCTATTCGTCCGAGTTTCATAAAATTTGAAATAACTCGAAAAAATTATGTAATAATTATGTATTTTAAATTTCAAACGTATAGAATATATTTGAAACTTTTTCCCCATTGACCATAATGTAATTGAATACTTTTGATTGCCCCTGTAATTGATCTATGCACACGATTATCAAAAAATTTGAAATAACACGACAGAATTATGTAATAATTGCGTATTTTAAATTTCAAACGATTAAAATGCATTTGAAACTTTTTTCCCCATTGACCGTAATGTAATGGAATACTTTTGATCGTCCCTGTAATTGATCTATCCATCCGATTCTCATAAAATTTGAAATGACTCGACAAAAATATCTAATATTTATGTATTTTAAATTTCAAACGATTCGGTTGGGTAGTTTTTGCGTTGTTATATGCGGACAGACGGACGGACGGACAGACGGACGGACGGACAGACGGACGGACAGACGGACGGACAGACGGACGGACTGAACGACAACTATAGGTGCTACGCATTATATAATTACGAACGCACCTAAAAAGGGAATTCATTGAAAAAAAAAAAAAAAAGAGCATTCACTCCTATGAAAAAGTGACTACTCACTCCTACTAGGAGTGAAAAAACGCACTCCTTTAGCAAAAGTGAATAGTCACTCCTCAGAAATAGTGATTATTGACCCCTGTGTAGAGTGAATATTCACTTCCTAGGAGTGAGTATTCACTCTTTCAAAGAGTCAATGATTCCACTTTTGCCCAAAGTGAATAGTCACTCTAAAGAGGTTTGGCATATTTTGAGTCTGCGATAGAGTGAGTATTCACTATTCTGGAGTGACTATTCACTCCTTTTTATTTAGAGTGAATGTTTTGTGATGGTTAACCATATAATTTGTAATTATTATCACATCATAAAACTTCATAATAATTTTTTTTTTTAAATTAGAGTAAATTAAAATTGTTATACTCAAAATATTATTTGTCGCGTTGAATTTTTTTCTTTTGATTAAATGAAAATGTCTAATTTTCAATTTTGATTCAGCATTTTAAATAATATTTATTTTTTCATAAAAGTATTTAAAATAGTAATATAAAAATGAGATGCAATTTTTTGAAAACAAATCATATTTTTAAAAGTAAATTTTCTGAGCTGAAAACTTCTTTCGGCGCGTTGGGCATTTTTTTTTTTTTTTTTTTTTTTTTTTTGAGATTTTAAAAAATATTGAACTTACGGGACTGTTACCGTAACCGACGGTTATTGACTTATTTCAGTTTAAAAATGAGAAATACTGAAATAAAAGCATTTGATCCAGAAAAGTGCATTTAGTTTTAAACACAGATGAGCTTCTAATGTTTATATGCTTTTAAAAAGTTTTTAGGTGATTAACTCCGTCCTGTTTAATTTCGATTTCAGATTTTGTTTAAGTTTTGCCATTCTCACTTTCTTTAATTACAGTTTAAATGCGTCAGTTGATTTAAACCTCAATTTTCTATCACGTCGATTTCAAATTTTTTCATTGTGCAGTGACTAACAGACAGACATTTTGTAAAAACATGTTTTTCGGTATCTCTGATCCCTAAAACGTGTGAATCCGTCGAAAACCGGAATTCAAAATTTTCATGAATTTAATGCTTTCTTATTGTAAAGACAGAAGAAAGTAAAAATAGGTGTAAAACCATCATAAATTTTGAAGCTGGATAAAAAAAGTAGATTTTTGAAAATATTTCTATGTAATTTATTAAAATATATTTCCAATGATTCCGTTAATAGAAGTGTCATTATCGCTATTACTATTTTTACTAAACTTATTGCCGCAGGCAATAAGTTTTTAAGGCACTTTTAATGAGAGTTTAATTAATATCACGTAATTTAATAACACCTCTTAATAAGTGTTTAATAAGACGCTCTGGCCTATGGGTCGTGGCAGTTACATGGTTGGTGCCAAGCTCGAGATATTGCAGACATCTAGCATATTTCAACGAAATTTAAAGCAAAAACCTATACGCTTTTATTTTATATCTAAAAGTTAAAGTATTGTCTTGGATCGACATTTAACAAAGCGTAAATTTATGGTCGATCCCTAAATTGTACTTCAAATGAACTGATATCGCTGCACTCAGAGGTGTGGTTAAGTGGTGTAAGTCACGAATTTTGTAAAATTTTGGATTTTAATATCTTTCGGTGATTTGTAGATATCGAGATGATTTTTTTTTTTTTTTTTTTTTTTTGTTCAGTTCAGGAATGGATAAGGAAAATTTTTCCAATTGGAAGTTTTAACCTCTGAGGGCCGTATAAAGATTTAATTTCCGTATTTTTTAAAAAAGACCCTCCATGGAGTTGCAACTTATCTTATAAAATTTCACCCTTTTTTATGAAACTTTGCAATGGAAGTATGGGTCTAAGGGCAATATTTAAGGAGATAGCCTATTGTTTCGATATTTATGACTCACCCTGTATGCATATATATATATATAAATTTGAAAAAAAAAGAAAACAGCAATTACATCTTATTTATACAAAGATTAAGAGACCAACGCGTACAATAAAATTTAGAAACAAATACAATTTAAAGAATTCAATTAAATTTTGTTTAATAAAAACAATGTCGAATATTTTTTTCGAAGAATAAAGCAAAATAAACTATTAATAACAATAACTTTGAAACTTTACGTGAATATCTCTTTAACATAGCTGTGTTTACAAATTTTATTTGGTGAATTGGTAATAATATTATCTACCTTTTTAATTGTGACCTATGGCATTGTTTATAATGCTCAGTTTGGTTTGCAGTGATAAACGCTCTCGACATGCCTGCAGTAAATGAATGATAAATGCTTTGCAGTCGGTATTCTACAGAAAGCACGTTTTAATGCACCTCATCGGGTTCATCAATGAAAATCTTCGATTAGTTAAAACTCGATTCTTCCCATATTACAACGCAATCGGTCTGCCAAATCAAATTTTGGGGAAAAACGCCTAAAAACACGATTTTAACAGTTAACTTATAGATTTATAATTGTGCTTTCCTGCACCCAAAAGTATGAACACTTGAAGGTTTTCGGAAGCAGGAAAACATAATGGTATATCTGTGAGTCAACCGTTAAAATAGGGTTTTTAGGTGTTTTCCACCAAGATATAACTTGGCAGACCGATTGCGTTTTAATATGCAAATCGAGATTTAACTAATCTTAGATTTCCACCCGAGAACTCTATGAGGTGATTGCCTGTGCTTTCGCCTCCTTTTCTATAATAAAGTAACAGAAATTTTTTAAGTACTCCTGCAAGAGTATCATGAACGCTACATATTTTATTTTCAACATGAGCATATTATAGTGTACTTCAGAAATTCATATCGATTTTATTACTTTTAAAAGTATAATATTGTTCAAGTACACTACAAACGATTTTTCTTATAGATTATAATGTAAAAATATTCTTTTATGTGAACTATAACGAGCTATAGTAAACGAACTATAAGTGTTACACACTTTATTTTCAATGGCGAATATTGCATGGTAAACATCATTAAAATATATCAGTTACATGGCGATCCGAGTACATTTACGAGTGCTAGAGCACGGACAGTAGGTAGACAAAGAAACCGAATCCACAAACGCTTTTCAACTACTATCTTGGAAAGTGTTAAAAATGATCTGGTATTTTATAAGCTTTAATATTTAAAAAAAAAAGATATTCAATCTTACTGTTAACATGTAATCATATAGTTAAATACAACAAAGCACATAATTATGTAAATAAGCTGTTTTTGACCTAGATATAGCATGACCCAAATATAAAAATTTCGTATTAATTCTTTATCTTTCCAAAATATTTAATGCTTAAATTTTTATCTCAATTCTGAGGTTTTTCTTTTCTTTTGAAAAATTACAAAATTACATTTAAGCTGTGTCACTTTAGAAATAAACATTGTATATTGTTTGTTATATAACTGTTATATAATTATGTAAATAAGTTGTTTTTGACCTAGATATAGCTTGACCCAATTTTTTATCCTTTCAAAATAAAACCCCGAAAATATTTAATGCTCGAATTTTTATCTCAATTCTATAGTTTTTTTTTTTTTTTTTTTTTTTTTGAAAAATTACATTTAAGCTGTGTCACTTTAGAAATAAACAAGCTGTATATTCGTTATTGCTGTGAAATCTTTTTTGTTCTGTTCTAGGCATCCTACATCATGCTCGTCCATCGCAGAAATTATGTCTGTTCTCTTCTTCCACATCATGCGCTTTCAAATATCAAATCCTAAAGATCCCGCGAGCGACAGACTGATTCTTTCAAAGGTAACAAACATATCGTCATTTGTGCATATTCTTATGTAGTTTTATATTACCCTGCGAAATTTTAGTAGAGGTATTAAGAAGGAAGGTCTCCATAAGTGCAAACTTAGAAATGTTTGAAAAGAAAATATAAAATGTTCTTCTTATAAGGATGTATACATGTTTATGAAAAAATTCCCGGCGGAACCTAAATAGAGCGTCCGAAAAATATAATGAAAATTTTATTTTCTTCGCGTTTCATGGCTAATTGCCGACGCAGCGAAATAATAAAAAAATACACTTTTATGATAAATATACTACTCTAAGGGAAAACTTTTTCTATTCTTCATATTAGACTAGTTCAAATAAGTTTTACTTAAATAAAAACACTTTTGTAACTACGGATATTTGTCATGTACTTTTAAATATATCAATAATAAAATTTAACGATCTTTAATTTTTAGAAGCGAATATAAATGGATTCTAATTGTTTTAAATTCAAAATTACGCTCCACTTTTGATTGCTGTCAATTTGAGTTCAGAATTATTAGTGACGAAAATAGCAAGAGAAAAGTATGGTTGTCATGGAAACAACGGCTTATTCAGTATCAAAATAGAATTCAGTATCAAAAGAGACCTTTTTTAATCAGACCGTTATTTAAAAAACACACTTAAAATTTATATATCATTGAAAATGTCTCAAATTAAATAACTCTAACAACACTTAAATTGTATATAAATTTATATAAAAAATAATAAACTGTTTCATCGTTCAATTTCATTAAGTACTGCACATTTACTCACGAATCTGACTAGAAATTTTCAGATGCATTAAAATCCCTTGCATTTTGTGAGAAAAAGTATTGCTCGCAAAACCGCGTGGGGAGTTTCGTCTTTACGCTCTAAATATTCCAAAATATTTTATTTTTATACAGATTTTCTACTAACTAGGGAACTGCAAGAAGTGTAAGTCACCGATTGTAACGAAAGGGGTATTGCTGGAAAGACCTGATCGTGAGTAGTAAAAACTCAATGGAACTACCCGTCACAAATGAGTCGTTTTCGAGATATCCGAAAATTTATGTCACGTAGATAGTGTACACTTAATGGGGGACCGCAAAAAATTTTAGTCTGGATTTTAACGAAAGTGGTATTATTGAAAAGACATCATCGTTAAGATTAAAAAACTCAATGGAAATACCCTTCGGAAAGGAGACGTTTCCGAGATATCCGACAATTTGTGTCACGTAGCTAATGCACACTTACTGGAAAACTGCATTAAGTGACATATGTTGTTGAATGACTCGAAAACGGCTCATTTCCGATGGGTAGTTCCATTGAATTTTTTATTTCTTACCTTTTATATCTTTCCAAATACACCATTTTCGTCAAAATCGAGACAACATTGTTTTTTGCGGTTCTCCATTAAGTGTGCACTATCCAAGTGTGTGCAGTAGGTACTTAAATTAAATTACCGGATATCTCGAAAACGGTTCATTTCCGACGGGTAGTTCTGTTGAGTTTTTTACTCCTTCCGATGAGATCTTTCCAACAACACTACTTTCGTCAAAATCTAAACTATTTTTTTTTCGATTCCCTGGTAAGTATGCACTAGTTATGTGACATAAATTGTCGGATATCTCGAAAACGGTTCATTTCCGACGGGTAGTTCCTTAGAGTTTTTTACTGCTCACGGTGAGATCTTTCCAACGATACCACTTTCGTCAAAATCAATGTCTTACACTTCTTGCAGTTCCCTAGTAAGGTTCCGCCGCTAAATTTGACTGACCCTTTACTATAACGTACCGAGAAGTTTCGTTAACTTTTTTTTTTCTTCAAAATATTCTGTGCATACACTTTAAGGCGACCTTCCTTGTTAAACCCAATTTTATAATGCGGATGTAGATTAGAATCCCCTCAGGGTTTCGTTGCGATCATTTTTTGCACACGATAGATTCAGCCCAAGCACATCTCGACTAATTAGAATCCTACTAACTACCATAAACACCTTTTGACACACGGGGCAACTTTGTCAGTTCGTGGACAGAAGCATTTTTTATTGTTTCATACATACTATATTTATTCACGTGTTTTATGATTAATTCTCGCTTTTCTTAGAGGTCTTAGGGAATAAGTGAAAAATCAGGACCTAAGGCAAAACACCATGAGCCCGGCATTAATGTTATCACGCTGAAGAGAACGTCGCAAATGCAGTGGCTTGACATTCAATGATGATATGAGTAAAATGTGAGTAAGTGCAGGGATCGATTTACAAATTTAGGGGCTCTGGGCATAGATGCTTATAGGAGGTCCCCTTGCAAAGTTGCTTACAGGAAGATAGGGTAGAAAAAAAATTAAAAAAGTTACTTATTAAAGATAACCGCTATTGACTTTAAAAATCGCTTTTAAATGCCAATTATAAAATTAAATTTGATAATCACTAATTTACCTTTGAAATGCTATTTGACAATCATGAAATTTAAATGAGTAGACGTTGTATAATAAATTGTGTAGTGATGATTATCTTTTCTGTTTATATACCTGGAATGATAAAGTAAGAAACAACTAATCATAAATTTTGCGCAATACCAAACTATAATTATTTAAAATATTATGGGGTTATGCCGCCTGTAAGCTGCAATAACCAATCTCAAATAATCCGACAAGAACAGGAACATGATTAAATAAGAATAAAAAATACAATAAATTTTATACTGATTGTATGAATAAAAGAAAGCGATTTTAATGAGTTGTTTGGAAACTGATAATAATTTGTATAATGAACGAGAATTGTTAACTTTTTTCATTGCAAAAGAATAGTGTTTTTAAAAATTTGTATATTTAAAGTTTTTTATATTTACTATTTTTTTTTCTCATTTTAGAATGTCAATTTCTGAAATTTTCTTATACGCGTGTGTAAGAAGACCCCCTAATTATTATGGAGCCAAAGAAAAAAAAAAAAAAAATGCCTAAAATGTCTCGGCGTATACACGAAAATACACAGTACTTAGACATCTTCTTTCACTTTATCATGTGGTTTAATTTGATTGCTATTTTCTGTATGTGTTGGAAAGTGTGTATCAAAGGGATTTCCTTTCTTGTTCTTATAGGGTTTTTAATTTCTGACTTTATCAGAAAACCCTATAATTTAATTAACAATATAGTTGTTAGAAATTATTGTCCTCTCTGTTTTTTTCAGGGACACGCAGCTCCAATTCTGTATGCTGCCTGGGCGGAGGCAGGCCTTTTCCCAGTGGACGATCTCTTGAATCTGAGAAAAGTAGATTCTGATCTAGAAGGACACCCTACACCCGTAACTATTCTAATATCCCTTATATTTTGATTGATTTTAAGCTATTTAGCTGTGATTTTATTTTTAAAATGTTAACTCATGTTAATTTAGACATAAATTTAATTTTTGTAGTTTTTTTTTCTTTTTTCTTTTTTTTTTTTTTTTTTTTTTTTGTTGAAAACTGATAACAAATTTCATTATTGTTGTGTTATAATTATAAATATAATTTTTTATTAAAAATAATTAATAACAAACTTTATTATTGTTGCATCAATGTATAATTATTCTTTTTTGTTGTTGTTGTTGTTGAAAGAAATTAATACGAAATCTCACTGTTGTTGATTTAATATAAAGTTATAATTTTTTTGTTAAAAATAATTAATAACAAAAATATAATTCTTAAATATACATTTTTTTTTGGTATCAGCGAAGAAATATATTACGGGATAAAAAGTAAGCAGTCACTTTGGATTTTAGATATTTTTTCTATTATACATAGAATATTTGACGAATTGTACTTAATCATCGGGGATATAAATAAAATGATTTAATTAATATTTTTGAATAAGATTTAGTCATAAAGGAGGACAATTAAATAATCAACAAGAAATTGAACATAAAAAATAGTATTTGTGATTTGACTTTTCATAAAAAACTTGAAAAGATCTGACGTTGTAACAAATAATTGTACAGGTTTAATACAAATTTGCGTGGACTTGTCTAAGTTCAGCAATGTATTCATGAAGACATAAACGTTTTTTTAGTATAGTAATAGTAATAATAATAATGAAAAGCCGTTTGTTAATAAGATGAAGGATTATGGAACCGGCATGCCATTATTACACTATTTGTAGAAAACGTGAGAAAGTGCAGTAGAAACATTATATTACAGTTAGAAAATGAATATAGGGCATATTTTATAAAATATTTGTATGAAACAATTTTTAACAGAGCATGCGGAAAGATAGCACATTTCCCCCTTCATAATGTAGCAGACATATGCAGCAACTTATATGAAAAAGACAGTCAAATATAATAAAAATTCAGAGCTATTTTAGCGATTTAGTATGTTCTCTTGTAATAATAGGCAAAATTTTTCTGATGTTTAGAGTTATTGTCTCTATGACAGGGAATTTTTCAACTTATTTATAAAACAACGTTCTTAAATTTCGGAAAACGTAGCCAAAGCTAAAGTTTAAATGAATTTTCGGGCGTTGAAATTACGAAAAGATTATAATAAGTTAACAGTAAAAACATTTCTTTTTTAATAATAGAGAAATTCGGAAACTATTTTGCATCTAAAATTAAAACTATTTTATGATTTTGATATTTATTATTATTTTTAGAGATTATCATTTGTAGATGTCGCTACTGGTTCTCTTGGACAAGGGTTAAGTGTTGCTGCTGGGATGGCTTATGTTGGAAAATACATTGATAAAGCAAAGTAAGTATTCTGATATACGTGTGTATATGCACTCAAGAGCCAAAACATTATTATCATCTACCTAATAACGAGTTGGCCCACCTTTGACCCGCAAAAAAGCTGCAAATCGCCTTGGCATGGATGACACAAATTCATGGTTAATGATTTAAGATAAACTGTATTAGTTGTTCAAGCAGCAATCGTGCATATCAGGGATATTCCAAATTGGTTGTTTTTGAGCTCTGGGCTGGAGTTGAATGATATCAGAAACGTGCTCTGTCGGATTAAGATCCGTCGAGTTAGGTGACCAGGGTGTCAAGTGGAATTCAGCATTATGTTCCTGGAAACTATCGAATACAATCCGAGTCATGTGAAATGAAACACTGTAAAAAAAAAACCTTTAAATTTACGGTCCACAATGATGTTCAAATAGCTCGTAGCGTTCGTGGTCTGTTCTACAACAACCACAGATCTTAGAGATGCCCATGAGAATGTTCCCTAAAACTTAATTTCACCACATCTGGCCTGTGTATTAGGGTGAGTCAAAAAAATCGAATTCGTTCAAATCATCTATTAATAAAGTGGAAAAGTTACCTTTTGTAATTAGAAGGTTAACGCATTTTTTTTTTTTTTGAAATCGCTTATAATTTTTAAGTTGCGCATCGCACTTGAAGTTCGGAAAATTTGAACAAAAATGACATTTTTTGGAATTAATAATAAAAATTAAACAAATTTTGAACCTACTTTCAATAGTGCGGAAAAGTTTCCTTTTATAATTAAAAAGATAACGCAAAAAGTTTTTTGAAATCGGTTAATATCTTTGGGTCGCGCATTGCCATTTAATTCAGCGAAATTTTATCAAAATTGACAGTGTTTCTTATAAAAGATGAAAACTCGTTTTCTTTTCTCATCTACTTTTAATAACATAATAATATTCCATTATATGCACAGACACGTAAAATACAATCAATTTAAAAAATGGTTAATAATTTTTTATAATACATTGTTTATAAATTATGAAAAAGTTTAGAAAAATATATTTTTTAACTATTTTATTTATTTAAAGTTAAACATTGATATTGAACAGATTTAGATCACTACTTAATGAGACATTTTGTAACAAAAATTTTTTTAAATCAGTTTGAAATAATAGGCTATTTGCATTGTAGTAATTTTAGAGAATAATTATTTCACTTTCTTACCTTCATTTTTTACCACAGGTAAAACCTTGTAGTGAGATTTATTATCAAATTTTGGCATTAGTGATCGCGAAAGCAAAGTATATAGCCGTCTCTGCTATTAAGAGCCACATACTTTTTCAGAAGCCTCACTCTCAAGTTTCACACATCGTTCCATCGCTTGTGTATGACACGGAAACGCCTGATTGTTTCCATTTCCAATTTTGAGAAAGATTTTGATTCAATAAAAGAGAGAATTCTCTCTGGGCTGATTCCATGCAATATAGGTGGTAAAGTAACTTTGCAGCTAGACCAATCAATTACTTCAGTATAAGCACCAGTCTTTAGCACCAAAATTTAACTCTTGGGTATCACAAAATCTCTCACAGTTGTCACTTGTTCTGTCACCAATTTCATTGTTTTCAAAATTCGTCGTATTCCTAACTATCGTACATGTTCCCTTCTCCTCAGTGATCATTGCAGTAGTAGGTTTTATGGATGAGCGAAGTAAGCATTAGACTCAATAACAAGGTCTATAACTTCCTGCATACTTTTTGGTTGGTAGCGCAATGCTGTTATTGTCTTTTGCACATGCTTTGGTCCATGTATAATAGAACTATTCTTCTTAATTTCAAACCATACAGGCACATATGTTTTCATGATGAATAAAATTAATTGCTTCATTTTAGTACTAGGGTATTATGTGGATATATACAGTCTAAGAATTCTATTGGCGGTCGTTAGCCATTGGGAATGAGAAATGGGCCCTGTATCTCGGACTGAAAGATCCTCAGGACAGAAGCCCGATCGCACAGTATTTGATATTTCAAAAATATACTTTTGATCTTTACTAAGGTCATTTGGGTTTTCAACAGTCACTATTGGGCAATCGCAATTGATTGATTCAAACTTGATGACAGGTAGTATTTCGCAAGCAGCTAGTTGCTTGCCTATAGAACCAGAAAATAATGCTGGCCCTTTGCTTTTACTATCAATATACTAAAACAAGTGCCTGAAAGGAAATTCGATGAAATGCAAAATGCAAATGCACCACTCTAAAGGGCCTGCCTATCTTCATTTTCAAATTTCGAATAGCTCCTTTTTTCAATCCCATATTGATAATCCCGACTGAATTCTGCTCTCTATCAAAGTAGCTCAGATCAGCAGCCTTTATCATCACAAGCAAAAATAAACGCAAAAATAATTCCTGAGCAGCATTTAAATAGCATTCCTGCCGGATTATGCGCCTTCTATGTGCTTCAGGTGAGTTCTTTGTAAAATGTGGGGGTGATCAAAATGTTTTGGTTCTTGAGTGTATATAGATATGCACCGGTCCTCAAAATAAAAGGATAATGAAAGAAATAAAACATAACTGATGCTTAATAAAAACTTAATAGAAGTTTAAAATTAGTTAACATAAATTATCATGTTTGTAAGTAGATTACTTTCAAAATATTGAAATTAAAACCAAATTTATGGAAATTGAAAAATTATGGAAAAATTAAATCATCTCTTCAAATTTTTTTCTTTAATGAAGTGAATGGTCACCTCGGACATATATCATATGCATACCTCACATGTTGATTTCATAGACCTTGTCTGGTGAAGTTGCATGACACTTTTCTAAAAGGGACTTTTCATCCCCATGTGGGTCCGGGAGAGAATTTGGTGCGAGGAAAGTCGACATTCTAAGACATCTCACACATGCTTAATCTAGTCCCCATCGGGACCAGATTAATAACTGGTTATTGATAATAAGGTGACCAATCCATTCGAGAGATATCTTCTGTTTACAAATATTCTGATACCATATATATGCTCAATATGGCCGAACATTGAGATCCATTAGCAAAACCACCGGGTCAACAACATCCCTAAACAATTTACTTTGATTCCAGTACCTGCTCTATATATCTTGGGTGGTTAAAGAACGTCCTTGAAAGATATACAGCTTGGTACGTCCATTTGTTATGATTTCCCTCCAAACCATTAAACCGCAGTCACGGAAACGGGATATTTTTATGGATAAGGGAAGATTAGTTGCCTCCATCTCTCAGGATCAAAACACGTCTAGAATTAGAGTTCAGACTATATCTGGACGTCAACAAACAATACTTCAGACAAGTCTTCTTGGTTCCATTGAACATGACGACGGCACCAGTTTAAATGGGCCCCTTTAGAAGCTGGAGATAGCTGACACAAACTATTTGTTTTATCGCATACAGACCGCGCTCTTCAAGCCTTCGGGCAGCAGTAGTACGGCTAATTCAAGTTCCTGTGGTAGCCTGAAGGGCTAAAACTAAATATCTCTTGGTTGCTTCCAGATTCTTCGAGCCGACAATGAATGTCGACGGTCTTCGGATGCAATTGTTGCACCCAGTCATCCTTGTGTAAGCTCTTCATCAACGGATTCAGTGCTTAAAAAGCGACTCCAAGTTCTTTATATGACACTTTGAGGAATATTTAAATCTCGTGTCATTTCCATTTGTTTTTGACTCCCCTCCCCCCTCGATTCTATCAATTGTTGGTCATTTTTTATCTTCAGTTAAGTGATGCCTTTGAGTCATAACTAAAGGATACTGATCAATCTCAGACGATACATTCACTTAAAAAAACACTAGACCAAAATTTCAACATGTGTCCATTACGCATCACATTCTCAATCGCCGAATTTGGGTATTTCTAGCGCTAATGTATTCGTGGAAATCCAGTTTTATGTTTAATTGTGTTTAACTAACGTAAATAATTGCAGCATTGGGCATTTGTTGCAACATTAATTAAGTGAGCATTTTTTCTCATTATCCTTTAATTTTGATGACCAGTGTATATTTAAATACAATGCTTTATAAGTTACTTGTGCGGTTAATTGCATTTAATATATTTATTGTCATTAATATAATGTTGTGCTTAATATTTTTAGCTTAAACTAGGATAACTAATTTAAACTAAACTAGCTATATAGCGTAAACTAGTTTAAAAAAATGTTTTTATTATCCAATTTAATAACTTCAAAAACATCATTATACTAACATTATATCGATGGATGAGAGAAAACTTTAAATGGAACAAAATATAGTAATGACTGGCAGTAAGAATGTGTTAAATAACTCGTGGTGAGACTTATATATATATATATATATATATATATATATATATATATATATATACATATATATATATATATATACATATACATATATATATATATATATATATATATATATATATATATATATATATATATATATATATCTCACGGCTAAATGGCTGGAGTCTTATGTACAGTATTATGTACATCATTCAAAGTCATTTTTATCAAGATAATCTCTAATGATAAAATTTTGTTCTTGAAATGTAACGACTATTTTTTTTTCAGCTTAAAATTGAAGAAATTTTCCAAATTATTCATCTATCTCTTAAACGTATCTCGAGATCTAATAGAAATCTGAAACTTTTTTTCAATTCAAATATAATAAATTTGTAACTATTTCTAGTTTCTGCTAGCTCACTTTCAGTATTTTTAAAATTCCTTCTCATAGAAAATATACGATAATAACTTACGATTATAACAAAACTAACTAAAACAGAAAATGCTATAAAAGAGATAAAATACCTTTATTCAGATTGATGTACGTTTCGTCGCACAATCGGCATCATTTTCAAAATCATTTATGATAGAAAAAAATTTCGAGTTTTTTTTTGTTTTTAAATTTTGCGAAAATATTTCTATTATAAATGATTTTCAAAATATTTCCGATTGTGCAACTAAACGTTCGTCATAAAGGTATTTTATCACTTTTAAAGCATTTTCTATCT
This sequence comes from Maratus speculifer, assembly GCA_964019185.1. NCBI lineage: Eukaryota > Metazoa > Arthropoda > Arachnida > Araneae > Salticidae > Maratus > Maratus speculifer. Next base: position 71,146,895 of record OZ025298.1, read on the forward strand.
TGGTTTGTTTCCTCTCATGTTTAAAACTTTTTACAGTTTTTAAGCGCGAATTTTTATGCATTTTCTGTTGATTAACAGAATAAAGTGCAAATACTGAAAATCTGTCAAAACGAAAATTATAACAAAGTCCTTTCTTAAAATGACAAAATTTCATAATTCAGCCCCCCCCCCCCCCCAAAAAAAAAAAAAAAAATATGGCTAAGGTGAAAAACTTGTCTGAAACTGAATTGTTTTCTGATATCATCCGAGTCTGCCTTACAAGATTTGACTGTATTTATAGTTGTTTGTCTTACATTAAAAAAAAATATATAGATCCCATGCAATTTATGCAATCTTGTAAAATTGACACATCTCTCTTTTATGAATGAAGTACCTCTTTATTTTTTCAGGGAACTACAAAACTAATTTTGCTTTACCATTCAGGTCCCGAATTTTTTTTTCTAATTTTGGTAAAATTGGAAAATTACTTTTACGCTAACGAAATTAACACGTTCGCTGCCGCTTACATGAAGATATGATGGTAGTTAATGCCGCACTGTAGGTTCTAGAAGTGGGTTTTTCCCAGAAGCTGATTTACTTTTTATAACAAAGAATCAGTGAAAGATTTTCCCGCGCCAGCGCGTGGCTGGCTATTGAACATCACCCCACATCACGCGCTCCCGCGTGAGTGGCCCGTTAACGTTGGCGCCATATCACGCACCATATCACTGTTAAAAGTAGCAATCGAAATCACAGAAGTCACGGTTTACTAAAATTTAACGAATGTGTTCTTTACTAAAACCTAACGAATGTAGTTATATTTTGCATGTTTTTCATGTAACAATAGCCTAAGGAAGAATTTTTGAAGACGTCTGGAAAATGTCGTATTACGACCACATTAAACAAACATTAAAATTTAGTAGTATTTTTTAACTTTTATCACAAATTACTAATTCGGAAAAGGAGTCGCAAATTAAAGTTTACAAAGCGAAACATATGTTTGAAGTAAAATAAACGTCAACGATTTGATAATAATTAAGAAAACGTTATTATTATTATTATTATTATTATTATTATTATTATTATTATTATTACTAAATGCTGAAGCATAAGGGAAGTCATAATAGTAAGTTTGTAGACGTGCTATCACTATCAGGTGTTGGAATTAATGAAAAGAATTTTCAAGACAAAATAATGCTCAATGGAAGACATGTCCTATTGACAGGACGTCAGGGCCAAAGGAGTTAATTCAGAGTTCCGTTTATATAGGCTCCGTTTTGGCAAGTTTTATTGTATCTTCTGTTTCAAAGAAATTTTGATGTAGATTTCTGATGTTACAAGAATTCTTTGTTTCTCCGACAACATTTTGGCATATTTTTCAAGCATGTATTTTAATAAAAGAATATTCTTCATCAACATGATTTTTTAAGCATGTATTTTAATAAAAGAATATTCTTCATCAACATGATTTTTTAGCTTTCTTGAATTTCATTTGATTTTTGAAATGATCGACCCAGCGCATCTTTTTCTTCAACCACCATATTAAAAAAAAAAAAAAAAAAAAAAAAAAAAAAAAAAAAAAAAAAAAAGTTATATTTACATGTATACATAGGGACAAATCATCTCACTTACTTTTTTTTTAATCTAAAAATTTTTTAATCTACTGATGTTCGAGTTTCTGTCTTTATAGATATCGCATATATTGCATCGTTGGAGATGGTGAATCTGCCGAAGGTTCGGTATGGGAAGCTCTCTCATTTGCGTCTTTTTATCAACTGGATAATTTGGTGGCAATTTTCGACATCAACAGACTTGGACAAAGTGAACCCACCAGCTGTCAGCACAAGATGGATGTCTACAGAGCAAGGACGGAAGCATTTGGGTTTGTATTTTGTTATTCAAGCATATATATATATACTTAGTGTATTTTAGAAAAAAAATGATGTTCTTTGATATGTGCTTAGATAGCGTTCTTTAAATAAGGAGTTTAGCTTTTTTTAGCAAGTGCTTCGTAGGAAAATGGTTGGCAAAATGGACATTTCTAACCGTTGGTTAAACGTGAACACTACATTTGACCAACATTGAGCCAATCACTATATGCTAGTTACGTATTAGAAAATATCCAGTACCTACATACGGTGCAATTTGAATTATGAGTCTCATTTAGCAGCTTTTAAAAAAAGTGGGTAAATGTGATCGGAGATCGCGCAGAAGGTTTCGTTTAATATCTCCATCAAAACACATTTTTTCATTAAACTAACAAATGAAAAACAGTTTTTCGGAGCTATTTTGGAATCGCTCCAACCAGAACAGAATATTAACAGAATCTTCCTCTAAATGTTGCCTTGATCGCATAGATTTGTTGATTTCTGTATCAGAATCTGCAGATTTAGTGAAAGTACGCAAGAAAATAAAATTATGAATAAAAGTAAAATATTGCAAAGCTTAGCACAAATTTAAGGGAGACCAAACTGGTCACCAGAGGCAGCTCTTAATTTAAATGAATAATAATTTAATAAATATAAGAAATATATCATTTCGCGTATTAAAATAGATCATAAATATGATTTAATATGATGAAATAAAAACAAATAAGCACGTTTTTACGTGATCTATTTAATCCATTAATTTATGTTACATACATAATAATTTTATTTAAACTTGTGTGCAACAATTAGAAGAAATGAAATTTCAATTTTGAAATTTACGCTATTGCAAATTTTTAAATATCGCACGTTTTCAATTTTTACACCATCGTATAGGGAAAAAATGTATTTTTAAATGCATTTTGTTTAAAAGCTGTATCTCAATTTATTTTTGAGATATTAAGTTTTTTGTAGTTTGTAATACCAATTTTGTAATTGTGGCAACAGAAGTACTCAATTTTTTTTAAAGTAAAGGTAAAAAATGAAATAATTTTTATATCTATTTAAAATTGTGTGGCAACAATTAGAAGCAAAAAACAACAACAAAATGAACTGATGATTTAAAAAAATAATACTTAATTTAAAATAATAGTCTTTTTCAAAAATTTATGATTTGTTGTGTGACAAGAGGTATTCAGCTGTAAGTACACAAAATTTAAACTCTGTGGCATATATAGTTTTTGTGACACATATATAGACATAGATTGGCATATATAGACTCTGTGACAGACAGACTGAGGATAGAAACGAATAGGGTTTCGACAGATGAACGAAACCCTAAAAAGCAGGAACGTCAAAATATTATAGGATCGAAATGCGCAGGTCTTTTTTTTCCCATCATATTTTGGAGCTAAGTGCACGCGCGCCTTGCTGCGCTCCATCCCTGTACAGTTTGTCTCGCCAAACTGCTCAACGCGACATCATGACGTAGTTTACATATCCCTATGAGAGCACTTTCTATCTTGTACCCTTCAGGATATTTGGACTAGGCATGGAACTGTTCCATGGGACTACACTGTTAAAAATCTGCTGCATTTTGCTGCAACGCACTCCACCTCTTGTATATAAGATCTCTATTCCAACCAATGAGAAAGCTCCATTTCACGGCCAAGTAACCATTTTCTATACAAGCAGGGGAGTGCGTTGCAGCAAAATGCAGCAGATTTTTAACAGTGTAGGTTTGTGGCAGACGGACACGACACTGTAACTGTATTAATCACGGTGTTACGTGTTTGTTGCTCCTTGAATTTACTAGCGGCTCTTTCGAAGAGTGGCTCACTATGTAACAGCATAGTCCAATAATACAGTAGGTGGGGAAAGAGGAATAGACTGGGAGAATTCACGCTCAGCCCCTCACTTCGGGTTTAGGCTATGGTCTGATTTATCCTTATAGCCTAAGGAGCTTTAATTATACAGTGTTGATGCTTAAAATAAAGAAAAACATTGATTTTTTCTATTGAAACTAAGATTTTGTTTGATGCGTTTGGCATAGTTTCAGGTTACTAATATATAATTTAGCAAATTAGTTTTTGCTAAATTTTATATTTGAATATTCTTATGTTACAGTCAATTTGCTCGAAAATTTGCACAGAATACATTATATAGATTATTTTCCAACAATTTTACTCAGAAACGTTGTTGACCTTTGCTAATTTATCTTTTTCATACTGAAATTAATGTAACCAATTTTATGATAAAATTTTTTATTTTATTATAATTAGATATTTTTATATTATTATATATATTATTTTGTATTAAATAATTTTTTCCCCCTTGGTAAATTTTTTATTTTGTATAAAAAATTTTAATTGCCTGTATATGCAATAATGATGAAGGAAAATCGTAAAATCTATTAAATTTGATCATTAATGATATAAATTAATTAAAAACAACTACTTAAACTGACATAATGCTAAGTAGATAAATTTAAAACAAAGACAAATAGAAATACAGTACAGCGCCGATTATCCGAACAAGTAGAGACCGAACCTAGATCGGATAAGCAATGTAAAATAAACTTACTTATCCGAAGCAACTCTCGGATAAGCAATGGAAAATAACTGATGGGTGGGCGTGATCACACCTACAGAATGGCTATTACGAAAGAAAAAGAATGCAGTTTTTTCTACCATTTAAAAAAAGATGTATCGCTAATTTGTACCGTGTTTTACTAGCATTTTCTTATACAATTAGAGTCGAAAATCTTTTTTCACAACTGCGGAGAAGTTAAAATAATAATAATAATAATAAATAATAATAATAATAATAATAATAAATAATAATAATAATAAATCATCTTCGACTGGAAAAAGTGTTTATTATAACCGATTCTTAAGATTTCGGAGTTCGTTATAAAAGGGTAAATTTGCATCAAATACAATAGAAAAACGGCGGGACAAAAATTTTCGTTGTTATATCTGTGAGTTCGTTATATGCCGGGTTCGCTATAACGGGGTTCGACTGTAGTTATACCGATGCAAGAATAATAAAAGCAATGCGTAAATTCACCAGGTATTAGGATAATGAATTTGTATCAATACATGTTCAAGAATCTCAAATGTAAAAATTGAGCGGAGCTACAGTGGCTCACAAAAGTGTTTGTACACTTAGAAATTTCAATGAAGTAGTGCTGTATACATTAATTAAAATTAATATTTTAGACTGGGTATTTAAGAGTAATATCTATGATTCATTCTTAACAAAACTACATAAAATATTTTAAAAACATACCAAAACTTTATTTTGAAAAAATCATGAATCAAAAAATAACAAAAAAATTACCTTACAAAAGTCTTCGCACACTTTAAATAAATCGCTGTATATTTGTAAATATTGTAATATTTCGCAAAAGTTGTACTTAATAGGATATTATTTAGCACCCACAACAGTTTTTTAAAAGCCTGGAAATAGATTTAATTAGTATTTTTGTAATTTCAGCATGAAAGTTGATTCCTTCATCGAATATTGCTGTTTTTACTTCGCTTTTTGTTTCAATGCTGTGTCTTCGTATTCTAACTTCCAGTTATCGCCAAATATGTTTTATTGGATTTAAATTCAGCAATTGAGGTGATGTTTTCAGACCATGTGGACAATTATAGAGATACAAGGGGCGAACGTTGAGAGCCATGTTCTTTATATCATTATCCTGATAAAAAACAAAGTTGTTTCTATTACCCATATTTTGGGCAGATAATTTTAAATTGCCTTTTAAAATATTTGAATAAAGATCGTGATTTATTATGCCATCAGTATGTACCAAATTACCTAATCCTGATGCTGCTATGCACCCTCACACAAGGGCAACTCCACTACTATGGTTAACTGTTCCAGTTAAGTTCTTTGAATTAAATTCTTATTTTTTTCTTGATACTATAATGCACATATTAGAGCCAAGAATGGCATACTAGTTTTCATCTGTAAATAAAACATTATTCCAATATGATTCGGGTTTATTTATGATTGATTAAGTTTTCTGTTTTTCGCCCTAACAAAAAAATTTCTACGGGCAGAACGCATATGTAATGCAGCTGGCCTTATCACTCGTCGAACATTTTCAGGTGAAAATGAAGTAGAAACTGTTTCATTAAATTCTGTATCAACTTTTACAGCACTTAAACGTGGATTTTTTACGACTTTTCTAATTGTAAGTATTTCATCTTATTGCGTTGACGACTTTTTCATACCTAGTTTTCAATCCATTTTTTTTTCTATAGAACCTTTTATCGCATACTTCACTGTAGACTGGCATAAATTAACTAATTTTTCAATATTTCGAATTGATTTACTACTATTATGAAGAAAAATAACTAATTTTCGAATGCTATTAGTCGTGATAGTATGATTACAGACCATTTTTTAATTAATAAACAGAATATTACGGACCAATTCTCCAAAATATAAAGCCAAGTGATTTTTTAAATGTCACCACAATGCAAAAATAAAAATAAAGCGACAAACAATATTTTTAATAATGAATATATCCTAAAATGTCTCTGTGTACGAAGACTTTTGTAGGGTGTTCATTCTGTGGGACCTTCCGTTTTCATTTATAGATTTAAAAAAAATACCATAATGTCAAACAAAAAGGTTGTGTGCTATTTAGAATAACTTGGAGATAATATAAAAAAATATTGGACTTCACATACGAATTTAATTTCAGAGAAATTTCTTTTTAGTACAAATTTTTAAAGTGTACGAACACTTTTGTGAGCCACTGTATATGCGAAATAATGTGCCATACAATTTAGATCGTAGCCGAGTTCAGACGTTAAGCTAAACTTCCTCCCACTGCCCTCGTTTCTTCGTTAAAAAATGAGCACCGGAGCTCATTTCTTAATGCGGGTCGTGTTTCATCTACTTTTTGCTGTGGGTCGGGTTTGGGTCCGATTAGCTTCCATTTTTTGCCCCTGGTCGAGTTAATTTCTACTTGGGTCCGGTTAGTTTTCATTTATTGCTCCTGGTCGAGTTCATTTCTACTTGGGTCGTGTTTGGGTCCGGTTAGCTTCCATTTTTTTTTTATCTTGGTCGGGTTAATTTCTACTTGGGTCGTGATTGGGTCCAATTGACTTCTACTTTTTGCTGCGATTCGAGTTAATTTCTGATTTTTTCCTTTTGCGTTGGGTTTGGGTCCGGTCGACTACTATATTTTGTTGTTGGTCGGGTGGACTTTTACTTTTTAGCTGTGCTTTGCGCATTTGGGGCAGTTTGACATACAATTCTGATTTGGGGCAGTTTAGGATTTGGTTTTTACGTTTGGGAGAATGGTTCGAGTTGACCCGATTTCGATTGGGGTGAGTCCTTTTATAAAATGTTCGATATTTTTTGCAATCTTTGTACAAAATGTGCGTCTGTTTCACGATCTTTTGAAGAAATTCGTATTTCCTCCGAGATCATTTCCCAAAATTTGATGTCCGGTTGGCTTCTATTTTATACTGCAGGTCGGGTTAATTTTTACTTTTTGTTGTGGGTCGTGTTTAGATCCGGTTAACTTCTACTGTTTGCTGCATGTCAACTTAATTTCGGATTTTTTCCTTCGGGTCGGTCTGGGTCTGGTTAACAACTATATTTTGCTGTTGGTCAGGTTGGCTTTTACTTTTTAGCTGCGCTTAGCACATCGAAGCAGATTGTTATACATTTCGGATTTGAGTCAGTTACAGATTCGGTTTTTACTCTTGTGAGAATAGTTGACCCAGTTTTGATCACGATCCTTTTAGGAAATTTACTTTTATCCATGAATCTGATCCTTTGAAGAAATTCACGTTTTCCCCGTGATCCTTTCACAAAATTTCAGGATTTTTTGCGACCTTTTGATGAAATTCGTGTTTTTTTCGCAACCCTCTGACGAAATTCGCGTTTCTTTAATGAAGTTTCTCCTTATTTGCGGATATTTGATGAAATTCGCTTTTCTCTGTTTAATAATTTTTGCGATTAACAAGTAAGAAAGTTTTCAACCCAACTTGGGCTCTTGGGAAAGAATTTAGAGGAGTGCACGTAGTAATGTTTATCATACTATCTAGATCAGAGACGTACCGAACATTTAACTGCACGGGTCGTGGTCGGGTCAATATTATTTATCATACTATCTAGATCAGAGACGGACCGAATATTTAGCTTTTATTCCAGGCCGAGCCACAACCTGGAAATTTTGTTCAATGCAAACTTCTGGGAAAAAAGAAATCCAGACCAGGCTCGGTCTGGAAGAAAAAGAAGCCTGTCTTCACCGGAATCTGCGAAAAAAGCAAGATTAGGACACGAATTGATTCAAAATGATAAAAAACCTTACCCAGTCCGAGTCTCGTGGACTTAAACTGGCGCGACCCGTGCCCGGCCGTGACGGGCTGGAGCTTCGTCCCAAGTTATTTCTCGTGAGGATACATAATGACACTTTGTAAATCCTTTATAAGCCCAAGGGGGGGAGGCTAATTTACCCAAAAGGGGAGGACCTCGCCCCCTTCCCCGCCCCTTAGAACCGCCACAGCATACGAGCTGTGTCGATCCTAGATCGAGCGTTTAGTCTTTATAACAGGGTTGGCAAGTTTTCGACAGTGTGCGGTTTTATCCGGTTAAAACCGTGGTTTAAACCGTCATGGCTAAAACCTCTTGTCAAAAACCTCGTCAAAAACCTCAAATACTACACTGATCTGTAAAATTTCACATTAAACATCTGTCACAAATATACAATATTAGATGTAATATTAAAAATTCACTTTTACTGTATTGTATATTATCATTTCCGGAAAAAAAATAAAAAAAAATTGCCATAAATCTGAAAATTTTGCTTGCCTCCAAACTTGCTCAACTAGCAATGCTTCTGTTGTCAAGCCCTGCTAGCTCAGCACCAATTGAGAGAGTATTTTGTAACTTTGGCTTCATACACTCTAAACTCACAAACTATTTGGGTGTAAATAAATGTGCTAAATTGGTTAAGTGCTATAGGATGCTGTGGGGTAAAATTGATCCAGATTATTAACTGTACAAAATCATTTTCTTCTGTTTGAACATTCTAAAAAATAATGTTTTATTGCAATTAAAGTAATTTAATTTTTTGTAATTATTAAATTACAGTATAATTCATTTTAAATAAAAAATTACTAAATGTTTCTCTCTTGTTCTTAAAATGTTTAAAGTGCATTACACGTTTTTGACGGTTTAAGCCAGTTTTTGACGGTTTAAACCAGTTTTTGACGGTTTAAACCAGTTTTTGACACTTGTCATGTCAAAAACCAGTTTCTGACGTCAGAAACCCAACCCTGCTTTATACCTTTGAGCTTGGAAATTTTGGCCCGTGATACCTCTAGTAGGAAGGAAGTCCACGCCAGATCCAAACTGGAAAAAACGGTGTGGCTCGGTCCAGCTCTGCAGAAAAAAACAAGACCAGACCCGACACGGTTCTGAAAGTGGGAAGACCTGACCCAGTCCCAGTATAATAAATTAAAGTTCGCGCGACCCGACTCGGTTCTCGCCGGTCTCGAGTTTAGGACCAAGAACTTTTCAGTGCGGGCATCTAATGTCGTTCTGCAGATCCTTTATTTGGCTCAAGGGGGGGGGGGGTGCGATCGCCCCATCGCCCCCCCCCCCTTAGATCCGCCATTACCCTTTCCTCGGCTCTGGGCTATTACGCAACGTTGACCTTTAAAATAAAGAAAAACAATGATTTTCTTTTTCTATCGAAAATAAGATTTTGTTTTACACGTTTTACATTATTTCACGTTTTTTAATATATAAAAGAAAATAAAATAAATAAAAAAGAGAGGAAGAAAGGAAATTAGAAAATTATTTTTTGGTAAATTTCTTTTTTTTAATATTCTTATGTTGCTGACGGTTTGCTCGTAAATTTGCACAGGTTAAATGTATTAATGTATTTTAATGTAACAAATTTTATGATAAAAAAATTTTATTTTGTTATAATTATTTTTTTTAATATTATTACACATATTATACATTATCATTTATATTAAGTATCTTTTTCGGTAGATTTCTGCTCGGTAGATTTTTTTGTATTCTATAAAAATAATTAAATTTTCATAAATTTCATTGTAAACAAAAATTGATTTTAAGACTTGTAATTTTCCTCATATTACACAAATTTCTTTAACGATTCAGTTGCAAATTTATTTCAAAACTATTATTGACAAACATTTTTTCTAATTACATAATTTATAATTATTTTTAAAATCTTTTTTGATTATCTGAATTTAGGTATGTTTAATGAGGCAGAAATATTTAATATTTCTTAATATATTTGTAAAAATATATTGTATCTAAAAAAATAAATAAAAAAAAGAAAGAAAGAAAGAACAAGAAAGAAAGAAAAATCATTATCAGTTTACCGTTATAAACATTAGAAATGGATTAGCAATTTTTTTTTTTATTAGATGTGCTAAAACATTTTGTTTACCAAATTTTTTTTATGATGTCTCAAAATAAATACCGGGTGATCCAGAAGTTTCGGGAGTTTTGAAATGTTAATAATTAGGAAACTATGCATAATATAAAGGTCCGGTTTTCAGATATATGCTCAGAAACACGTGGGATTTTTTTAGAATGAATTTTTTTAAAATATATATAGTTACAATTTTTAGCAGCAGGTGGCGCTGCTGTATAAGACTGAATGTACCCATACCATGCGTTATATTGACACATGAGTTCATTGCTAAGCATCTTTTCTAGGATATTGATGAGATTTTGTTTTAAGGGTGGCTTATGTTCAAACACTTTCTTTAAGTTGTTAAAATTGTATTGAAAGGAAATTTTGATACAAAATTTGATGAGTAACTGCTATGTTTAGACATGCTTTCTTTGCATGTCGTGTTGTTTTCTTATCGTACAATTCGTGAAGTTAGAACTGCAAAAAATTTGATGGCGATTACAAATCTGAAATGCTATGGTAAGCAAAGTTTGAGAAAAGGGCTCATTGGAAGATCGTAATCGAAACAGAAGTACACAAATGTCAGTTGCAATCGTAAACTAGGTATAATTCGTTGCCAATACTCAATGGAAATCATCAGCTCATGGTGAGTGCGAATGCAGTACAATTGTAAAATCACGATGAACTGAAATTTCTTTCTGCTCTGAAGATGCTGTGCACGCTGTTTTGCATCGGCTCACGGCGGTACTTATTAGCTATGGGCGTTATAATGAAAATTTATAACCTTTGGACACTAATTCTTTCTTTTTAGTGAGCTTTATCATGCCATAAAAAATAATACTATCAATTTTAGCGCCACCTGTTGGCAAAAAATGTAACTAACATAATATGTTTGTTTCATCGAAAAAACAAATCCCATAAGTTTCTAAGCATTTCTGTGAAAACCGCATACTTCCATTGTTTATAGTTTGCTAATTATTAACATTTCAAAACTCCCGGAACTTCTGGATCACCCGGTATATAATAATATCTAAACTTTATAAAATTTATTTTTTAAAAGTATTCTCACTTTTTGACAATTTTTATTTGTAACAGCAGATTTTTGTGAGCAAAACTTATTGAAAACAGAGCATATTTATTTTTAATGAAAATTATTGTTTGTGAATTAAAAATATCATTATTTATCACTTAAAATTTATGTAATGTCATTATTTTAATTAATTTTTTTTTCACATTTTAGATTGATATTTTGCGGCTTTACTAATACAAATTTTAAAACTCTTTAATGATTTAAAATATTTAGGACATTTTGTAAATTTATTTAAAAAAAATAGAAATAAGAAAGAAAGAAAGAATAAACATTAATCGATATTTTAATCCTCACCGCCGCAAACTCTTCACATAGTAATATATACGTATATATATATATATATATTTTAGAGTGAGAATTTGTACGATTTCCATTTACTTTTATTATTTGGTCTTATTATTTATGTTCTACTTAAATCCATCCTCTCTCACAAAACAGAAGCTTAAAACCTTTTTATAAAAATAAAAAAAAAGTTAATTTATAATCCATTTAAATACTAATTTAAAACCCATTTTGTTAAAAAACAATAATATTTCTTCTACCCCACCCTCAACTCCTCACACAGTAGAAAATATTTTGAATTTTAAAAAGCGCAAAGCATTTTCCTCTTTTTTTTTTCGTGACTTTTTTTGTTTTTCAGTTTTATTAATAGATAATGGTATTTTCCTATTTTTAATACTATTAGAATTGTAAAAGAGAATATAATAATATGAAAAATAACTAGCTTAAAAATTTCAGTTATTTCATCTTACTATATTAGTTTAAACAATACAATTACAAGCAGGATGTTTGTGTTTATTTGAATTTTACATGTAATCACATCGATGGAAGGAAAAAAAAGCAATGCATAAGAACACCCGGTTTTAGGATAATGAAATTGTATCGACACATGTTCAATAACCTCAAATGTAAAACGTGAGTGGAATCCTATGCGGAATATTGTGCCGCACAATTTAGATCGTAGGTGAGTTCAGAAGACAAGCTACCTCACAGTCTCCTCTTTTCTTCTTTCCCCAGCTGATAAACCATTGTATTCAAGTGGAGGTCAGCGTAGTTCAACCAATCAAGACTGCGTATTTTGGTCTTTTACCTCCAGCATGACGTCAATGGCAGCTGCCCTATAGCGAGAGTGTAAATCAGAGCTGCTAGAGCGTACCAACTTAATGCTGGAATCTGTCGTAAGCAAAAGGCGGGGTCAAGGCATATGCCATCTAGCGGCAAGGGTGCATAACTAGAGGATGACGTGGGTTTGACGACATATATGCGCAGATGTTTATTATCTCCATATCTTTTGCGCATATTTTCTGAATTTTCTCTCAGTCATGACAAATTAATCAAGTCTACGAGGTTTATTGCAAAACATTTTTGTTATAGTTTGTTTCGATAAAGTCATGTACATTTAAAAAAATAGTTACAATATCATTTTAATTTTATTTTGGGAGAAAAAGTACTAATTAGTACTCATAAGTACCATATCATGCTACGAAAAATATTGACTTTTACCCTAAAATTAAAATAATAATGAGACTTTTTTTAAATACACATATTTTTAATTAAAAAGATCTGTGTTTTTAAAAAAAGTCTCATTGTCATTTTAATTTTAGGGTAAAAATCAATATTTTTCGTAGCATTATATGGTACTTATGACTACTAAGTTAGTATTTTTTCTCCCAAAATTAAAATGATATTGTGACTATTTTTTAAAATGTACATGACTTTACCGAAACAAACTATAGCAAAAATATTTTGCAATAAACCTCGTAGACTTGATTAATCTGTCATGATTGAGAGAATAGCTTGAAATTTATGAATGAATTTTTAATATGAAATCTCAAAATGGCTTTGTCTGTTAAAGAAAAAAAATAAAAGAGTCTAAGCAATGATTTTAGGAAAATTGTTGTCTAGAACATTAAATATTTAAACAAATAAATTAACAATATTTCTTTGTTTAACAAAACAACATTTAATACATACATTTAAAATTAAAGTTATTCCGAATATACGTATAATAAAATAGGTTTTTAAATTAAAAGAATGAAAAGTTTGCAAGTTAAATAATAAAAGTCGATACGACCAAGAAAACTTTGGATTTTTATCGTCTGAAATTGGAAAATAAAAAATGCAGCTTGTTGTAAATAAAAGTTGAATATTTTATTTAGTATTAAATTCTATACATTTTTAAATATTGATAATTATATTATCATATGAAATACTACGGTGTATATCATTTTGTATAATTTAGCTCATCAAAAAATTACTAAAATGTGACACTATTTCAAAATTCTGCATTTATATAATAAGTACTTACAAAATTTAATGAGTCATCTTTCATTACATTAAAAACGTAATTAAAATCGAACATATTTTAATCAGCGATATTTGTATCGCATAGTTAAATGATATTTCATCTTAGTATATTTTATGTTAATATTTAGTCGTACTACACTTATTTATTCTATATTTATTTACAATATTTCAAACCTAAAACTTATTCTACGAAATATTTTGAAGTAACATTTTATAAAAACAAAAAAGTTTTGTTGCCATTCACACAAAAGAAACTGCCATAATCCTCTACTTAATAATCCTCTAGTTATGCACCCCTGCCGCTAGATGGCATATGCCTTGACCCCGCCTTTAATCTTGCGGACAGCTCTTCCATAGGAGTTGGAACGCTTGAATATATATGCAGTTAGCTCCATGGTGTAAATATAAGCCGTCTATGAAACGGCTTGTCATGAATGCTCTTCCGGACACGTGGATCTGTACAAGTGGCGAAATGGGTTTTATTAATTTTGGATTGGCTTTTAAATCTTATCTGGTGTGAAAGTTTAAATTTTCTGAAAAATCTATAAAGGAAATTAATATCATATAAACTTAGTTTTTTTTTTTTTTTTTTTTTTTTTAAATACTTTTAGAAATATACATGAGCCTCAGACTCAGAGAAGCGTCTAGATCGTTTTCTGTTGAATTCTATCGAAATAGTTACGCCCATTCAATGAAAGGGCGGAGACGCAAATAATTTTTTCACCAGGCTAAGATTAGAAAGTTGCACCATATTAACTGCATTGTTGTTTTCACATTACATTACTAAGTCGATTATTTTTAATGATTACACAAATAGAAAAAGGGGGAGGGGGAACTACTTTAGAGAACCAAAATATACACCCACCACTGCTTCTGAGAAGAAATTTTCTCTTTATTTATATCAAAGATTCAGTGCTTAAATAGGGCTATAATTACTGTTTGAAAATAAAGGTATTCATCGGACGTGACCTGTGCCTCGTTCATCCTTTCTTTAACCTTGTCCTGCTTAGAAAACAATACTCTGATCCCAAATTCATATCAAGTCTAAAAGAAATAATGATGGTGTTGATGTTGTTTATGACGGCCGACTATCTGTACAAGGAACGTAGACCCGAGGAGGAGGGTGGATAACCTCCGTGGGGGTCTTTGTAACAAGAAGTCAGATAGAAACGGATTGGTAATTATTATTTGTATTGAACACTTCTATCCGAATAAACACACTTTTTGTTTCTGAAAATTCCTTTTTTACAGCGTTGATACATATTTTATGACGATGCTATTATTAGGATTGTTTATTCCGCTCAAAATTTTGTAAAAAACACTGCTATAGTTTTCTCCACCTTCTTGGAAAATAGTTAATAGTCTTTTGTTAGACTTCAATATCTAATATACAGTCAAGTGCAATAAACAACTTATTCCTACTTCGTTTTCCTTATTAAATATCTAAGTACATTTTGAAAGAAAGAAGACGTGCCCTTTCTCAGGCGATGTTGAATCCGTTCAATATTGCAGACAAGCTCCGCCCCCCCCCCCCCCATTTATAAGCATATACCGGGTGTCCAAAAAATGACTGATGGATTTTAAAATTCAATAACTTGCAAACGGTGACAGCTATTTAAAAAATTTTTGCAGGAGGGTTATGTTTAATGTCAGGAGTTTTTTTTTATCGTAATTTTTTATTTTAGTTTGCATCTCAAACAATAGATGGCGCTGACGGCGATTGAAGGCCA
Organism: Maratus speculifer; assembly: GCA_964019185.1. NCBI lineage: Eukaryota > Metazoa > Arthropoda > Arachnida > Araneae > Salticidae > Maratus > Maratus speculifer. The sequence continues at coordinate 71,162,294 of OZ025298.1, forward strand.
GGTGATCAGTGCTGAGTAAAGTGTCGATCTCCTGCAAAAATTTTTTAAATAGCTGTCACCGTTTGCAAATTATTGAATTTTAAAATCCATCAGTCATTTTTGGGACACCCGGTATATATATAATATATGAAGTTAATATTAACAGATTTTAGTTTTAAATCACAATAAAGAACAAAGGGATTTTCTTTTTTAGGTTTTTCAGGAAAGAAAATTGTTCATGATACACATATTGTAAGATACGTATACACATACATTTAATTATAAGTTCAATTTTGAAGAATATAAATTAAATATTTGGTAATGAAAGATATACTTTCCTCCTCCCCCCATACACACCTCTGTCTTTCTCTTTTTATTTAAAAGAAATATTTGAAATTTACTAACGTATAATGAGATATAAAATAGAACTTTTATGGGCAGTGACAGAAATAATATATTGCAAAGAGATACCTTTAACACGAAAACATTTAACATGAAAATTTGGTTAAAAAGAAATGAAATAGAGGCCCGGATAGTATATTGTGCAAGTTAATGCAATCTTTTTCTTTTAACACGAAAAATTTCGGGTGAAATGTAGATTCCGCAGACGAATCTGACAACGGAATCAACTTTTCAGTCCATGTTCCCTCTACTTCAGACTTGCAGAAAATGATTAAAATTACACTCAGTTATTTGCATGTGCATTAGAATGCAGAAATGAATAAAACATTGGAAGATTTCGAACAATTTGTGGATATTATGTTGCCGAAAAAGATATTAAAAAAAAAAAAAGATATTCGAGTTTTTCCGGAGAAAAATAATAATTACATCTTGATGAAACGAAGAGACGCCATTTCTCGGGTTACTGTGACCATTTCCAGTATTCCAGACAAGCCCCGCCCCCTTGATTTAAAATATTTGTTTACATTTCTGTTATTCATCCCAGCTACATTTCTGAGATAAAGTGGACTTGCAAATGAAGCATTAGATGAGAAATTTTATTGTAATAAAAAATTATATATAATTAGTGTAAAATTTGCGTGAATTCAAGAAAAAAGAGAAAAGCAAGATATACTGAATGGAGCGATATAACAACTGCGCCAGAAAAGTGTTTATAAAAGAAAAATACAGAAGCTTAAAGCCTGTTATAAATCTTTCCATTTAATCCTTGTTACAAAAAAAAAAAAAAAAAAAAAAGCTTCGCGCTCAACACAAAAAGTATGGTAAAACGTTAAATAAACGTTGCAAACCCGTATGTATACCTTTATATTTCACGTATTCAGAAGATAAAACCCAGTATTGTTTATTACTTTCTTCTATCTTTACAAGAAGAAAGTATTGGATTCATGAAAATTTTCGACTTCCCGTTTTCGACGGATTTATGCGTTTTAGAAGGTCCTGAACACGTTTTGACTATTTTTAGAAAATGTCTGTCTGTGAGTCTGTCCGTCTGTCTGTGAGTCTGTGTGTCTGTCTGTGAGTCTGTCTGTCTGTATGTGACAAAAAAATTGTGGGCGCTCTATCTCAAGAACTAATGCTCGAAATTTAATAAAATTTTATATTCTGTTAGACCTTGATATGAATTAGTGCCTATTGGTTTTTGGTGAAAATTGGCCTGCAGGTGGCGCTGCTATACTACGTTTTTCATGATTTTCATGTTTGCTATATCTCAAGAACTTATGCACAGAACTTCACCAAACTTCAGATTCTGTGATCCCTTGATGTACATAGATGCTGATTAAGTTTTGGTGCAAATTGGCCAGCAGGTGGCGCTGCTATACCACGTTTTTCATGATTTTCATGATAGCTATATCTCAAGAACTAATGCACAGAATTTCACCAAACTTTAGATTCTGCTATACATTGAGATACATAGCCGCTTATATGGTTTTGGTGTGAACTGCCCTATAGGTGGCGCTGCTATGCTACATTTTGCACGATTTATGCGATAGCTATATCTCAAGAACTAATGCAGAGAACTTCATCAAATTTTAGATTCTGTTACACTAGAATATATAACATAATTAGACACTGATTACATTTTGGTATTAACCTTGCAACAGGTGGTGCAGCTATGCTGCATTTTGCACAATTTTTCCGATAGCTATATCTCAACAACCAACGCACAGAATTTCATCAAACTTCAGATTTTGTTACAAAATGACATATAACATAACGACACGGTGATTACGTTTTGTTATAAATCCTTCAACTGATGGTGCTGCTGTGCTATATTTTACTCGTTTTTTTTTAATCTAGCTATATCTCAAGAACTAATGCACAGAATTTCATCAAACTCCAGATTCTTTTACAACATGACATAATTGGACGCTTTTTTACGTTTTGGCATAAATTGTCCAAGATATGGTGTTGCTGTGCTACGTTTTGCAAATTTTTTGTTCTAACTATATCTCAAGAACTAATGGACGAAATTCCATCAAATTTCAGATTCTGTTAGGTCTTGACATCAATAGATGCTTATTAGGTTTATTATAAATTACCCAACATGAGGCAGTACTAAGCTCATTTTCTCAGAATATTGATTAAATTTTGCGTTTTAGGCTTTTCGGATAATAGAATCTCATTAGGCTAGGTCAAATATTCGAGGAAATTCGATAGTGGGTAACTTTGGCTTCACCACGTTTTTTTTTTTTTTTTTTTTTTTTAATATTAAAATGTATTTATTAGATAGAAGAAAGTTTCGGGATTGACACATCCAACTAGTTACTTTCTTCTATCTTTACAAGAAGAAAGTATTGGATTCATGAAAATTTTCGACTTCCGGTTTTCGACGGATTTATACGTTTTAGAAGGTCCTGAACACGTTTTGACTATTTTTAGAAAATGTCTGTCTGTGAGTCTGTCCGTCTGTCTGTGAGTCTGTGTGTCTGTCTGTGAGTCTGTCTGTCTGTATGTGACAAAAAATTTGTGGGCGCTCTATCTCAAGAACTAATGCTCGAAATTTAATAAAATTTTATATTCAGTTAGATCTTGATATGAATTAGTGCCTATTGGTTTTTGGTGAAAATTGGCCTGCAGGTGGCGCTGCTATACTACGTTTTTCATGATTTTCAAGATTGCTATATCTCAAGAACTAATGAACAGAATTACACCAAACTTCAGATTCTGTTACCCCTTGATATACATAGACGCTGATTAAGTTTTGGTGTAAATTGGCCAGCAGGTGGCGCTGCTATGCCACGTTTTTCATGATTTTTATGACAGCTATATCTCAAGAACTAATGCACAGAATTTCACCAAACTTCAGATTCCGCGATACCTTGAGATACATAGTTACTGATAAGGTTTTGGTGTGAACTTCCCTATAGGTGGCGCTGCTATGCTTCATTTTGCACGATTTTTGCGATAGCTATATCTCAAGAACTAATGCAGAGAACTTCATCAAATTTTAGTTTCTTTTACACTAGAATATATAACATAATTAGACGCTGATTACATTTTGGTATTAACCTTACAACAGGTGGTACAGCTATGTTGCATTTTGCACGATTTTTCCGATAGCTATATCTTAACAACCAACGCACAGAATTTCATCAAACTTCAGATTTTGTTACAAAATGACATATAACATAATTACACGATGATTACGTTTTGTTATAAATCCTTCAACTGATGGTGCTGCTGTGCTATATTTTACACGTTTTTTTAAAACTAGATATATCTCAAGAACTAATGCACAGAATTTCATCAAACTTCAGATTCTTTTACACCATAACATAATTAGACGCTTTTTTACATTTTGGCATAAATTGTCCAAAATATGGTGTTGCTGTGCTACGTTTTGCAAATTTTTTGTTATAATTATATCTCAAGAACTAATGGACGAAATTCCATCAAATTTCAGATTCTGTTAGGTCTTGACATCAATAGATGCTTATTAGGTTTTAGTATAAATTACCCACCAAGAGGCACTACTAAGCTCATTTTCTCAGAATATTAATTACATTTTGCGTTTTAGGCTTTTCGGATACCAGAATCTCATTAGGCTAGCTCAAATGTTCGAGGAAATTCGATAATAAGTAACTTTAAAGTCACCACGTTTTTTTTTTTTATTTATATATATATATATATATATAGTATATATCATGTATTTATGAGATAGAAGAAAGTTTCGGGATTGACACATCCAACTAGTTTTTTATTTATTTTGATAATCTACATGCCAATTAAAAGAGATAAAGAGCTAATTTCATTTTAGTTCTATGCTTAGATTTTGACATTTCAAAAGTTTCCCATGTTTTTTTGTGAAGCTGAACAACATCGGCGATACTAAGACCTCATCAGTTTCTACTTCGTCTGCTCGGGCCACAGAACTGTTATCTCCTTGACCAGCGAAAATGTCTGCGTCAGTCACATTTTGAAATATAGATTTATTGTCATGAAAATGTATATAACTGACGATCCCTTATGTATATATTCTTTAATCAGCTCGAACTAAAGACGAGAGAAACAGTGGGACGGTGGGAGTGCGGGGATGTTCCTTGAATTATTTTAATGTTAGAGCCGCATACGCTGACTCTAATTTTTTAAATCAACAAAAGAACTACAACAACACGAACACTGGTTTATTGCAAATAAATAATTTTTTTTTGATATATCTGGTGTAAGTTTTAAAATTAAAATAAACCTTAGTTATTTGATACAGAGATGACAAATACGCCATTTTTAATCAGAAATGTCGAGTTCATACAGGAAATTTAAAATAGATTTTTTAAAAAATGTTTTCTTCAATAACTGACGCTTCCATGTTTACATAAAGCAAAGATATTTACAAAATTTCCGATATGATTTAGAAAATTTGGGATAAAATAATAGGCAAAACTGGCAATACTAGTTTGGTACACTTGATGATTAAGATACATTTTTACTTTCTTCTATCTTTACCAGGGCCTGATTAATGCATGGGCCTCTGGGGCCTTGGCCCTGGGCCCAATAATTTCAGGGGCCCACAAATTATGTGACTGATTTTTTTTCCTTAATCAAATACTTCTCAAATAATTTTGTTTTATAAAATATGAGATGTAAAATTTAAATATTCTAAATGTCTCAAGAAAATTTTTAGAAGCTTTTAACCTAGGTGTTTTTTACCCAAACAACTTTGTCAACTCTTCAAATAAACCTTTTTTTATGAAAGTGTCGCCAAAAATACGTAGATAGGGGGGCCCACTTTTTAACAGGCCTTGGGCCCAACTTCAGCTTGATCGGGCTCTGATCTTTACAAGAAGAAAGTATTGGATTCATGAAAATTTTCGACTTCCGATTTTCGACGAATTTATACGTTTTAGAAGGTCCTGAACACGTTTTGACTATTTTTAGAAAATGTCTGTCCGTCTGTCTGTGAGTCTGTCTGTCTGTATGTGACAAAAAATTTGTGGGCGCTCTATCTCAAGAACTAATGCTCGAAATTTAATTAAACTTTATATTCAGTTAGACCTTGATATAAATTAGTGCCTATTGGTTTTTGGTAAAAATTGGCCTGCAGGTGGCGCTGCTATACTACGTTTTTCATGATTTTCAAGATTGCTATATCTCAAGGACTAATGCACAGAATTTCACCAAACTTCAGATTCTGTGACCCCTTGATATACATAGACGCTGATTAAGTTTTGGTGTAAATTGGCCAGCAGGTGGCGCTGCTATGCCACGTTTTTCATGATTTTCATGATAGCTATATCTCAAGAACTAATGCACAGAATTTCACCAAACTTCAGATTCCACGATACCTTGAGATACATAGCTGCTGATAAGGTTTTGGTGTGAACTGCCCTATAGGTGGCGCTGCTATGCTACATTTTGCACGATTTTTGCGATAGCTATATCTCAAGCTATCATCTTCATCAAATTTTAGTTTCTTTTACACTAGAATATATAACATAATTAGACGCTGATTACATTTTGGTATTAACCTTGCAACAGGTGGTGCAGCTATACTGCATTTTGCACGATTTTTCCTATAGCTATATCTCAACAACCAATGCACAGAATTTCATCAAACTTCAGATTTTGTTACAAAATGACGTATAACATAATTACACGATGATTACGTTTTGTTATAAATCCTTCAACTGATGGTGCTGCTGTGCTATATTTTACACTTTTTTTTAAAACTAGTTATATCTCAAGAACTAATGCACAGAATTTCATCAAACTTCAGATTCTTTTACACCATAACATAATTAGACGCTTTTTTTTTACGTTTTGGCATAAATTCTCCAAGATATGGTGTTGCTGTGCTACGTTTTTCAAATTTTTGTTATAACTATATCTCAAGAACTAATGGACGAAATTCCATCAAATTTAAGATTCTGTTAGGTCTTGATATCAATAGATGCTTATTAGGTTTTAGTACGAATTACCCAACATGAGGCACTACTAAGCTCATTTTCTCAGAATATTAATTAAATTTTGCGTTTTAGGCTTTTCGGATACCAGAATCTCATTAGGCTAGGTCAAATGCTCGAGGAAATTCGATAGTGGGCAACTTTGGGGTCACCACGTTTTATTTTTTTTTAAATATTAAAATGTACTTATGAGATAGAAGAAAGTTTCGGGATTGACACATCCAACTAGTTATTTAAGTAATTGTTCTATATAGATGGTCTTAGAAACGTTTGCTAATAGATATTACATCAAAATTATTTTTAAAAAAGATTTTTTAAATACACATTACATTAATGCACTTCTAATCTGAAGTGTAAATTCAGAGTGTTCACTTACAATCATCACAATTCTGTCTACAGAGAATTAAGGATTCTGAATCATTATTCTAGAACTTCCCAACTGTTTTTCTTTCACGTCCTTTTTTCTCAGGCTTTTCATTTCGGAGTACACAAACCCTCATAAGCACGCTCACTTCCTTATCCATTCAACATGTTTTATTTTTCTTTCTAGTAGCAATCTTATCAAAATCATGTTATAAATCGATACAAATTACATCGACATTTCTTTGCATTTTAAAGTTATTGTTTTTATAATATTAGTAAAACATTAATAAACTCAATAAAGCTTTAAAAGAAATTTTAATAATTATACGATCATAATTGATCAATACGTTTTAAGAAAAAAACATTAAAATCTGAAGATCTAATGTAATTTAGGCGTTCTGCAATTATTATTAAACACAGGGGAAAAAAAAAGTGATAAAAAAAGAATATTGTATAATAATTAGGGGAAGGTTTTGAAGACGATAGGGGAAAATATATAAGTACCCATCCAATATTGTTATGAGTGGGCGGAGCTACAGACGTTTCCTTATAAATTATTTATTAGGTACAGTGGGCGTTTTTCCTCATTTAGAATATAATATATTGAATTTACAAATAATTCTAACTTTGTAATCTAGAATCTATATCTATGGTTTTCTGTATGTGCGTTTATTTAAACTATTTTCGTAATTTTCGCCTATTTTTTTTTTTTTTTTTTTTTTTTTTTTTTACGTAACTCTAGTAGACCAGCCATGTTGGGAACTGCTGTTCTAGATTGATTAATATTTCAAATAATGTTAGTTATTATTGACGCAATAAAAAATCCAAACAAAAAGTTTCCTGGAAAAAAAAAAAAAAAAAAAAAAAAAAAAAAAAAGTGCCAAGTTTTTCTTAATGTTTTGGCCAGAAAAAGTATAGGCCATGGGGCGATACTGGAAAAGATGCTTAGAAACAGACTTCCGTTGCAACTTTCGGGATTGCAATTTAATTTTAAACTTTTTTATTCTAAAATGTTCTTAAATATTCAAATTGTTAAAGTTCTAGATGCAAAAGTCGTACATTGAGGCTCAAGCTTTCCTTTCTTTACGCATTAGCGTATTTATTTATTTACGTACACAAAGCGTACGTTTATGAATTCGCCATGGATAGCGTAAAAAAATAGCGAAGTTTCACTTTTCTACTTAAAAACAAACTTACAATTCTCCAAAATGAAATATTTTATTAAAATTATTTTGTAATCATATGCTATTGCATATTTGCAATTTTTAAATACACCAAGGGTGATTTTGTTATCTTTTCGCTTTAGATTTCCATCTCAGTTTTATTTATTGTGACTAATTAATGAAAATAGCGAGACTTCCTGCTAACCGTAGATCCTTTTTATTACGCACATAATTCAAAATATTGTAGAAAAAAGATATTCTTGTGTGAAAACTTATTATTTTCATTAACAATCTTTTAATATTTGGTGGAATAATGCATTCATAAAAACAGTCCTGTAAATGTACATAATAAACACATTTCTTATATCATGTTTTAAAATTTTAACTGATTACTTTTTAAAGGAAAATAACATGAATTTAAAACAAATTCGATGGCGAAAATCTTCCTTCTATACAATTTATTTTGTTTCCAACGAGTAAAAAACCATTATATTCTTAAAAGATATGCAGCACATGCAGTTACTTCCTAACTTGTATTATTATAAATATATATTCATATATTTGTGTGCGTTTTACTTTAGGAAAAATCCTGTTAAAAGTACAATTATTCTTATATATATATAAATATATATATATATATTTCTACTATGTAGTTTTCTGATACCATTTTATAGGAATTCCCATTAATAGTAACAATGTATCGTCAAATCATATATGGGTGATTCCCAAAATAGGGGACAATTTATGTCTTTCGGCATACAAAAAAAAAACTGACAGGTTTTCTGTCATGTTTTTATATTTAGATATGTTTGTCTTAGTATTATTCATTATTTGCACTCAAGAATTACTCACTTTTTAGTTAAAAACACCTTAAAATAACAGAATAAATGTTCAAAATGTCATTAGCAATAGCATGGATGTCCACAGCAGCTGTGCCTTGTATATACTAGCTTTTTAAAGAGTTAATATCATGTTTATAAAATAAAACAAATGTTATTCTTTCTTTAAATTAATCAAGGAGAGGATTGATCCAATAAATTTCTTTTAAAAAATAAAATTATAATATATAAAAAAAGAATTAAAGTTTGTCCTCCATATTCTATTTTCAAAACAAGATCATACTATAACAGCTGGTTATTAATCAAAATTTCATTTTCACATATGACAATAGTTTGAAAATATAAAGTTTCTCCATGGCAACCAGTAGCCATTTTATCCCAGCCTGAAAATAGAAGAATATATTGTATTTTAAGAATAGAAGTTGAATATTAGGGGCGTCCATCAATTGTATGTCCTTAGAATGGATAATAATTTTCATGTTTATTTTATAATTAAAATTTTTATTTTACTTATTTGCATAGGACTTTTGTGTTTTAAAAAGCCCCAGAAAGGACTATTGCATTGTGATTATATTATTTCTCATAATCTTATTTAAATTAAAATTTGTCATTAGCATGGACAAATATCCGTGTCATTAGCATGGTTTTTCTGTCCATGCTAAAGACTCCTATGTGCATAAATGTAAACATTGCTTATATTGTATCTTTTATAAAGTTTAATTTTACATATAAATTTAGGTATTACATTTATTATCCCTAAAATATGCATTGAATCTGTCAGAAAATCACTAAGACAGCTTCTTACATTGTTAGTGTCAGAATGTTGCTCATGTAAACAAAGTTTGCTCTTTGGTAATGTTTTTATTCTCCTTATATGTATATGTGTGAAAATGGAAACCATTTGCAGAAAAGGAAGGCTAATAAATATAGAAAAAATATTTAAACAGGAAGAAAATAAAAATTTCTTAATATATTTATTCCATGCAATTTGTTTTGTCATTAGCATGGCTCAAAAAATACTAATTATTTTTTTAAAGTTAATTTTTAAATATTTAGCTCTGCTGACTACATGTAAAGTATACCTAATACTATATTAACAACACCTATGTTTTTCAGAAATTTTGCTAACAGTAATTTTTTTAAGATTTCACTTTTGAAATTGTCCCCTATTTTGAGAATCACCCATATATATATATTGTAATCTAGACACACGGCAGTGTGTCAGCCAAGTTCACAAAGTAGCAAGGCGTAACACTGGCCGTGGGTTATATTACCCGAACCATTTCGAGCCACTTTTGACTCCTCAATAACTTAAATTCTATTTGACCTACACAATTGCAATTTTTCGTGTCGTGTAAGACCATCTTCTAATTTCCGAATCCTATAAATTTTTTTTAAAATCTTTTACCGTTCACGAGAAATTGACGTCTGAAAATCACTGTTTTTACCACTGACTCACTCATATAAATGTTTGACTACTTCCAGGTGACTTAGGAAGTTGAAATTTGGTGTGGAGGTAGGTTATTGGATCTATAAATAGGAAAAAATCAGAAATCACCATTTATTAAACATTAATGGTTGGTTAGAAGATAAACATTGGATTACAAGTTTGTTTATGAGAATTTGGAAGTTTGGAATTTTATGAGAATTTCACAAAATACCAGAATTAGTGCCAAGTTGGCGTCACTTTTGGCGAGTATCGGGGCTAATCTCTGAAACTACCAAACCGATTTCAAAAGTAATGGTACCAAAATGATGGTATTCGCCCCGGTTCAAACATAGACTATATCTTATGACTGTGTCACTAACCAAAGGAGGGTTCCGAAGTAAAAAACATTATAAAAATGTGATTTTTGTTTTACTGAAGGGCCTAGAAGCACAAAATTTGGCATGTTAATTATTTATAAGATATAAATGTTCACTAATGACATTTGCTAAAAAATACCAAATTTAAAAGAGGTGGAAATCCGCGAAGAGCATTCTGAAAACGTTCTAAATAGCGATTTTAAAACAATCTCAGCAAACAACGAACCGATCTTCAAAAGTAATGATATCAAAATGATGATAACAGTCCTTGCTCTAACATAGGCTATATCTTATGTCGATGCCACTAATCCAAAGAGGGTAAAAGAGCAAAAAAGTTCTAAAAATGCGATGTCTGTATGTTAAGTGACTAGAATTATAAAGTTTGGCATTTTAGAGTTTATGGGAATTTCGCGAAATATCAGAAATACTGCCAAGTTGGCGTCTTTTTTGGCGAATATTGGGGCTAATCTCTGAAACTATGAACCGATTTCAAAATTAATGATACCAAAATGATGGTATTCGCCCCGGTTCAAACATAGGCTACATTTTATGTGTATACCATTAACTGTAAGAGGGTGAAGAAGGAAAAAACATTCTAAAAATGCAACTTTTGTATTTCTGAAGGACTTAGAAATATAAAATTTGGCATGTTAATTATTTATAAGATATAAATGATCTCTAAGGGCATTTGCTAAAAAATACAGAATTCAAAAAGGGTGAAAATGCGCGAAAAGCGTTCTAAAAATGTTCTAAATTGGAATTTTTAAGCAATCTCAGCAAACAACAAACCGATCTTAAAAGTAATGATATCAAAATGATGGTGACAGTCCTTGCTCCAATATAGGCTATATCTTATGTCAATGCCACTAATCCAAAAGGATTGAAAGAGCAAAAAATTTCTAAAAATGTGATGTCTGTATGTTAAGGGCCTAGAAATATCAAATTTGGCATGTTCATTAAATATAAGATATAAATGATCACTAAGAACATTTGTTAACAAATACAAAATTAAAAAAGGGTAAAAATGCGCGCAAAGCGTTCTAAAAACTTTCTAAATAACAATATTTAAGCAATATTGGGAAGTTAGCGAACTGATTTAAAAAAAAGATGTCAAAATGATGGCGATTGTCCTTGACCTAACAAAAGTATTGGATAAATTGCCAGATTACAATGGGAGTCTATGGGAATTTGGCGAAATACCAGAAATAGCGCCAAGTTAGCAACACTTTTGGCAGGTAATTTTTGTCGTCAATTTGGCGATATATCGCCAAGTTGGCGACAATCTCTTTTGGTCGTCGTGATAATCAAGTAGTACCCAATCACATAAAAGAAACATCTTTCTTAGTGGAATTTAAAGGAACATAAGCAGGCCTAATGTTAAAATTTTTAAATTTGACTGAAAAAAACAGTAAATAAACGCAGGAAAAAAAGCTGTAAGATTAATTAATATTAAATAAAACTAATTTAATATTAAGCCTATTTATTTCAAAATGGAAACAAATACCTACGTATTTGACAAAAAATAATGATATCCAATCAAAAACATGAATGTGAAAAAATGCCAAGTTCATTAAAGGTTTCGCTAATAAAAGAAGTGATTTGACAAAAAATAATGATATCCTATCAAAAACATGAATGTGAAAGAATGCCAAGTTTGTTAAAGGTTTTGCTAATAAAAGAAGTGAGATCTAACTGCAAACCAAGTTCTTTCGAAGCTCCTTAAATCATAGCTCCTGTCATGCATAATATTCTTCAAATGCTTAAAATGATTTAGTATGTTATTTGTTGTTCAATAGAGCGACTTGGCAAGTTTTCAGCCACCAACTTTAATGTTTGAGTCAGAGTACAATTTAATCTAGAATCTGATTGGCAAAGATCTAGTCAATCGAGAGTTCGAATAAGAACATTGAAGTTAAGGTATTGATAAATTAATTAAGTGATCAACTTTAAGTTCTGATCAATTAAATAAAGAAATTTGAATAAGAGAAAACTTGCCAAGTCGCTCTATTGAACAACAAATAACATACTAAATCATTTTAAGCATTTGAAGAATATTATGCATGACAGGAGCTATGATTTAAGGAGCTTCGAAAGAACTTGGTTTGCAGTTAGATCTCACTTCTTTTATTAGCAAAACCTTTAACAAACTTGGCATTCTTTCACATTCATGTTTTTGATAGGATTTAATATACTATTTAAGGATAATATTAGTTGTTTAATGTTGATAATTAGTTAATAATTAATTTAAATGTTAAATTCAATGGTTCATATATTGTAATACAATTAATGGTTATATACATATATAGGTCAAAAAAAAAAAAAAAAAAGGCAAATAAAGCTTTTGGTACACTTATGAAATTTATAAAATTTATTTTTTCTTACGTTCTGTTTTTGTATGTATTTACGATTGTTAATTTTAAAACAACCTCTTTAAATATAAATGCATGTACATATACATTTATAGATCAATCGAAAAAGAAAAAAAAAACATTAATTTATTTTAGAACTGCTATGAAATAAAACAAATTTACTGCCAAATTATACGAGATTAAAAATGTGACTTACATTTAAATACATCCTTAAAAATAATACACTGCTCAAAACAATTAAAGGATATTGCAGTTTTAGGTGGATTTTGTATCTGGGAAACTTTTTAGCTGATTGATACATGGTCGACAGACATAGTAGGTTATATGAGAATAAATTACACATGTTTGGCAGAAAAAAATGCATTTTATTGCGCATTTGTGTACAAAAGGAAAAAAAAACACAATTTGTGCATATGAGAAAAAAAAAGAATAAGAAAAGGTGTTTTCTTCAAAGAAAATCATTTTCAGTAGGGGGTATGGTTTCCACGGGCGGCCAGCAACGTTGACCACCTTTGAGGCATGGACTCAATGAGGCTATTAATGACGAGTTGGGGTATTCTGCCCCACTCTTCCAGAAGAGCTCTTCCCAGTTCTTGGAGAGTTTGTGGGGGTTGTTGGCGGCCAGAAACTCGTCTTCCTAGAGCGTCCCAAACGTGCTCGATTGGATTAATGTCTGGAGAACACGCTGGCCATTCCATTCGAACGATTCTTTCCTCGAAAAGGAAATCCTCCACCAGGTTTGCACGATGTGGCCTGCAGTTATCGTCCATTAAAATGAAGTTATCTCCGATTGCTGCAGCGTAAGGGACTACAATAGGTCTGAGGATCTCATCCCTATATCGGCGACCAGTCAGAGCTCCCTCTCGAATGATGTAGAGGTCAGTGCGCCCGTCAATGGAGATGCCACCATACACCAACACTCCTCCACCGCCAAATCTGACACTTTCATGCACGAACGCAGGATTATTCCTACTGCCACGGTCTCTCCAGATGAAAATACGCCTATTATCCGGATGCACAGAAAAACGGGACTCGTCAGAAAACAGAATATTGCTCCATTCATTTCTCCTCCAGTTGACATGCTCGGTTGCCCACTCCCTGCGGTCGCGACGATGTCTTGATGTCAATCTAACACATACCATCGGTCGACGAGCTTACAGACCTACGGCATGGAGCTGGTTTCGGACAGTCTGAGTTGAAATCGTGGTGCCTGTAGCCGAGCGAAGGTGTTGTTGGAGAAGAGTAGCGTTCATGTTTCGGTGCCTCCGAGCTGTTAACGCTAAATACCGATCTTCATTGGGCGTTGTTGCCCGTCTACGACCTTGCCCTGGTCTTCGGCCTGCACATCCACTCTCCAAAAAACGGTTCCAGATCCTGGAAATGACACTTTTTTGACACTCCAATGGCTTGCGCTACTTCGGCTTGAGTTTGGCCTCCTTCTAACCTACCAACAATTCTCCAAGCTTCTGACTCTGTCAAATGACTTCGCTGAGACATCGTACTCATCGAAACAAAGCAATCACTGAATGCCGATCATCCTTGTCTTCATTCTCTTATATCCAGTTGAAAGTCAAATTTCATTCGCTGCCGCTGAAGCGACGTTTTTGACGTCGAACTCAAAATTTGCATACTGCACAGTTTGAAAACCAGAAAAATTTGAATTTGCGATTCTCTTCTTCTATTTTCGGCAAAAAAAATTTCGTTTATATCTTTATTTTATATAAAACTTCAAATATCCTTTAATTGTTTTGAGCAGTGTAATAAATAAATAAAATAAATCTTCATTTCTAAGATAATTTGGACTAACGCTATCATTCTTTTTCTCTTTAACAATCCTCGCTAGATGGCGCCAAAGAAAAAATGATTGTGTCGATGATATTTGAAATTTCAAATTCAAAAGCAGAAAACACAGATCATGACAATGACAACCAGGATCGTAACTACCGCCGGGGCACTGCCCTGGCTGTTACATAAACTCCATGAATGTTACATAAACTCCATACATGCCTGAGAGGCCTCAAACTGATGGTTAAAAAAAAGAAAAAAAAACTTGATTTTAGTTTTTAGTCTAACTTTCTATAACATGCCCAGCACCTAGCTAAAAATTAGTAAATAAAAAAAAACAGAGTGCTTAGTAAATGTTTTTGCGAGTCCGTCGATATACTCCATACACTTCGCATGCAAAAGCAGCTCTAGAGCAGATAACAGAATGTCGATTTGAATGAGTTATGTCGCGCCAGCATGTTTGCCGATCCCACCAAAGCTAGTTTAAGGAAGAAAATAAGGGCTTCTGATCGGTTGAATAATATAAAAAAGCATCTAGAAAATCTTTCTTCTTATCTATTAATAAATACATAAAATCGAAAAAAAAAATAACAAAATCCTTCTTTCAAAATTTTTTAACAGAAATGTATGATTAAGTTACATAAACTCAAAAATGAACCTAAACAAATTCTTTAAAATATTCAACCAATCAGAAGTCCGTATTTTTTCCCATAAGCTATCTTCAGTGGGATCGGCAAAAATTGCGTCGCTGCCAGGTGCCTGCCGAGTAGGGTTGCTGCCCAATTCTACATTTTTTAGTCTTTTTTGGACTGATAATACTGTGTACGTTTAAACAGCGGCGTTCGAAAAAAAAGAAATAAAACTGCGCACGGGGCAAAGTTTCATTTCGCCCCGGCGAGAGAGGCCTCCAAGTTTATGGTTACGGCCCTGATGACAACTGCGGCCTATTTATTTCGCAAGAGCTACATATTTAACATCAATTAATATCCAACATTTCAGATAATTTAATCAAATTTAGATAGATATAAATTCATGCAATTGTTCCTTTTAACTCACAATGAAGGTCTCCATAAGGGCATACTCCGAAAAATCTGAAAAAATTACAGCATATTCTTCTCCTGAGGATATATAAGTTTATAAAAAAAATTTTGGCGGAACCTCCGTACCCTGTCCGTAAAAAAATAATGAAAATTTCGTTATTTGGCGATTTATCATCGGTTAGCGATATAAAACAATTTAAAAAAAAATGGATTTTTTATGTCAAATGCATAGGCTCGGAACTTTTTCGATGTGTTTATCATTCATAACTGACCAAAAAGTTTATAAAATGATGCACAGGCTCGGAACTTTTTCTATATGTTTATCATTCATAACTGATCAAAAAGTTTATAAAATGATCCACAGACTCGGAACTTTTTCAATATGTTTATCATTCATAACTGATCAAAAAGTTGTTTATAAAATGATACACAGACTCGGATTGGCTGTCCCCATTGACCGGTACAACACTCATCAATTATGCAAGGCTAGCCCAAAAGGGGCATGCTGCAGGTATTCGCACATCGTATCGTTAATTTCCTCTTCTCCTATGATCCACGCATCTTTCTGACGTCTTTTTTGGAAAAACGCATTTTTGCTTCCCTTCTACAGATCTCCAAGTAACAGGAAAAAAATCTGAGAGAAAGAAAGGTTTTCTCCGCTTTCAGTCTCTCTCCTTTATTTTCTATCAATTTTAATTGCTACGGAATCTCTTTTTCTCATTGATTATCTTAAAATTTGCTTCATTGGTTCTGTATGATTCCTAGCAGGTCATTGGTACGTGTTTTTCAGGGAGGCATGTCTTTTTATTTTTTTCTTTTCTTTTTTTGTTTATCTGACATCTCCCCTCTATAAGTTTTTCTTAGGTTGCCGCCGTGTGTCGGACTTTTGACCACACGCACGCTCATCCCCTGATTGTAAATAATTGTTGATAGCCCCATAAATTCTGTTCACTTGTTCCTTCGATTTTTTATGTCAAGACTGGCGACAAACTATACTTTATGGCTTTACTGCCTTATTTGTCCGTCTCGGAATTCGTGGTGAGAATACTATCAAGAATAAACACATGCATTTTTTTACACCTATTATTATAAATAAATATTGCAGTTTTACTAAAATTAGCTTTTATCTTTTCCTAATAATTAAAATTATTATTATTATTATTATTACTTGGTTATTGTTACTAAATAAAATAAATTCAAAATTTTACTTCAATTCTTATATATATATTTATATATTTTAGATTGTGCTGTTCCATTTTTTTTTTTTTTTTTTTATTTTAAGAGATGTCGTAACATTATCTGTACGACGCAGTCTTAGTTAGTTTTAAGTATAATTTTGTTATATCGATATGTATTTGTATTTATATTAAAATTTAACCATCAAGATTTGAGATTTAAAACGAAATTCAAATTTAAATTAAATAAAATTGTTTCAAATTCAAAGTCCAGTTGAGCATTGTCAATTCGATTTTGTTGCTATGGGAGGATCTGGTTTTTATTTTTGAATACGCTTAAATGTATGAAAATGATTTTACTGAATAAGAATTTTTTATATATGAAAATATTTTTTCCAGAAGTAAATTAGCAACAAATAATATAGATATGTGCAATTGAATATATATATATATACATATATATATATATATATATATATATATATACATATATATATATATACATATATATATATATATATATATATATACATATATATAATATTAAACTCTCTCATTGTTTATGTTTAAATTCATTAAATACCATTTACACGGATTCTAAAAATCCAAAAGTTTTCCATTGCATTAAAATCGTTTGCTTTTGGCGGGGAAAAGTGTTGCTCGCCAAATCGTGTGATACTTTCGTCTTTTCACGCCAAATATTTGAAAGTATTTTATATTTTTACATGTTTTCTACTGCAATTCCGCCGCTAATTTTCACTGATCCTTTATTGCATACATGAGTAGTTTAATTGGTATTTTTTTTAAAAAAAATCTGAGTATGCGCAGTATGGAGACCTTCCTTGTCAGTAGATAAGTTGACTACATTCTGAAAACGGCGACGCGAAACGTCTGATGAAAGACCTAATTTTATTGGCTCTTGGGGTGTCGAAAATGTGCGTAAACTAAAATAAAATGTTGATATCGTTGCAAGTTTTGACATTTCCCACTTGTGAAACGAAATGAAATCACTTCAAGGCCGTAGCTAAGGGGGTGCTATGGGCGGCTCAGCTTCCTTAAAATATTTTGATCCCCTTCTGGAAAAGATTCCAAGGTCACTAGATGAATTTCTGTTCCGAAAATTCAAATGAAATTCTGTTCAAAAATCTAATTTAGTATTGAGACCCTTTCAGAGTTTTGTAAAATTACTAAATTGTATCTAAAATAAGTGTTTTATCACTCCCTCAACCTATTTGTACATATGAAGTTACATGATGTTTAATTTTGCACCAGTTATACACTCAAAATTTTCATCATTATATACTTTTCTTAGCATAAAATGAAATTATTACAACAATTTAATAAGAAACATAGTACCTACAATGTGAATACGTACTAATTTATCTGTCTACGCCAGAGAGAGAGAAAAAATTATGAGGCCTCCCCCCCCCCATATTGTTCACTTTTAGCTACGGTCCTGAATCACTTCTATGTTTTGTGACTGAACCACCATGTGTGTGAAAAAACTGTGAGCTTCAGAATGAAGTACAAGTAAAAATTGTATTCTAACTATTAAATGTAGCTGTTTGATTATTTTCAGTAAAAACATTTTATTTGTAATAAATAAAGAAAAGTTGAAAAAAAAAAGCATGCAATACAAGTTGAATGTAGATTCTGCCATTGAATTCAGTTTCGCTTCCGATTAAAAAAAAAAAAAAAAAATCGATAGAGATCTTTTAGAAGGGCGACCCCGTTTAGAATGCAATGGACTAACTTCATTTTTCTTGTGTTTATCAATATAATAGCAAACAGAACGGCGTGAAATACCCAAATGATTAGCAATTTCTCTCTGAGACATTGGAATTGCGAAATAATAAAGAGATACAATTTGACGTGCTACTTCTTCATTGACTAGATTCATCAAAAACGTATTTTTACTTTAGTTTAAACGCTTTTTTATAGACTCTGAGAAAAAGGAAATGCATTTTAACAATAAAATTGTATGAATGTCTCGTTTTAACGGCCAGATTATGAAACTAGTCGTTGGGGGCCACCGCAATACTTACCCATCATGGATATGCATTATATAATATGTGAAAATAAAATATGTGAAAACTATTTATAAAATGCATTGCAACTCCAAAACAAAACTTAAACGTATATTTAAATATTCTTAATATACATAGTAATGCTCCATTAATGAATTGCCGATGAACTCATTTCGACAAATTATGTAAAATACCAAACTACACAAGTAGTACCGGATTGCGTAAAAGAAACATCCTTATAACTCCAAAAACAATAATCATATTAACTAACAGTTTACTGCGTCAGATTAAGCGTCTCATTTCCAATTAAAACATATCTTTGAATTCAAATTTGAAGAAAATATAGGGTCATAAAAAATCGAAGAATTTGGAAAACAGGATTACTAATATCTCGGCAACTATTAATCCGATCGATTTCATTCTTGATGCAAAATTTGTGTTATTTTATTGCTTTTTACGCCCTTTCCTTAAAATAAAAAAATCGAAAATTTTAATACATTTCATCAGAACGAATTTTTCGAGAGTCCGAAAAAAATAGTTCCGGATAATCGAGGTTACTGATATTAAATAGGCTTCGTCCTATTCTTTCTTACTAAGTACATACAAAATTTTAAGTCTCTATCTCCATTTGTTCGTGAGATAGAGCGTTCACAGACAGACAGACGGACGGCAATTTTTTTTTCTAAAAATATGTTTTTCGGAATCTCCAGTATCTGAAACGTGTAAATCCGTCAAAATGTATTTTTTCGATTTTCAAAACGATTGCAAGACTTACCCTATACTACGTATGATAGGTAAGTAAAAATGGGCCACAATTTTTGACACGACACTTTTTAGCTTGTTTGAAAGAAATAGCATCGGAGGCTAATAACTTGATGATTATTGAAAAATAAAATATTGTTTATTTTGAAAACAATTCAGATTCATTTTATTATTGAAAACGAAAGTAAATGGTCAATTTAATTCTGTGATAAGAAAGAAAATTTGCATAATTTAATGTTTAAAATGAATAAGAATTTAATAAATAAAAATAATATTTCACTTCGCATACCAAAACTAGTCGTTGGGGGCCACCGTAACACTTACCCATCATAGATATGCATAATATAAAAATATGAAAATAAAACATGTGTAAACTATTTATAAAATGCATTGCAATTCCAAAACAAAACTTAAACATGCATTTTAATACTTTTAATATACATAGCTCTATATATATGCTCTATAATGAATTGCTGATGAACACATTTCGACAAATTATACAAAACGCCAAAATACCCAAGTAAGTACCAGATTGCGTAAAAGAAACATCCTTATAAGTCCAAAAATAATAATCATATTAACTAAAAATTTACTGCGTCGAATTAAGCGTCTCATTTCCAATTAAAATATATCTTTGTATTGAAATTTGAATGAAATACAGGGTCATGAAAAATCGAAGAATGTGAAAAACAGGATTACAGATATCTCGGCAACTAATAACCCGATCGACTTCGTTCTTTATACAAAATTTGTGTTATTTTATTGCCTTTTATGTCCACTCCTTAAAATAAAAAAATTCGAAAATTTTTACATACCTTTCATCAGAACGAATTTTTCGAGAGTCCGAAAAAAATAGTTCCGGATAATCGAGGTTACTGATATTAAATAGGCTTCGTCCTATTCTTTCTTACTAAGTACATACAAAATTTTAAGTCTCTATCTCCATTTGTTCGTGAGATAGAGCGTTCACAGACAGACAGACGGACGGCAATTTTTTTTTCTAAAAATATGTTTTTCGGAATCTCCAGTATCTGAAACGTGTAAATCCGTCAAAATGTATTTTTTCGATTTTCAAAACGATTGCAAGACTTACCCTATACTACGTATGATAGGTAAGTAAAAATGGGCCACAATTTTTGACACGACACTTTTTAGCTTGTTTGAAAGAAATAGCATCGGAGGCTAATAACTTGATGATTATTGAAAAATAAAATATTGTTTATTTTGAAAACAATTCAGATTCATTTTATTATTGAAAACGAAAGTAAATGGTCAATTTAATTCTGTGATAAGAAAGAAAATTTGCATAATTTAATGTTTAAAATGAATAAGAATTTAATAAATAAAAATAATATTTCACTTCGCATACCAAAACTAGTCGTTGGGGGCCACCGTAACACTTACCCATCATAGATATGCATAATATAAAAATATGAAAATAAAACATGTGTAAACTATTTATAAAATGCATTGCAATTCCAAAACAAAACTTAAACATGCATTTTAATACTTTTAATATACATAGCTCTATATATATGCTCTATAATGAATTGCTGATGAACACATTTCGACAAATTATACAAAACGCCAAAATACCCAAGTAAGTACCAGATTGCGTAAAAGAAACATCCTTATAAGTCCAAAAATAATAATCATATTAACTAAAAATTTACTGCGTCGAATTAAGCGTCTCATTTCCAATTAAAATATATCTTTGTATTGAAATTTGAATGAAATACAGGGTCATGAAAAATCGAAGAATGTGAAAAACAGGATTACAGATATCTCGGCAACTAATAACCCGATCGACTTCGTTCTTTATACAAAATTTGTGTTATTTTATTGCCTTTTATGTCCACTCCTTAAAATAAAAAAATTCGAAAATTTTTACATACCTTTCATCAGAACGAATTTTTCGAGAGTCCGAAAAAAATAGTTCCGGATAATCGAGGTTAATGATATTTAATAGGCTTCGTCCCATTCTTACATACTAAGTACATACAAAATTTCAAGTCTCTATCTTAATTTGCTCGGGAGATAGAGCGGTTACAGACAGACAGACACACAGACGGACGGACGGCAAAATTTTTTTTCCAAAAACATGTTTTTCGGAATCTCCAGTATCTGAAACGTGTAAATCCGTCAAAATTTTTTTTTCGATTTTCAAAACGATTGCAAGATTTATCCTATACTACGTATGATGTGTAAGTAATAAATGATAAATATGATGTAATATGTTGAAATAAAAACAAATAAGCACGTTTTTCGCGTGATTTATTTAATCCATTAACCCTCCATCACTCGCGCCTGTTTTTGTCACACGATCTCTCGGGGGGGGGGGGGGGTTGTAAACACCCCAAACTTTTTATTGCAATTTTCAAGTTATAATGAATTATAATAAATTTTTCATCTACTCATAATTAAAGTAACTTACTTTGACTTATAAATAAAAATAATTTGGAAATACAAGAAAAATATAATTTTATAAAAAAACAATAAAAAAACTTTACATATACTACTACATTACAGTCAAATTTATGTAAAAAATATTTACATTTACTACTTATATTACTTATACTCAAAAAATATTGGATAATGACATTTATTTGCATTTATTTGCTAAGTTTTACCTTTTTTCTTGTACCATTTCGTGATTTTATCCTTTCCTAAGTAATACGGACAGTCAGACTGCAGTTCGATATTTGAATCGTGTTCCGATATTTCATCAGGTTCTTGTTCTGATTCCGAGTTGTGATCAGAACATTCCTCAAAGTATTCATCATTATCCGAAAAAGTATTATCTGTACCTGCTACCTCATCATCTTCAGAATCTGATGAAACAGAAGCCAAAAGATGACGCAAAGGCTGTTGCTCCATTTCCCACGGAGATTTCGACATTTTCTAGAAAAAATGGCAAAATATCGATGTAAAAGACTCAAAATAAATTAAAATAAAACAAAAATTATTCATAAATTTAATTATTATTATGATAAAAATAAAATAAATCTGCAATATAGCTTACCTTAATTGTGTTTTCAGTCAAAAAATATTCCTTGATTACTCGCGGGGTGTTCTCAGCACCCCGTTGGAAAATTTTCACGTCCTCACTGCTTCGGAAAAAATGGTAGAATGAACATCTGTCGTCAGTAGGCGTGGCCTCTAGGAATGTGCAGCTACTGAAAAAATTTGACCTTGAGCTTGAAAAACTCTGTACTTGTGCGCATGTTTTTACTCGTGGGGTGATCAGAACACCCCATGCGAGTAATGGAGGGTTAATTTATGTTGCATACATATACTTTTAATTAAACTTGCGTGCGACAATTGGAAGAAATAAAATTTCAATTTTGAAATTTACGCTATTGCAAATTTTTAAACTTCTAAATATCGTACATTTTCAATTTTAACATCATCGTATAAGGAAAAAAATGTACTTTTAAATACAATTTGTTTAAAAACTGTATCTCAATTTATTTTTGAGACATTA
Organism: Maratus speculifer; assembly: GCA_964019185.1. Lineage (NCBI taxonomy): Eukaryota > Metazoa > Arthropoda > Arachnida > Araneae > Salticidae > Maratus > Maratus speculifer. The sequence goes on from OZ025298.1 coordinate 71,185,448, forward strand.
ATTTTTTTGTAGATTTTAATACCAATTTTGTAACTGTGGCAACAGGAGTATTCCATCTCTTTTAAAAGTAAAGGATAAAAAAGAAATAATTTTTATATCGATTTAAACTTTTGCCAACAATTAGAAGAGAAAAAACAACAACAAAAATGAACTGATGATATCAAAAATAATATATTAATTAAAATAACTGACTTTTCAAAATTTTTTGATTTGCTGTGTGACAAGACATGCTCAGCTGTAAGTATACAAAATTTGAACTCTCTGGCTTTTTATAGTTTTTGTATACGGAAATGAAACCCTAAAAAAAAAGAAAATCTGATATAGGATGGACGAGTTCTTACTGTAAATAAAAACTATTCTCTGACAGTCACATACATTTATTATCAGACGAACAGGACAAAAAACGAACAAAAAATAAAACATAGATTCATTCGTCTTTACTTTTCTCAACAATCTTTAAAAATCATATATCAATTCGTCGTAAATGTTTAATAGTTCTTTAAAACAATCGTCATTTTTATACTTCGAAATCTCCATCTTAGTTTTTATCAACGTCGTTCGCCGTCGTCGAAAAACGTTCTATTTACTTTTCTTGCTCTTTTTCACACCTGGACACACAGCTTCGCTAATTCACCTTTTTTTATTTTAATCTCGAAGCAGAGTTCGGAGAGTGGCGGAGGGAAATACAGTCCGATGCAGGTGCAACAGAGAGTGTAGCCCACATGCCAGAATATATCCCACATGCGGCCGTCCTGACATCTGGAGCTGCCGCAGCGACATGTGATCTTATAAAGTCTGAAAAGAAACAAAAACAAAAACAGTAACTGTTCTTAGGGGAAAAAATATAGTTCGTTTGTATACGAGAAAGATCAGTCGTCTTTTTTCTGAAATGGTGTAACATCTTATGAAAATGTTCTTTAAAATTGTTGACTTTTAAAATGATCAGACATACACATTAAAGATAAGGAAAAAAAAAATAAAGTTTCAGTTATCGTCATGCCAAGGCTTCATGTATTCAGCACACGAACTAGTACTGATCGGTCCTTCAGTTGATGAGATTTTTTCTACGTCGTAGGTGTCGTTAGACTTCACTTTGGTTACTTTATATGGACCTAGGAATTTAGATTTCAATTTTAACCCTGGTCCTTGTTGGGTTCTTTTAATTGCTACGAGGTCTCCAAGGTTATATTTCCGGGGTTTCTTACGCCTTAAATTATAATGCTTGCGATTTTCTTGTTGAATTTCCAGAATATTCTTCTTAGCTTCTTTTCGGAGTTCTTCTCTATCTTTCATGAATTGTTCTTCGACTGCACTGTTTAATAGTTCAATAATTTGTAAATCTTCTTTCTGTTTCATTTTTGTACCAAATAGTATTTCAAATGGTGTTCTCTTAATGCTTCGTTGGTAAGTTTAATTAATAACTTGTTGAACTTTAGGAACATGTTTAAACCATTTGATCGGTTCGTCTTTGGACATTTTAGAGATTACTGAAATTTTGATGGAATTAAGTCGCTCTACTTGACCATTAGCACGGGGAAGGCCAGTTGTAATTGTCTCGTGTTTTATATTTTCATTTTGGCAATAATCAGCAAATTCTTTACTTGTAAATGCAGGACCTTTATCGCTAATAATTTTGGAGGGGTTGCCAAAAGTATAACTTTATTGTTGCAGTTTCGATATGACTTCGGCAGAAGAAGTAGTTTTACAGGGATATAGCCACACGAATTTGGTAAATGAATCTATTAAAGACAAAATATGTTTATAGTTTTTGTTAGTTGATTCGAGAGGGCCTAAATGATCAATGCGGTAGTTTGGAGGGGAGTCTCGTCTTTGTGTAAGGGATGTAACTCACCTTCTTGTTTCCCACGTTTCCTATTATATAAAAGGCATGTTACACAATTTGCTATAACTTTATCAATCTTATTTGCCATATTAGGGATGAAAAATTCTTAATTAAGGAGTTCTTCACAACGTTTGCGTCCGATGTGTCCTTTGTCATGAACGTGTTTAATGACGTTTAGCTGCATTTCATCCGGCACAACTACCAGATCGTAACCTTTATGATTTTTATAAAGAACGTTATTTTTGAGGAAATAATTGTCATATGGCTTTGTTTTCAAAATTTCTTTGATGACCTGTATATGTTCGTCGGTGTTCTGTGATTGTATGATTTTGGAAGTAAAACTGTCTTGAATGGTCATACATACGGGATTTCTGCTTAAAACGTCGACGTGGCGCATACGTGTACCTTGTCTGTGTTTGATTGTATAGTTATAATCAGCTAACATTAAAGCCCATCGAGCTATCTTGGTGCAAAGATTTTTTTTATTCATAGTTAGGGCAAATGCGTTGCAATCTGTGACTATCTTGAAAGGAATACCTAAAATATAAACACGAAATTTTTTAAGAGCCTCGATGATAGCCAAAACTTCTAGTTCATAACTCGAGTATTTACGCTCAGCATCTGTGGTTTTTTTGCTCATAAAGTAGACAGGGTGAAATTGATTATCAATAGAAGACTTTTGAAGGAGGACTGCTCCGTAACCATCAATAGAAGCATCGCAATGAACTCCTGTTTCATTACTAGGGTTATAAATGCTTAAAACAGGACCTGAAACCAGAATGTGTTTCAACTGATTAAATGCATTCCGCTGTTGGTCACCGAAGTGAAATTTAGTGTCCTTTCTAAGGAGATCTGTTAAGGGCTTAGCTATTAAAGAATAATCTTGAATAAATTTAAGAAAATATGAGGTTAGACCGACAAATGAATGTACATCTTTGACACTTTAAGGTTCTGGAAAATTTAGAACAGCTTTAGTTTTGGAGGGAGATGGATGCAGTTGACCATTTTTAATGTGGTAACCCAAAAAATCAATTTCTCGTTGTAAAAAGTGGCATTTTTTTAGATTCAGTTCTAAGCCATATTCGGATGCAGTTGTAAGAACGCGTTGTAATTTCTGGAGTCCTTCGACTTCGTTTTCAGACGGTATTATGAAATCATCCATGCATATAACTAGCAAAAGCCATGCTTTGTTTGGATTCGCGAAGCATTATTTCATTAGTTATTTATTGGAAAAAAACCCTTTTTTTATATTATTTGGTACTACTTGATTATCCTGTCGACCAAATAGGTACGGCCAAACTAAAAGATTAAATGCTAATGATGATGGTAATAAATATCACATTCACATAACGTTAAACTCGTATCAGTTGTTCGTTATGCCATCAAGTTATTTTTATTATGAAGTTTTATTTGTATTCTTAGTAATGTTTCATTAATTTATTTGTTCTTTCGTTATTTAAAATAAAAATTACGTCAATTTGTTTAATATGGCCAATTGTTGGCGATTTGTATAATTTGGCAAAATTGATTGACGGGATAATCAAGTAGTACCTTAATTCGACTTTTTATTTGGATTTTTATTAATGTTTTACTAATTTATTTGATTTTTCGATATTTAAAAAAAAGCGTCAATTTGTGCAATTGTGCTAATAGTTTGGCTATTTGTATTATTTGACGAAATTGGTCGACGGGACAACCAAATAGTACCCGAATTAAAAATCACTTGATGACATAACAATCACGTGTATTATGTTTAATGTCATGCAATGTGACATTTATGATAATCCATTATTGGCATTTAATCCTGAAATTTGGCATTATATTTTTGGTCGACGGGATAATCAAGTAGTACCCAAAAATGTATTGTGTTATAGTGTCTATGGTATGAGGTGATAAAGTACAAAATCCTATAATATCTTGATGAAAATTAATAATTTGCCCACTATATTCAAGCTGACCACCTTTAATGCGATAAACAGTAATAACTGGACGAACTTCGGCAATTCATTTCTCCTCGAAGAAAGTTAAGCCCTTTAATATTTAGGGATGTGGACCAGGATCCATATTATTAGCTAAAGAAAAAATATTTAGTTCATTATTTACTGTACATTTATGGCAAGTCTTTTGAGATCCGTCAGAGTGAATGCCAAGCCAACGATCATGAAAAATTTTACAAAAATTTTATTTAAAATTTTTTTGTGCATCTTCGAAATTTAAAGCATTTTTCCGAACACATGCATTCTCTTTCAGAAGAGATTCGTCATGTCGTCCTTTTGGCACAGATATCATATTACGCACTACATTGGAGCTATTTTTTTCAGACTCCAGTGTCATATATGCACCGGAGTACTTAATTGGCGATAAAGTGTAGTTATTTTGCTTGACATGGTAACCCGGATATTGTTTATTTATTAATAAATTGTTTATTTACTTTTATTTTCTTTTTTTTATTATATAAATTGTTTTGTTCCACAGATATTAATTAAACTTTTTAAAATTTATAGTTATTCCCTTTTTAAAATATATATATGGTAACTGGTATTCGAAAACCAGCTTTTTGCCAAATTGGCGTCGGAAAAATCGCGCCGATATGGTGTGTATATGACATCTATGCCGTCGTTTTTTACGCAGGTATCTAACCTCTTACCTTAAAGCTATATCATATTCGCATTCTTTTCATCCAGTAAGTATATGTTTCCTTGGCATTTTTTATAATAGAACTAATACATTCTATAAATTGTTTTTAAACGGCAAACTATTTAAAAATAGTACTACATATACCAAAATAATAATATATATGTTTCATTTGGTTTAATTTTCAAACTTCGAATGCAAATAACTCTTTACATAATGAATTTAACAATTAATTTTATTTGTTTACAATTTTTTTGTTGCCACTTTACGAAAAAATAAATAAATAAATAAAACACAATATAATTTTAATATGCGTAAATGATTTTGTCGGAATAAAGAAAATAAATTTTATTTATTTAATTAATCACGATTCTATCTACAATTGTTAACTCCATGAATTATTTATTGTTCTGAAAATATGCATGCTTTATTTCTTATTTCTAAAAATGCGTCCGTAATGGAAAAACATGTAAAATAAATTAATTAAAATAATAATTTTTTAAAAAGTTATTCTGTAAAAAAAATTATATTGTGCAAATCTACAGATCATAATTTATATATGTGTTTAATTTCAAATGAAAATACTGAATAGTTTTTTTGTACAGCGTACGACAAAATGTAATTTGAGTGGGCTAGTAGAGGATTCGCTTCGCTCATCCTAATAAGTATTTTTTCAATAATGAGATCGCGAAAAACATTATAGATATATCTCTAAAAAACTAAGGGAGCATCGCTAAGGCCATAATTCATGTATAGAAATTCAAATTGACCAGAATGTGTTACAAAAGAAGTGTATTTTCGACTATTTTCTTCTACTTCGAAATGAAAAAATGCATTTTTAAGAACAAGAGTAGTAAATACTTTTGCAGAGTGCAACTGATCAATAATGTCATCGATTACTGGGAGGGGAAAACGTTGTTTATGTGTTTTAGCATTTAGCTTCCTGTAATCAACACACAATCTATATGAACCATCTTTCTTTTTTACGAGGACAATGGGTGATGAAAAATTACTGGTGCTTTTTCGGATAATTCTCTTTTCAAGCCATTCAGAAATTTGTTTTTCGACAAATTCTTTCTCTATAGGAGCTAGGCGTCTGGGAGGACAAGTAACAGGAATTTCATCTTTCAGATGAATTGATAATGTAACATCGGTAGTCTTTACTTTTCGGGGGGAATAATTTTGAATAAGTTCCGTAATTTTTGAACGTATAGTTGTATCGGTAATATGAGATAAATCAAGATTACTATCGTCTAATACTTGAGCAACATTAATCAGAAAATTATTTGACATATCTTCATTTTGCTTGATTTTTTGCATCGAAATATTATTTTGAGAAACTGTTAAAATACTTTGCTATATAATATCTGTACCTATAATAAGATCAAAAGATATAGAATAATCTGGTACTACATAAACATTAGTTGTGTAATTAAAATCATCAATCGTAATATCCGTTGAGAAAAAACCCAGGGGTTTGATCATAGTGTTTCCTAATCCAGTTAATATTGTTGAATGTTCGAGGTTCGAAACCGTTGGGAGTTTGCGATAAATACTTTCTTTTAACAGACTTCTTTCACTTCCCGTATCGATCAAAGAAAGAACATTTACTGACGAAATAATTACTTGTTTGGTCATAAAAGTATTCGAAAAGTTCAGGCTTATTTCTAGATTTCCTTGGTTGATCACATTGAGCCGACTTATGGCCAAAATTCTAACAATTGAAGCAGCGAGGGCCTTTGTCTTTATGCCTACATTGGCTACTTTTATGGTTGGCTAAACCACAATTAAAGCAGAGAAGATCAGGTTTTGGACGAAAAGATTTCTCTTTCAACGGCATTTCTGGTTTAGATTTACGGAATTTAGTGTTCTCAAAGTCATGCCGAATTTTATCATAAATTTTGAGCTTTTGTTTAAATTCTACTATAGATTGGCAGCCATATAATATTGATTTTCGAAAAACAGGGTCGGGTATACCGTTAATAATGTACTGCATCAGTACTGAATCTTCGATGTTACCGCGCGAACATAATTGTTTCATTACTAGAAAATATTCTTCAAGGGATTAATTTTCTTGTACTTTTCGTTTATTTAACATGTCATGTAACTCAGCAGAATTATAAGTAATGCCAAATTCTGAAATTAAGAGTTCTTTAAGTTTTTCGTAAGAGTTAATATGAAATTCTGTTTGTACTAACAGCTGGGCTTTTCCTCGTAAGGATCGTTTAGCAAATATAAATTTATGAAATTCAGATAAATTGAGCATGCTAGCGACATCGTCAAAATTAGTTAACCAAATATTTACGTCTTGAAAAGAACTACCATCAAAAGGCGATATAACGCTTTCAACATCATTAAAATTAATAGTAGATGGCAAAACACTTTGAACTGGAAATTGCTTGCTTTTATCAAAATTTGATGATTCAGTATTACTTGCAGTGTCCTTATTCAATGTAGTATTATGTGAAGATATTTCAGGTTCCGAATCGGTATCACTTTCGTTTTGGATAATGTTAGCTTGGAGTGAATTCAAGTCTGAAAGATATGTACCTAACTAATCTGGTTGCAAGTTCAGTTAAAGAACCTTCATTTGAGATACAGAGTAAATTACAAATTGTGATTAAATCGTTTAGAGAAAAATCTGCTTGAACTTTCGTAACTTTATTTTTGAATTCAGTGCTGATCGTTTCGAAATCGAAACCAGTGAAGTCACGAATTCTTTTTCGATTTGATCGATCACCATTAGTGTCGAACAATAATTTATGAAGGAGTTTTATTTTATGAGTGCGTTCATTTTTAAATGCAAGTTCCAGTTCTTTGATGTCGACTAGCTTCATAGTAAATATAAAATATGGAATAATTAACTCACCCGTAAAATGATATCCGACTTGAATCTGAAGAAAACAAATAGTTCATAACAATCGGGGAAAATGCTGAGTGGGCACTTCTGGCACCACTTTATAGGATGGACGAGTTCTTACTGTAAATAAAAACTATTCTCTGACAGTCACATACATTTATTATCAGACGAACAGGACAAAAAACGAACAAAAAATAAAACATAGATTCATTCGTCGTTACTTTTCTCAACAATCTTTAAAAATCATATATCAATTCGCCGTAAATGTTTAATAGTTCTTTAAAACAATCGTCATTTTTATACTTCGAAATCTCCGTCTTAGTTTTTATCAACGTCGTTCGCCGTCGTCGAAAAACGTTTTATTTACTTTTCTTGCTCTTTTTCGCACCTAGAGACACAGCTTCGCTAATTCACCTTTTTTTATTTTAATCTCGAAGCAGAGTTCGGAGAGTGGTGGAGGGAAATACAGTCCGATGCAGGTGCAATAGAGAGTGTAGCCCACATGCGAGAGTAAATCCCACACTAATGTTAACCGCTATTTTCGAATAGTAACCTTTGTTTTCGTTAATAACATATTAAATAAGGAAAATATTACTATTATAAAACAGTGATAAACCTTAAAATAAAAAATTCACAAAATCAGGAACACTGGTTGAATTCAAATCTAAAGGTAGGTTTGCAAAACTAACCAGGTGCAAAAGTTTTATTGTGTTTTTATCAGTATACTTGACCTATATTAATTAGTATAAACGAGCAACTAATACTAATTAAGAAAGTAATTTAAAATTGGAGAATGTAAACTGGATTCTAAATTAATTTTCATTAAAATATATTTAATGAAGTATTTTCCCCTTATCTTTTTGACAGGTTTGCAACACATGAAGTAGACGGTCACAATGTGTCGGAACTATGTAGAAAGTTGGATGCAGCGAAAAATTCTCAAGGGAAGCCCATTGCGATTTTAGCTAAGACTTTTAAAGGGAAAAAGTTTCCAGGCATGTTGGTATTAAATTATCTCAATACGGTAACTTTTAAATTAATGTGTGTTATGATATGTTTTTGAAAATTATACAATAAACATAGAAATGAACATTACCTCTAGATAATGGAAACTGCATACTTAGGTTCAGTACACCCCAACATTTTAAGTGAATGTCATTTGTATATTTCCAATCATTTCTTATGTTTTTTTCTTTTCGCAAATTGCATTAAAAAACTGGCAAAAGTGATTATATACTGCCGTAGTAAAACAATTATTACAAGTATCACATCTACAGTGGTGGTCACAATTATAAGGACAAGGCAAAAATTGCCAAATCTTGGTTATATTTGGCCGGAGACTTATGCAAATTTAATGGCTGGAAACCAATGAAAAATGAAGATTATTTTTGCATGTTTTTATGAAAATATGCGGTAAATTCATATTTATAAAATGTATTATAAATTTATACAGCGATCTGATTTGGACAAAATTATAAGAACAACTGTATTTGTGTGTTCTAAAAAGTAAAATTTGCATGTTTTTTGCTCTGCACACGAAACTTCCAGACGATATAAATGCGTACTAAGCTTTTGGGATCGTATTATTCTGTTTTTCAATCATGCCGCAAGATGAAAAGCTTTTGGAGTTTCAGAAAGGAAAAATGGATGCATTTCAAAATTTAGGACTTTCTGTGTGCTAAATTGCTACAAAATTTAATAGATCAAGAGCGGTTATTTACAATTATCTTTAAAATACCAGCAAATATGGACGGCAAAGACATACAAGCAGGCCATCTTCTGTTTTTTGTATGGGGGAAAAGAATGATAATAAGGCAAGCTTCCTCCAAAAAACGGAAATAAACATAAATTGAACTTAGACTGCAGGAGCTCGAACTGTTCGACGTGTTTTACAAAAAGAAAGAAATAGGTTCGCTACAGTAAACATGTGTCAAGACAGCCTCTTTCAAAAGTTCATGAGAGACTGAAAATGGAGTTTGCTAAAAACTGTAATACTATTGGGAAAAAGTGAGATTCTGTCTTTTCCGATGAGAAAAAGATTAATTTGTATAAACTAGATTGTTTTTGCAACTTCTAGTATGATCACCGAAGAAAAAATAATTCTCAAAGCATGTACAGTAGAACCCCGCAAATCCGGACCCCGATAATCCGGATCGATTTGATCACTTTTTTTCCAAGCTTGAGAAACATTTTTGCTGATTTCTATAACACTAACTTATTTCATCGTCATATTTTGAATTAAAAAAAACTTTTTCTGAAATCTTTTCGACTTTTTTTTACAAAGTAAACATTTTTCTGTCTGTAAATATTCAATAAGTTTAACATAAAAGTGATTTTGTGTAAGTATGCTTAATTTTATTTCATTTTTTCCTAAGTCTCCGGATAATCCGGATTGGGTCTGGTCCCAATTAATCCGAATTATCGGGGTTTTACTGTATTTGGAAGTCATTCGGTAACAGTCTGGGGAGGTTTCACAACTGGTATAACTACTCCAACAATTTTTGTGCAGGGTAGGAGGAATTCTGAGAGTTACATTAATATATTGGGCGATAATCTTTTACCAGAAGAACCTTTGGTAGCGATTGGAGGCGCTTTTTCCAGCAAGACAGTGACTCGGTTCATCTTTCCCAAACTTTAAACTCGTGGTTTGATACTAATTTCGCGAAACTACTTGATTGGCAGGGCAGAAGTTCTGATATGAATCGAATGGAAAATCGGTTGGGTGTTCTGGCACACAATGTATGCAAAAATGGTATGTAATCTTACAACAAGCAAAAATTGATGTCTTCCATCGAAAAAAATCACTCAAAATTTTTCAAGAACGTTCTTAAAGAATTTTCAAACTCCATGACGTCAAGGCTGATAAAAGTGATTGATAAGAAGCGGTGGGATTATTAATTATCAGTGTGTTTCAGGCAAAAACATTCCATTGTCCTTATAATTTTGTGCAATTTCTACAATGACATATTTTGTTAATTGTGACAAAACCTTCATATTTTGCATTTTCCAATGTTTTGCAATCTACAACGATTTCTAGCATAAAAAGGCATTTTGTGTATAAATTTCACTTTATTTAGCTCAGAAATAATTTTTTTCTGCGCGATTTTCAATTGTTTTTATAATGTTGACTACCATTCTATTACCTATGGACAAAGTGAATCAATTAACGTGGAAACCATGGCCAACTAGATCTATACGGCTCAACTATTTGAGATTAATGTATGAAGCCTCCCGCCAAAAGACTCTGATACCCTGCCCAAGTTATTCTGACCAATCGTGCAAACCCTGAACCAAAACAATGACCATGTGCACAGAGCAGAAATCAGCTTATTGAATACTAATTTGGGCAGGGTTTGTACCACGTGGTACAATGAAATAGTTTAGGGTTTGAAGCTCAATACAGCTTCACTTTTTCGGCGGGTTTCAGCGAAATGCGCGGGCGGTTATATATCTATTTGGCCATGGTGGAAAATATTTAGGTAATAATTTGTGTAATATGTTTACTTTACCGATGAATGATACTACGTTGATCAAAAAAGTCGTTTCAGAGCCATTTATATTAATTATTTTGATACCATACTTATCTGCCTAATTTGTTACGAAAGTGTGGAAGCCACACTGTGGAAAACATATCTTTCTTTAAAACATTTTATCTCCTAGATTGTAATTGCCTTTATAGTTGCTGACGTAAGTACCTGAAATTTTACGGTTAGCAAAAAGTTTATTAGACTTTTTTTCGATTTTTACCGGCGGATTTGTTGCCAAAGTATAAAAATGTTAATAAAAACACAAATCTTCGTTGAGGAGACACTATCGCGCGAAAATTAGTTAGCTAGTTGTGTCATATAACTCTATTACTTTTCGACGAGTTGATCTTTGTAGCTCTTAAAAATACAAAACACCAAGTAATGTCTTCAGTTTCGTAACATCTAATTCAAGACCATGAATAAGGTTGTTAATGATTTTTTTGTCTTTTTCGATTCCTTTCAGTTATATAGGGTAACATCCCCAGTAATTGACCCATTAAGGATTTGTCTTTAAACTTACTTCTATTTTCATTACCAAGAAATAAAATATTTACTTGCAAATACAGTCGAACCTCGTTAATACGCGAATCAGGGGTCTGATCAAAATTCGCGTATTAAACGGGTTCGCGTATTAACCGTAGGTTGCGAATTTTCGTCGAGTGATCGATTTAATATCAATGTATGCGAAAAAAACACATTTAAAATCAATTTTTAGCATTTTTAAGACATAAAATGATATTTTATTTATTTCAATCATTATGTGCTTATTAAGCAGAAACGTTTGAAAGCTAAAAATTCAAACAATCGTTATTTTCTCAAGTTAAAATCCTATGTCTTTTCAAATTTAGATTTGTTATGTGTATAACACATAAAATTGAATAAGACGAACATAAAATTTTCTTCGAATCATATTAATTAAAACTAATGTTAACAAAATTGAAATCTTTGTTAGCTATACAGAACAGATAGATGCGATAATAAATAGTGCTGATGACAATAATTAAAAAAAACTTACTGAAGTCAATTATATCATAAAAATTACTTTTTGGAAAAGAAGTTGTCAATTTTGGCCTGCTCGACATGCGGTCGTGCCATCACCATGATGTTTTCCGCCTTATTTAGGTAGTGGTAAGGTTCGCTTGTTGAGGGTCCTTCGTCCGGTGACGACGCATATTGTCTTAAGAAATTGTACCTATAAGTTTGGTAAATGGAGATGGGGCCGGAAGCGTAGATTCATCATCTTCTGCCTCCTCATCCGATTTGTCAGTCGCAGTTACATTGACGATGCTTTCATCCATACCACTAAGTTCGGTGGTAACTAGATCTTTGTCGATATTAATGAACGTGTCTAAATCGACAAAATTTTCCCCTACAGTTTATTGTGCAGCCAGCCAATTTTCTTCAACATTAAAGTGTGAGGTTGGCTCTGTGTAAATGATGTCCTGGCTACTTCCGAAACCCGCTTTGTGAAAGCAACTTGGAATCGTTGTTGGCGTGAAACTCTTTCTATGCTTCGACGCGAGTCTTGCAATTTACTTTGGCGCTGTTAGTTATTCCTTGGTCCATTGGCTGGGTGACACTAATGGAATTTGGAGGTAGAAATTCTACTTCGGCTTTATTCAGGTCTTCGTTATCTTTTGGATGCGCAGGGCAACTGTCCACAAGCAATAACACATGGCGTGATTCTTTTCTCATACGCCGACCAAAATTACGGAGTCGTGTTGGAAAAATGTTGCCCGTCATCCATCCTCTACACTGTAAAAAAAAAAAATTCAAGAGGTTACTAAAAATTTTTTAGTAAATTTGTATTCCACAGAATATTTTAGTAATATTCCACATTTGTATTCCACAGAATATTTTTACTTTTGCACAACGCTAGCCTCATCTCGCTTATGAGATTTTCGTGGGAGAGTTTTGATTGGGCTAATCTTGTGTTAGTCTCGGATCGGACTCCAAATCTAGTCAGTGTGTGGTTTTGAAGGAATAAATGATCAATTAAATTGGGTTTAAATAATTGTTGTATAAAAAATAAGTTAAATAATTGTTGTATAAAATGCTTGTGAAAATACTTTAACTAAAAATTCTTATGTTTAGAACTAAGCTCATTCGCGTATTAAACGTAGGTTTTTCTTTCTCGGGACTGATAAAATTTCACGTATTAAACGGGTTCGCGTATTAACCATTCGCGTATTAAAAGGGGTGTTTTTATATGCGTAAGATAGGAGTATTTCAAGGGACCAAAGAAAATTCGCGTATTAAGCGGTTTCGGGTATTAAGCAGGGCGCGTATTAACGGGGCTTGACTGTATTTTTAAATCAAAGCGTGCATATCTGTGCATCTATTTTGCCCACTAAAAGCAAAAGTATTTGAAAAAGTATTTTTATAAAAATATATTTATAAAAATTTGTTGTAATCACCAGTAATTGGCACTTAGACTTTTACACAATTAAAGTAACCCTTTTCAACTAAACAAAACTGTTGTCAATTAAAATTTAAAATATACTATAAATCAGATAATAATAAATTGAAATGTATGCCTTTCTTAAGCCAGAGAAGAAGCATTTGCAACAAAAATGGCTAATTTGATACAAGCCATAATTGTTTCTTTTCCCTAGGCACTATTGTCATTTAGTAGCATAAATCAAATTTATAATCTGTAAAGTAAATGAGCATATAACTGGTATATGGTCTTGCATTTTTAAAAGACTGGATATAAATCTTATTTTAGGACATTTTTGTAGGATGTGCCAATTACTGATGCCTGCCAATTACTGGAGATGTTACCCTACACCCAGAAAAAAGAATCGATTAAAATTAGAAAACATGTTTTATTGAGTACATTTTGGTTGTTTTAAGCGAATTTTTTAGTTAAACTAAAAAATCGGTTTTGTTGTTCAGACAAAAAAATATTGTTAACACTCTTATAAAATTTTAACAAAATTTCATCAGTTTTATTTAGTCTTACTAAAGTCTTGTATTTTCATTTTGTAACTCCAGCAAAATTTTGTTGCTTTTGCAAAATTTAAATTGGCGTGCATTAGCTATAACTCTCTCACATAATTTTGTTTAATTGCCTTATATAGCTATAAAAAATTAACACAATTTTTGGATAATAAGACTTTTTCAAACTGAGACGGATTAATGACGTTATTATGCATTTCGGATAAAAATTGTGGTCAAAAAATTGGAAAAAAAAACAAAAAAAAAAAAAAAACAATATTTTTTATTTATTCAAACAAAATTTACATTGACCCATATTTAAACGAAAAGATTTGTTGGATCGAATAATTTTTTGTTGATTCAACAAAACTTTTTTCTGGGTGTAAATAGCGATATTTTTTAAGAAATAATTAGGGATTAAAATAAAGTCTACGCCTGACCTTGATTAATCATATTAGCGATGTCTCCAATATCACACGGGTCATAATCGACATATGCAAAAATGAGGTCGTAGTGGTTGGCGCTAGAGGCAGAAATAATATGAATGGACATTTGTAACGGTTTTTGCATAAATATTTGACATGACTGGCATGAGAAAAAGCATCCTTTGAAATCCTAAGTTTTTTTATGTCTTTTCAATTGCATGTATTATAATTTCTTCATCATTAATAACTTCATTTTCATTACGTGCAATTTGATTTGTGCCCAATATTTCTTCATCTGCATTCTTCCTTGTTATTAATTTCTTAGTCACTGGATGAATCATTTGGAATTTCTTCATTCCTAACAATTATTTTCGGATCGCTTCTGTTTTCCTTATATATAATATCATTACTTTCATTACTTTCTTATTTTCTTGATAAATTAGCGATAATAACATAATAACTATTAGTATTAATGAAAATGATGAACTTGCTTTCTTTTGTAGACGTCGAGGTGAATTTAATGACAGCAGTCTTCAACAATCCGAAATTAGTTAGTTGAGCGGATAGATCGAGAGGCAGCTCCACAGATAATCATTTCATCCAGTTCACGAATGAAAAACTAGGATTAGTTAAATCTTGATTCGCATATTAAAACACAATCGGTCTGTGAAGTCGTTCTTGCTAAAAAAAAACAACTAAAAAACCGATTTTAGTGGTTGATTCATAGATTTACAGTTATGTTTTCCTGCTTCCAATCCTCGATGTTTTCGTACTTTTGGGTGCAAGAAAAAACAATGGTAAACCTACGAGTCAACCGCTAAAATCAGTTTTTTAGTCGTTTTTCCGCCAAGGTATGACTTGGCAGAGCTATTGCGTGTTGACATGCGAATCTAGATTTAACTAATCCTAGATTTTAATCAATGAACTCGATGAGGTGATTGTCTGTGCTCTTTCTCCCGGTTTAGGACAGGTCAATGATGTGATTTATTTTACTTGCACTTAAATAAAATAAAATTTTTGAGTATTTTCAACATGAGATTTTAATTAACATTTATTAAAAATTATTGATAAATTTACACGGTTTTAAATGTAGATTTGAATTTTGACAGATGTTGAAGACAAAGAGAACTGGCATGGAAAACCACTGGGTGAAAAAGGAATTGAAATAATTAAAGTTCTCCAGGAAGAATTAGCTAAAAAGGACACGTCTTCAAAGCCGAAACCTTCAAGTCCAGAATTTCAATTAGAAGATATAGACTTTGGTAGTATAAAACTTGCTGATGAACCCCAGTATACTAAAGGTCAAAAGGTAACAAAAAAGTTTATTTCTTAAGAGAAAAGTATACAAATTAAGCATTTTTGTTAATAAAACGCATGTGAAAATTAAATTGGGCAAGGTAAAATAACAGTAAGTTTTATGTGTAAGTGCAATCTAAGCAATTTTACATAAATTATTCAAGATATGTTTCTTAAAAAAAAAAAAAAAATATATATATATATATATATATATATATATATATATATATATATATATATATATATATATATATATATATATATATATGGGTTTTGCTCTCTGCTTGCCTATTCTATATCGTCCTAACATTTTCTAAAAACACGATAATTTGCTCTGTTTCAAAAATATTACCAAATTGCTGAAGATTAAATGATATTTATCACGACCAATTCCAAAATTTAAACTTTGTGCCATTAATTTTCCTTTAAATACTGAAACTTCCCGTTTCAAAGTAAAGGTTAAAACGAATAAAATATATATTACTCGTGATAATGGCTTAATTTGATAACCAATAATAAGGAGATTGAATATAACTATATAATGGAATTTTTTTGTGTGGTCTTGTAATGAGTAATAAAGTTCTCATAGTAGAAGCCCAATAGAGTACCTCATATTCTACAGAATGCATGTTTTAGTATCAGCGTACGTTATACGTACGCACATACAGAACTTGCGGGCACATTAGCTCCCAGGCTTTGTCAACCTGTGAGCTAAAAAGTACTCAATTATTGAAAATTTAAGATATGCTTGGAATTGTATAATAATTCACAGCAAATTAACTAACTACACTTTTTTTCTTTAGGTGGCTACTCGCTTAGCTTATGGCAGAGCTCTTGCAAAACTTGGTCGGAGTTGTGAAAGAATCATAGCTTTGGACGGAGATACTAAAAATTCCACTTTTTCGCAAATTTTCCGAGATAGCTTTCCTGATCGTTTTGTGGAGTGTTTCATAGCCGAACAAAACCTAATCGGAGTTGCCATCGGCGCTTCTTGTCGTAAAAGAACAATTCCTTTTATAAGTACATTTGCAACGTTTTTTACAAGAGCAATGGATCAATTGCGAATGGGTGCTATTTCAAATGCTAATATTAAGTGCTGTGGCTCTCATTGCGGAGTTTCTATAGGTAAATTTTTTTTTTTTTCTCATAGAATTTGCTATGTCGAAATGTCTGTTTATATTATGGTTTTACTTACCTAAAATTGTAAACATCTATGGCTTGGTATTTTCTGAGATATATAATTTAGACACTATATCAAACATGTAGGGAAATGCTACGAAATTCTTGGAAGTCCTCGATTTCATCACACCACATTGCTTAAGTTTTCCCAACTAACTGGAAAACACAAACACGGAGGTGTTCGCAGTTGGCTTCATCTGTTCAATATGACTATCAAATCATAGTGGAGGTCAATCCAGTGGTCATGGTGGAACGTATTTGATTTGAGTGGAGTTAAACTAATGGAGCAAAAACACTTATGAATGCTAGTAGAACGACATCAAGAGAAGAGTAAGGTTTTGGAACAGATGAATATATAGTCTGCTGCGTAGATCTCGTGTGTTTCTTTAAAATGAGCAACATAAAATAACATAAAATAATCTATCTCCCGCGATAGACAATTTTTAAGTACATCAACATAAAAAGCGATGCAGAAATTTAAGAAAAAATGTATATTAAAACTGTGTATTTCTGTCGATTTTTCTTAACATGGAGAATAAAACAACTTATTATTTTTTTCGTTTTTAAAACAGTGCCCCACATAACAACACCCGTTTGAGATAATATTTAAAATTATAAACATTAAAAAAAGGACTAAAAACTATATTAGGAAATTCAGAGGGCAAAAGATCTCTTCTTGATGAAAAATACTCAGTTCCTTTTTCTATTAGTGTTTAATTATTTGAAGTTACTTACGAAAAATATATTTGGCTGTATTGTTTCAAAATCATTAGAGAACTAGTCGGATGTGGCAATCCCAAAACTTCCTTCAATCTCATGCATGGCAATACTTCCTTAAAAATGCAGCAAATTAGTGTCACCGGTTAAGTGATTTACACCGAAATCTAATTTGCAGTTAATTTATGTCAAGTTGTAAGTGAATCTGAAGTTTGAATAGTTTTTGTTTAGTAGTTTGATTAGTCATGCATTAGTTTATGAAATAGAGTTATTGCGGAGATCGAGCGCCAGTGCCCATAAAATTTGTGTCACATTCTGACAGTCATAGACTTACAGACAGACATTTTGCATGGACATGTTTTTCGGGATCGCTGATCCATAAATCTGTTTAAAACCGGAATTCGGAAATTTTTGTGAAACCAATACTTTTTTCTTGTACACATAGAAAAAAAGTTTAAAAAAAAGGAAAAAAAGGCTTAGTTTATTACATTTATAAATATAAATAGGGGCAATATCCTTCTCCTCTTTTTCTGACTCCTGCCGACATCTGTGCGAACACTGCTATTAAACGCAATAATTTTCCTTTCTGAAAATAAGGTTTTTTAAAATAAGATTAATTTTTTTAAAAAAATAACAACGTGATAGTGACACGAAACTAATGCCTACATGTATATTTACAGGAGAAGACGGCCCGTCACAGATGGGTTTGGAAGATCTTGCACTGTTCCGAACTCTTCCCGGTAGCACCGTGTTTTATCCGAGCGATGCTGTTGCCACAGAAAGGGCATGCGAGTTGGCTGCTAACACTCCGGGAATATGCTACATTCGGACATCAAGACCAGAGACAGCAGTTATTTATGACAATAACGATGAGTTTGCTATTGGAAAAGCCAAAGTAATGTATATTTTTACATGCATTTGTAATTATGCAAAGATGCGTAGCATCAATAACCGTCATTCAGTCCGTCCATCCGCATCAGAAATGTAGTGGAGGGTATATGGGGGTATACGCCGTATACCTTCTGAATTTTTTAAAGAGCACCATACACCCTCAGTTTCTGTAAAAAGCTATAGTATATACATCCTAGTGCTCTCTAACCTTTGAGCGTATACGCTCTGGCTTTTTTACGGCTACACCACTGGTCCTCATATAACAAAGCAAAAACTGTCCAACCAAGAGAATCATTTAAAATTTAAAAAAATATAATTTTAGCAGAATATTTTTGAGTTATTTCAAATTTTATGAAAATTGGATGCATAATATCATTACGGGAACACTCAAAAGTATTCCGTTACATTACGGTCAATGGGAAAAAATTGTTTCAAGTGCATTTTAATGATCTTACACTCTTTCGAATATAATAAAACTGATATGCATCTATGAAGTATATACTAAAATATACATTATGTACAATGTGTGGTGCAAAGAATACTTGTTAGTAATTTACAGGGACACACGAAAGTATTTCATTGCATAATGGTACAGTGGGAAACATTGCTTGGGGCGCGTTTTACTAAACTATTTCAAATGTCATGCAACTGATATGCGTTGCTGAGGTTTACTATAAGTTACTTCCTGTATAATAGAAAGTAGATAGTATTTACAGGGACATACAAAATATTCAGATATTTTACTGTATCCGAAGTACTGTATACTATTATGCCAAGATCTGAATATTTTTTAAATCCTCGTTATAATATGAAAGTACTTCATTTGCAACATTTGACTTACCATTTCCGACTTGTAGTATTTGAATACAACTAGGCGCACTTGGCGATCAATTAGGTCTTCCTTGAAATATGTATATTAAGCATTAAATCATATTGCTTTTATTTATAATTTATTTTAATTGCTCAATTTTTTGCCAAATTAGAAGATTCTGCTAGAGAAATAGACACAGATGTCATATACGCACCACATTGGCGCGATTGCAACAAAATGGCAATTATATGCGCCTCACATGGTAACCCGGCTATTGTTATTTATTTATTAATAAACTGCTTGTTTATTTTCATTTTATTTTTTAAAATGAGATAAATTGTTTTATTCTATAATTATTAAGTAAACTTTTTTATTTATTATTATTTCCTTTTTAAAATAATAGAAATTAGTTAGAAAATACCTATGTAACTGGTATTAGAAAACGAAGTTTTCGCGAAATTGGCGTCAGAAAAAAAAACCCGCCAATGTGATGCATAAATGATATTTGTGCTAATAAATCAAGAACTCGGTATTTTTATGCTAGCCTGGCGCAGATAATAAATCGGAAAATATTATATCCGTGGCATTTTTACGTATTTCATTAATTATTTAAAATGTAATAATATAGTACTTTCATTCATTTTATTTATGATACATAACTTTAATTTGAAACTGAAAAGTTTAAAATTCATGACTTTTATTTATTTTTTATTTTAAGTATAAAGAACAGAAAAAAATAATGATATTTTGAAGCTCCATAATTGCAACGAAGGAACAAAACATAAATAAATCCAATTTAGCTCAGCCTAAATCTTACCAAAGGACTTTTTCGCAGGAACCAATAAGATGCGTTTCATTTGGATGTTGCCATTAAACAATTAACAAATAATCGTGATTTTTGTGCAACATACGATAGCGTAATAGATATATAGATATTTCCTTCTACGAAACTTAATAGACAGACATCCTTATACTATCAAAACCCATGGCTTTGCATGCGTAACTGTTGAAATGCCAAGTAATGTTTGTATGCTTTCAAAATGGATCTGTAATTAATTAATGTAAAATTAGAAATTATTCATAGCAAGTACACTCGTATGTTAAAAGTATCCACTATATCAAGTTTGAAGTTTCTAGCCTTTTAAGTAAATGATAAACATGAGAAGTTTAGAACTTTTTTCTCCTGCATACTTTTAAACTTTGAATATAAAAAAGGATGTTTCGAGCATTCATTTGCATCTTAAAAATAGCAGCTATGTCAAATTTCTAGTTTTTTTAGTATCAGAAACAATGGAAGTTTCGATTTTTTGGAAAAACGGTTCCATAGATTTCCTTGCATCTTAAAAGTAGCAGAAATGTCAAATTTCAAGTTTCTATACATAACAATTCCATATAAATCATAACCTAGAACATTTTTAGAATGCTTTTCACGTTAAATAATAAAGTTAAACTGTTTTAAATCCGAATCCTGGTGTGAAATATCTTTATAAAACTAGACTCAAAAAAAAAAAAAAAGTGTTCGATGCAAGCATTTACGTCCTGAAAATAGAAATAGTATTTTAACGTTTTAAGAACGTTTTCCGATTCGTCCTTTCAAATTACGAATTTTTTAAGAAACCGATCTTAACGAGCATTTACACCTTAAAGTGCCAAATCAGCCATGTTAAATTTTTACTCAATTAAAAATATCGCGAAAAATTATCTCTGTTTTTAAAGACCATCTGTTTTCTGACCAATGAGAATGCTGCAAAAATGCCTATTGAACGTTCTCATTGGTCAGAAAATAGATAGCCGTTAAAACAAAGGTACTTTTCATGATATTTTGTATTGTTTAGGTTCTATAATCCCTTCAGTATAAAAGAATAGTTCTGTGTTTTAAACTAGTCTAGGTTTTAAAAGTAGCAGCCATGTCAATTTTCAAGTTTTTACGCATAGCAATGCCATGGAAATCGCAATTAAGAACTTTTTCGAACGCTTTTTGCGTATTTAATCCTTTTTAATTTCGAATTCATTAGAAACCGTTCTTAGTAAGCATTTATACCTTATAAGTTATTAAAACACCAAATTTAAAGTTTCTAGTGCATTTAGTATAACAAAAATCGCGATTTTTGAACGTTTTTCGCTCTTGCTTTCATTTGGGGATAGTGGCAATGACATAAAATGTGTCTTATTTTGGATCAGAGAATATCAGTATCAGTATTTACCGCCATTACTTTTGAAATCGGTTGTGTAGTTCCAGAGATAACAAGCAAACAAACGTTACTTCTTTATAATATTAGTATAGATTAGTCACAAGATGCTTGCTTAAACATTCTTTTCATTTTTTTTTTAACAAATTTGTCCAAGTAACAGTAGAATATTAGTTCATCGTTGTTCAATTTCTTACCTTAGCCAGTATTAGATGGATCTTGCTTAATATTGTCAATATTGCCATAAATTTTCATTTTGTCAAAATCGTACCTATATTGACGAAAATGTTTTGTCACCTCATTACCAACATTTACAAAGTAAATCACACATTTCTGGACTATTTCAATGCAAATATTTCCTGTTTAAAGCCAAAATCTTTGAATTAGTAGCATTAAATTGCAAATATTTTCATATATGAAACCAACTTTAAGCGAACTAGTGATATATCATTAGAAATAATTTGGATAAATGCATTAGGTTGTCTCAAAAATTTCTTTCGTTATATATATATAGCGGCGAGGTTTTATTGAAGTATTTATGTTTATATGTACCATTCAGTTCAATGACCATCTTGCATATCTACAAAAGTCTCATTATGCCCTCATTTTTTTAAAAAACATAATTTCCAGGCAAAACATTTATCCGGATGATTTTTTATGTCATTTAAAGAGTCAATTTGTTCTGGCAAGGGGAATTTTTGAGAGAAAGAAAGAAAAAAAAAAAGTAGTTGGACGGAGCAATATCCGGGCTGTAGTTTGGGTGGGTTAGAACGTTTCAATCGAATAAAAGGAATTCGTTTCTGACAGTCAAAGATACGTGTTTTGAGTACAGTCGGGACTAAATTGAACAGTATTTTTACTTCGATATTTATCGTTTAAATACGCATGATGCCTAAAAACATATATATATTTGCTAAAAATGTGTGGGTACTAGAGAGGGAGTTTTGATACAAGGTAGAAAAAGATACTACAGATTTATGTATGACATTTATAAATAATAAAGCAAAAATATGTTTTCTTTATCTTCAAAAAATATTGTATTTTTTTAAGGGAAAAAGAAGAAAGAAAAAGAAAAAAAAATAATCTAAAAATATCTTTTAGCATTTTTATGAATTCTTTTGAGTTTTCTACAACTAGCAGTTTGGAAATGTCTTTCAGGCATGCTCTTCATCGGATCATAGTACAGTGTTATAGCTGTAGAATATTCTTCTGATGGCGAAACGATCACAATGATGATGCGCCAACGACATCAACACCTAACCATATACACTATATGGCCAAAGGTGACCGAACACTTGCGATTTTTGACGTTTTATTAAATATCATGAAAAATACATGATGAATTATCCTGGCAGCTCAAGTATGTAAACAGAATAGTACAGATCATATATTTCCGCGAAGATTTTTTTCCCGAAATCATATAGGGCACCGTTAACAAACTGAAAAAGAACGAAGATCTTTTGGATAACCCTGTCAAACTAATGTAACAAAAACGTTCAATCTCAAGGTTATGATTAAGTGGCTTATTGTAAAAAACTGTGTCAGTTTTTATGGGGATTATTGTCTATTTTGTTTACACACCTGAAGTCTCAGGATAATTCCTCAAATATGCTTCCAGGTATTTAACAAAATGCCAAAAAATTGCCAAAAAATTACAAGTGGCCAGTCACTTTTGGCCATATAGTGTAAACATAATAGACAAATGTACACTAGGTATATGCTTGATGAGTCACATTAAAATGATAAGAAAAAATTGGATGTAGTTTTTTTTCTAAGTCTCGATTTTTGTAAGCGTTATGACTCACCTGTTACTTTGAAGTACCACATTAAATTAATTGCCGTAATTAAAAAAAATCCCAATTTTTTTTATTTTTAGTGTGTGTATCATCTAATGTATCTTACACTGTAAAAAAAATATCTGCAAAGGTACTAAACATTTTCTAGGAAACTGGGATTCCAAGAACTTTTCCTGTAACGGTAACAGCAGAAATTCAAGTTTCAGAATCGATTACATGAATTTTTCCTGTTGTCGTTACATGAAAAGTTCTTGGAATCCCAGTTTCCTAGAAAATGTTTAGTACCTTCACAGATTTTTTTTTTTTTTTTTTTTTTTTTTTTTTTTACAGTGTAGTAATGCAAAGAAAAAAAAGTTTCGAGAAGATAGATTTTTAAATTCACAATTCGGGATACATAAAGAGTTAAACTTATTTACTTCTGCACTATCGTGTAGCTATAATGTAATTATAATCCATATTTAATTTCAGTTGAAAGTATTTTATAGAAAAATTATACATCTCATTTCTTCTACAGATTGCTAAAAAGTCGGAAAAAGACAAAGTTCTATTGATTGGAGCGGGCGTGACTCTTCACGAATCCATAAAAGCATCCGAAGAGCTGGCTGACCAAAAGATCAACGTGAGAGTTCTAGACCCTTTCACAATCAAACCAATAGACAGGGACTCGATCTTGAAAAATGCACGAGAATGTGGAGGAAGAATTATTACAGTTGAAGATCACTATCCTGAAGGTATGCGTAGTATCTGTTCTACAAAAATCTGACCTTGTGTTTGTGTATAGTATTCCTAAAATATGATGATGATGCACTACAAGTTTTAAAAAAATATATCATTTACACAAGAATGCGATGGTTGTTTTTTTTAGCTTTTGATAATTGATTTTGATGAAATCTTTAGCGCTTTATTAGGAAATGGTTATTATTTTAACCATCACGTCATAGACCGGGAGGTAGCAGTCCATCGAATACACGGCTGAATTTCTAGAATTATTTAAAACTAACGCAATCGGTCTGCCAAGTCATCTCTTGGTGGAAAACACTTGAAAACCCGATTTTAACAGTTGTCATGTAAATTTATTTATCATTGTCTTTTCCTGCTTCCAAATCCTCCATTTCGTCATACCTTTGGTTGCAGAAATACATAACAGTAAACCTACGTGATAATCGCTAAAATTGGGCTTTAAAGTGTTTTCCACCAATGATTGGGAGCAGTAAAACACAAATCCAAACGTAACTAATGTTCACAACTTTAACTTAAATAAAAGATATTTTGAATCATTATTCAACAGACTTATCTTGCTATGTGTGACGTGCAATGATATCATGAAAGGAAGTGTACAGAATTTTATCAAGTGAAACCGGATGAACTGTTATTTACATTCGTAAATACAGAGCTTCTACACTCGCTTTTTGGGTAAGGATGGTAGCTCCTTCTGCTTTTACATTTCACACTAACAAAGGTCACATTTAAAAACTTTCTGAAAGCATCTTGGATAAGAATGGTAGCCTCTTCTACCATTTCTCGTAATATCCTTACATTTCGCACAAAAAGAAAGGCCGACATATTTCAAATTTTACTAAAACATCTTGAATGAGAATGATATCTATTTCTGTTATTTCATGTGATATACATTTCATACAAAGAAAGGGCTGTCTATTTCATATTTCATTACAGGGTCATTCCATGTCAATTCAACCAATTTTTCCCCCATTTGTAACCCGACCCCCAGGGATTTGGATGAAACTTTGTGTGCACACTAATTCTATCATGAAATGATTCCATCAGAAATTTTTCTTTCCCAGACCTCATAGTTTGTGAGATATGGGGGGTCCAATTTTTAAATTTTTTTTTTTTATTTCGCACATTTCTGAGTCTGTATTTTGAGATAGCAGTTCCATCTTCAAAAAATTGTTTCTCTGGATCTAAATCATGAATCATCCTAAAAATATCACTGTAAGAATATAAAAAGATGCAGATTTTAATAAAAAATATTTTAAAAATTTACAAGTAATATTTAGAGTAAAAAAAGTCAGCCAAAGTTGAGAGTTATGGTTATTTTTCCAAATTTTTGTGACTTCACGAAAAAGGCTGTACACAAAAAGGCAAATTAAATTTCCAATTTCTTTTTGTTTTAAATAAAAGTTTACACTTTTGGATTTCTATCTATGAAATAAAAATGATGTGTTTCGCATGGCTTATGCAAAAGTTTTGGGTACTTTCCAATTAGCCGGATGCATGTTTTATTTTTACATATTACAAATGCACACAAAAAGGCAAATGAAATTTCCAATTTCCTTTTCTTTTAAATAAAAGTTTACACTTTGGGCTTTCTATCTATGAAATAAAAATGATGTGTTTCGCATGGCTTATGCAAAAATTTTGGGTACTTTCCAAATAGCCGGATGCATGTTTTATTTTTACATATTACATATGCACACAAAAAGGCAAATGAAATTTCCAATTTCATTTTGTTTTAAATAAAAGTTTACACTTTGGGCTTTCTATCTATGAAATAAAAATGATGTCTTTCGCATGGCTTATGCAAAAATTTTGGGTACTTCCCAATTAGCCGGATGCATGTTTTATTTTTACATATTACATATGCACACAAAAAGGCAAATGAAATTTCCAATTTCTTTTTGTTTTAAATAAAATTTTATGCTTTGCGCTTTCTATCTATGAAATAAAAATGATGTCTTTCGTATGGCTTATGCAAAAATTTTGGGTACTTTCCAATTAGCCAGATGCGTGTTTAATTTTTACATATGTACATATGTATAGATCTATATAAATACAGATGTATTATACATGTACATATGTATGTATATATACAGTATATTGATATATATATGAATAACACCGGTGCCCATCTAACCGAGAAAGTACCAAATTTTGCCTTGTTTTGAAAATCTGCACCTTTTAAGGGGAAAAAAATCTGACTAAGTTTAGCTGTGGTACTTAAATAATTACTGGAGTTGGATGAGTTATTGAATTTAATGTTATTTGATACAAAAACAAATTGGAATTTTCATTTGCCTTTTTGTGTAGAGACTTTTTCATAAAGTCACAGAATTTCGGAAAAATAACCATAACTTTCAACTTTGGTTTACTTTTTCGGCCGTATATAAATCTCTTAACTGCCCTAATTGCTTTTCTCACTTGCTTTTTATGCCGCTTAAATGGATCTCTACATTTATATTGATAAAATTCATATTTCATTAAGAGCCAAATTCTGTGATGCTCACATATATTAATCAAACGGTTTTCACTTAATTTTTGTTTTATAAATGCAATAGTCCTAAGTAATAAAAGTTATTTTTCTGAATCACAGAGATTATCAATGTAGTCTATTTCTCTGTTATTTGTATAGCTAGTTTTGTGACATTCTAAACCAGTTAATATTACAATACTTCTGGCCTGAAGACTAGTAGAAGGTTTAATATCAGGCTCCATATTAAAACAATAAAGAAAAAAAAAATTATACATAAAACAAACTATTAAATATGTAAAAATCAGAATATATTTTTAGTAGCACAGTAAAAGTTAGATCATTCTTCTATAATAAGAACAACAGAATGACAATAATTTGATTAAATTGATTTCAAAACATCTGTTTTCGCGAACAAACATTACCCTGCCTTTATCAGATGGTGTTTATACAAGGCAGGTGCAATTAAATCTTTCAGACTATAGTAACAAATTTAAGTTCTGTTAAACATTTGTGTATTTAAACTTGTCAATATAAATATTTAAACTAATTAAAATTACCCAAGGAAAGGAAATACAAGGTTTTGAACATTTTTTAAACACAAATAATATATAAGCATTCAATAGAAAGACTGGAAATGTGGGGAGAAAAAATTATTTATTTTATACTGTACAAAAAAATCTGTTTTGAGTTTAATTATTGAAAATAAAAAGTAAGAGATTCTTTAAATTAGCAAAAAATGCCCATTATTAAATAACGAAATGAAATATATGGACCATTCCGTAAATTTAATAGGGAAACATATTACAGTCAGATTTTTTTAATCAGTAAAAACAAAGCCTAAAATTTACTTTGCAAATAAAAAGAACATGTATCAAATAACATTAAATTCAATAACTCATAGAAATTCCAATAATTATTTAAGTACCACAGCTAAACTTAGTTCCTCTTAATTGGTGCAGATTCTCAAAACAAGGCAAAATTTGGTACTTTTCGGTTAGACGGGCACCAGTGTTATACATACATATATCAATATACTGTATATATACATACATATGTACATGTATAATACATCTGTATTTATATAGATCTATACATATGTGCATATGTAAAAATAAAACACGCATCCGGCTAATTGGAAAGTACCCAACATTTTTGCATAAACCATGCAAAAGGCATCATTTTTATTTCATAGATAGAAAGCCCGAAGTGTAAACTTTTATTTAAAACAAAAAGGAATTGGAAATTTCATTTGCCTTTTTGTGTGCATATGTAATATGTAAAAATAAAACATGCATCCGGCTAATTGCGAAGTACCCAAAATTTTTGCATAAGCCATGCGAAACACATCATTTTTATTTCATAGATAGAAAGCCCAAAGTGTAAACTTTTATTTAAAACAAAAAGAAATTGAAAATTTAATTTGCCTTTTTGTGTACAGCCTTTTTGGTGAAGTCACAAAAATTTGGAAAAATAACCATTACTCTCAACTTTGGCTAATTTTTTTTATCCTAAATATTACATGAAAATTTTTAAAATATTTTTTTATTAAAATCTGCATCTTTTTATATTCTTACAGTGATATTTTTAAGATGATTCATGTTTTAGATCCAGAGAAACAATTTTTTGAAGATGCAACTGCAATCTCAAAATACAGACTCAGAAATGAGCGATTTGAGAAAACTCCAAGAATTGGACCCCCCATATCTCACAAACTATGAGGTCTAGGAAGGAAAAATTTCTGATGGAATCATTTCATGATAGAATTAGTGTGCACACAAAGTTTCATCAAAATCCCTGTGGGTCGGGTTACAAGGTCTGGTTGAATTGACATGGAATGACCCTACAACGTGTCAGACTATAAATTTATAATGATAGCCATTTCAGCCTTTTACGGTGATACCCTTATATTTATCACCAATAAAGGTCGGCCTATTTCGAATTTCCTTAAAAACTATCATAAATAAGAATGGTAATCATTTGCACCATTTCTCTTGGTATTCTTGATTTTCACACAAAAAAAGGTCCTGTTTCATATTTCATGAAAACATCATGGATTATAATTGTCAGGTTCTGATGAGCAGACAATATGTAGAATTACTGTTATATGATTAACTTTTTACATACATATTGTATTCATGTCACCTTCTGTGTAGCTTTTTTCGTATCTGGAAGATAATCCGAGCTATTGTTAGTTAGATAGTACTGTATAAGAAATGCATGGTATCAATAGATTGAAGTCCCTCTTGCCTTCAAAATGAATACCTGAGATAAAGCAAACAAAAGATCGACTCTTTTGTTTGCCTTATCTCAGGTACTACACAGAAGGTGACATGAATACAATATGTATGTAAAAAGTTAATATCATATAACAGTAATTCTAAATAATATCTGCTCATCAGAACCTGACTATTATAATCCATGATGTTTTCATGAAATATGAAACAGGACCTTTCTTTGTGTGAAACGCAAGAATACCAAGAGAAATGGTGCAAATGATTACCATTCTTATTTAAGATAGTTTGGCCCTTGCTGG
The DNA here is from genome assembly GCA_964019185.1 of Maratus speculifer. Lineage (NCBI taxonomy): Eukaryota > Metazoa > Arthropoda > Arachnida > Araneae > Salticidae > Maratus > Maratus speculifer. The sequence continues at coordinate 71,214,300 of OZ025298.1, forward strand.
CAGAGGGGAATCTCCATATGGGCTGTTTTGGACATGAGTTGGATAGCGGAGGGAAATCAGTTTGGAGAGGGAATGCCAAAGGTCTAGTTGCTTTTTAGCTGAGTAGAGTTCTCGCTCAGAGAGATATTAAATTGTGTGGGACTGTGGGAGTATAGAGCCGGTGTATCGGGAAGATCCAGAAAGGGATCTCCGATAAATGTCTTTTAACGAACTTAGTGAGAGAGGAATACAGATATTTTTATAAGTAACCCTGTATGCAGAAGATATTTGCTGTATTTAACTTATGTCGTACCGGGTCATCCATATCCGACTTCTTAATTGCAAATATTGTTTTGTTATATGTAAATAATGTGTAAACAAATTATTAGTTAATTTTAATTGGATGAGTTAGTATTCTTTTCGATAAGCCTTCTCACAGCGTACCCGATATCACGTATTTATATTGGTGGTGGCAGCATTCCAAAATAAAGGAACATTCTTCGAAGTTTTGTGGACTAACAAGGAAGGTCTCCATTGGGGGCATACTCAGAATTTTTTGAAAAAAATACGAATTAAACTACTCATGTAGGTAATAAAGGATCAGTGAAAATTAGCGGCGGAATTACATTATTAAATATGTAAAAAAATAAAATAGTTTGGAATAATTGGCGTGAAAAGCTGAAAACGACACGGGATTTGGCAAGCAGTGCATTTCCTCGCCAAAAACAGACGATTTTAACGAATCTGAAAATTGATTTTAAATGACTTCACTGTTAAAAATCTGCAGCATTTACTGCAACGTCACTCCACTACTTTTATAGAATATCTCTCTTCTGACCAATGAGAATGCTCCATAGCACGGTGAATTGACCGTTTTCTATAAAAGCGGTGGAGTGACGCTGCAGAAAATGGTACAGATTTTTAGCGGTGTTGTAGCTTGTGCAACACTGTTAAAAATCTGCTGCATTTTGCTGCAATGCACTCCACCGCTTGTATATAATATCGCTATTCCAACCAATGAGAAAGCTCCATTTCACGGCCAAGTAACCGTTTTCTATACAAGCAAAGGAGTGCGTTGCAACAAAATGCAGCAGATTTTTAACAGTGTATTTTTTAATTTGGAACAATTTTAATCAATTTAAATTGTGTTTTAAATGATAAAATATATTATTTCATTTTGTTATAAGTACATATAAACGTATATGACAAAATTACACTTAAAGTAAAGTAAAAATGGAAAACTAAAATTACTTAAACTAAACTTATTTAAATAAATTGAACATAGAAAGTTTTTTCTTTAAAAAGTATTCGAAGCGTAAAAGCGTATTTTTCAAAATTTCGTTTTTTCGCCAACCGGAGATAAATCGCCAAATAAACGAAATTTTTATTATTTTTTTACGGACGTTATAAGGAGGTTCCGCCGAAATTTTTTTTATAAACATATATAACTATATGAGAAGAACATTCTGTAATTTTTTCAGATTTTTCTGAGTATGCCCGTATGGAGACCTTCCTTGTAAGAAAGAATGCAACAAGCCATTTCTTGAAATACTCTTACATTTCACTCAAAGAAAAAGGCTGATATATTTCAGATTTTGCTAAAACATCTTGAATGAAGAATGATATCCACTTATGTCTCTTGTGATATATTTACATTTCACATAAAGAAAGGTCGGTCTATTTCATTAAAACATGTTGGGTTATGATGAAAGCCACTTTCTTCTTTTACAATGATATCTTTACATTTTCCACCAATAACGGTCGTCCTTTTTCAGATTTCCTTAGCAACATCTTAAATAAGAATGGCAATAAATTGTACCCTTTCTCGTGGTATTGTTACATTTCACACAAAGAAAAGTCTGTTTATACATATTTCATGAAAACATCATGGATTATGATGGTAGACATTTCTCATAATAGCCTTACATTTTACACAAAGAAAAAGACCGATATATTTCAAATTTTGCAAAAACATCTTAAACGAGGATGATATCCACTTGTGCCGCTTCATGTGATATATTTACATTTCGCACAAACAAAGGTCGGTCTATTTCATATTTCATTAAAACATGTTGGATTAAGATGGTAGTCAAGTCTGCATTTTACAGTAATATCTTTACTTTTCTCACCAATAAAAATCGGTCCATTTCAAATTTCCTTAAAAACATCTTTAATAAGAATGATAATCATTTGTGCCATTTCTCGTGGTAATCTTACATTTCACCCCAAAGAAATAGGTCCATTTGTTTCATATTTCATGAAAGCATCATGAATTATGATGGTAGTCATTTGTTCGATTTCTCGTAATATTCTTATACATTTCACACAAACAAAAAGCCCGATATATTTAAATTTTGTTAAAACATCTTAAAAGGGGGTCCACTTCTGTCATTTCTTGTGATATATTTACATTTTACACAAACAAATGTTAGTCTATTTCAGAGTTGAATTATGATGGTAGCCTCTTTGTCATTTCTCATAATAACCTTATATTTCACACACACAAAAAAGTAGATATATTTTAAATTTCGTTAAAACATCTTGGATAAGAATGGTAGCTATTTCTTTCATTTCTCGTGGTATCCTTAAATTTCATATGAAGAAAGGTTTTATAATGATGAAATAAAATTAAAGAAACTTGCGAAATAGCTGCATTTCATTACATATGTCACAATTCTAAAAGATGTTTGGTTTATTTTATGTCGGCCGATTATCTACACATGGGATATAGGCCCTAAAGGGGTGGAATGCCCTCCGTGGGGGTCTTTTCAAGGGAACCCAACCCGTATTTACGCAAGGAAGTCCAAGGTTCGAAGAAAACCACGGAAAAATCCGAATGGTTAGGCCGACGGCCGCAATTGGGTTCGAACCCAGCACTTGCCGTCTACCAGTTGAGAGGTCAGAACCTCTCGGCCACTAGTGGGGTCTAAAAGATGTTATTACATATAGACCGGGAGGCGGCAGCACAGACATTCACCTCATCGAGTTCACGGATGATAATCTAGGATTAGTTAAATTTCGATTCTCATTTTAAAATGCAATCGATCTGCCAACTTCTACCTTGGGGGAAAACTGGTATAAACCCGATTTTTACGGTTGACTCGTAGATTTACATTGTTCTTCCTGCACTTAAAAGTATGAAAACATGAAAAATTGGGAGCAGGAAAACATAATGATAAACTCATGAGCCAACTGCTAAAATCGGGTTTTTAGCTGTTTTCCACCAAGATATGACTTGGCAGACCGTTTTCGTTGTAATATCTGAATCGAGATTTAACTAATCCTACAATTTCATCCGTGAACTCAATGTAGTGATTGTCCGTGCTGCCGCCTCCCAGTCTGATATATAAATGCAGTTTTAAAGACTTAAAACTTCAAAACTATACGCCGAAAACGCATAAATAACGCATAAATACGCATAAACAACGAAGTCGATCGAATTATTAGTTGCCGAGATATCTGTAATCCATTTTTCCACATTCTTCGATTTTTCATGACCCTGTATTTCATTCAAATTTCAATTAAAAGATATATCTTAATTGGAAATGAGACGCTTAATCCGACGCAATAAACTGTTAGTTAATAAGATTATTTTTTTTTAGCTATAAGGATGTTTCTTTTTTGCAATTCAGTACTACTTGAGTAGTTAGGCGGGTTGTGTAATTTATCGAAAGAGATTCATCAGCAACTCATTATTACAGCATTACTATGTACAATAAAAATATAAATACACGTTTAAATTTTGTTTTGGAATTGCAATCCATTTTATAAATATAGTTATCAAATGTATTATTTTCATATATTATATATGATTATGTATGATGTGTAAGTATTACGGTGGCCCCCCATCGACTAGTTTTAATATGTAAAATATTATTAATTGCCTTATTTCCTTTTATTAAAACTTTTATAGATTCTTTTATTAACGAAATTTGATAATGGGAGGTTGAAAAAATAATTCTTGCTGTATTAAAACATAAATTTTGCTGTTGGTTAAATCTTGATAACGCTGTGGTTTGTGTACTAAACTTAATATCACTTTATATGATCTTTTAATCTGTCCTAGATTTTCATCTGATCATTCAAATATATACTTTTTAAAAATATAATTCAAGATGAATGTGCCATTCTGATGGCAGGCCATTATGTATATATGAAATATTTTCATATATACATTTCGTGTAAGATTTTATATTTCACATTTCATTAAAACGTGTTGGATTATGATGGCAACCATTTCTGCGATTTATCTCAAAATACTTACATTTAACACAAATAAAGTTTGGGCTACTTCAAATTTTGTTCAATATATTTATTAATATTTAATTTACAAAAAATTCAACTTTTTGGAACACCCTGTATTTTTGACTGAATATATCAATTGTAGCCCTAGTTTCATGTACAAAAATTGTTTCATGTACACTATCACTCTTTAACGGGCAACAGTCACGTGAAAAGATTCACTCGCTAATGCTGATCCTGTGAAAAAAATCACACAGATATTCACTTGCTTTTCAATATTTTAGAATGATCTTTCAGCATTGAATATGATAGATCTATAGACCTGTACAATGGCTGTTTTTACTTTTTCGTTATTGTTAGCAGGTTTTTTTTTTTTTTTTTTTTTTTCCCATGAGAATGTTTTTACTTTTGAAACCAGTTCTGAAGATGAAAGCAGGGATGTAGTGAAGGGTATACAGGGATGTATGTCACATACCCTCTGTTTATCAAGAAAGCTGCAGTATATACACTATAAGGTGTACCCTCTGTTTTAAGAGAATACCCTCTGCTTAGAGCATGTACCATCTGCTTTTTTACGACTACACCACTGAATGAAAGTGTCCTTATTAAAAATATCTGTAAACAAAAGCAAAATAGCAAAAAAAAAAAAAAAAAAAAAAAATGGCTTTTATACAAATTGATTTTAGCTATCCACTGCAAAAAATATCATTTAAAAATATTGAAATGTGATCGACATATCTTTATATATTTCTTTCATAGGATTAGCATTAGTGAGAGAGTCTTTTCGCTGAAGTAGCCTTTTAACATTTTTCAATCTTTTCTAAATCATTTTGTATAAAATATTCAATCTAGATAATAAATTTCAGGTGGCCTAGGAGACGCTGTTGCTTCCATCACATCTGAAGAGAAAGACATCCGTTTGAAAAGACTAGCAGTTACCGGACTTCCGAGAAGCGGTCCAGGAAATGTACTAATGGATATGTTCGGTATCAGTTCACGATGTATAGTGCAAGCAGTAAAAGAAATAATTTAGCATTCATCAGAAAACATTTGTATAAAATCGTAAAGTTTATTGGTAATAAAATTCATTTTATTTTGTTACATCTATCTGTGTTATGTTTTAGATGACTTACGTCTGTATTAAATAGATATTCACTTACCTTTTGAATGAAATTCTGTCATTTAATGAAGGAATTCTCCTTCTTTCTCATCATCATCAAAATACAATCATACATAATTAAGTCAATGACATCCCATGTTACGCGATGATTCTAGCTGACATATAAGGATTAATTATATCCTATTGCAGGGTGTTTCACAAAGGATCCTTAACTTTAAAAATCTATAACTCGGAAACGGTGATAGATAGAAACATGAAACCAGTGATGTGTTTATTAAAAAAATCGTAAGAATCTTATACATAAATCAGAAAATTTAGTTAAAAATAGCGCTCATAGATGGCGCCAAGACCTTCAAAAGAAACACTGTTAAAAATTTGAAACTTTTGCTGCATCGTCACTCCATCACTTATATAGAAAACGATTATTTGAATGTATTATGGAGGATTCTCATTGGTCAAAATAAAGATATTCTATAAAAGCGTTGGAGTGACGATACAGCAAAAGTTTCAAATTTTTAACAGTGCACTGTTAAAAATTTGCTGCATTTTGTTGCAACGCACTCCCCATCTTGTATAGAAAACGGTTACTTGGCCGTGAAATGGAGCTTTCTCATTGGTTGGAATAGAGATATTACATACAAGCGGTGGAGTGCGTTGCAACGAAATGCAGCAGATTTTTAACAGTGTGCCTCTTTAAAAGGTCTTACCACTCTCAGCGCCATCTATGAGCGCTATTGTTAGCTAAATTTTCTAATTTATGTATAAGATTCTTACGATTTTTTTAATAAACACACCACTGGTTTCATGTTTCTATCTATCACCGTTTCCGAGTTATAGATTTTTTAAATTAGGTGTCCTTTGTGAAACACTCTGTATGTTATTAATTCAATATTCCATAATAAGTGGTGATCCAAAGTTTCCATGGTGATTAACGTCCTTTTTAAAAGTGTATTTTCTGGCATAAGAGTGCAACAGCTATTGCACCAAGATCTGGATATTTATAAAACTAGTTATGGTATTAAAACATTTCTAAGGGTGTATGGAAATGCTAATTGATCACCAGGACTGGATGCATTGAGATAATAATACTTTATTTCTAGATTCACGATCCGACCGTTTTATATTGCGGCTAGCAATGAACGAGCTCCAAATCGCCGTTCGCGGCTGAACAACATTTTGGCCGGCGCTGATGACACCATCTGGTGCACATCATAACAGATTAAACATTCTCTTCCTTCTTAAAGGAAATATTCAAATTGTTAGACATGCACAGTACAATTAAAAAAAAAGTCCTTAACACAGTTCAAAATATAACAGTTCAATTCAAAAAGCCTAATACTGCAAACGTGCAGGTTTTGCTTTTGGACGAGTGGAACGTCTAGGAAGTGGCACTCCAGGATTCTGCAAAACTGCTTGCGGCGAGAGTGCCGGAGAGTCTGCCTCAGAACTGTGATCTAGGACACTTACCTGCGGAGACAGTGTTGGAGGTAGAAGGGTGTCTGTCACCTGACAACTGGTAATTCTACTACGTCTCTCGGTTGCACTGTAGACACTGCCACATCTGATCCTGGAGAAACAGAATCTGATAGTTCTGGAGCTGGAGGAATTTCCTGCAGAGTGTCCTCTTGTCTGTAGCGAATTTGATCAATGTGTTGTGTCCAAAAACCCCAAGTTGTCTTGACTTTGTACATTGCATTCCCCATTGTACATAGGGTGGGCCGAAAAAAACTTTTTTTCGATTTTTGATTATGGCGGGTGTGGAAAAGTGGCCACTGGTGGCACCCAGTTTATACAAAAAAATTGAAATTTTTTGGACATTTCCTTACCCTGCCGCAAACGGCTTGAAGTTTTGCAAAAATGTTCATTTTTGAACTTTTTTCGAAAAAAATTAAAAAATGTTAAATTAAATTTATTTTGGTTGTATTTACTTGAAAAGGCATATTTAATGTACCAAATGTTTAAATAACATCTCATCATGCATTATTTAATATCTATGTGTATTATAACTTAGGCTATTTTTATAGCTTTTTCGCGTATAATAGGCAAAAGATGTATTTGTTTGAATCGATCGTTAGTTTCTGTATTATTTATGTCCCTTGGTCTTCTTTATATATTTTCTATGTGTCAAATGTCATATATTTGAGGAAAAGACAGCAGTATACTTCAAAAACAAATCTGGAAGGTGATAAAGTGGTGAAGCAGGACTCTAAGCGCGCGCAATGATTCGTCTTAATACTCAGGGAGTGAAGGACGAAATAGTTGAGAGCCAAAATGCGATAAAGGATTCTTATTATTTATCCTTGCTAAATTACCTGCGACATTTGTTCAGTGTTTACGTGAAACCCTTTTGTGGTGATATACAGTGCTTTTTGGGTCGTTTAATGTGCCATTATAGTGTTTTGTGCGTTTTATTACAACGAGCTTAGAAATGGCTAGTATAAAGGGCCATGACAATGCAAAGGCACGCGATAGCGTGAAAAGTAACTCTATGGGGGCATCATGCATATTGAAAGAATTGCAATTGCCAATTTATGCTGATAATCATGCGCCACTAAGACTGGTTGCTTCACCATGTAGAAGTTGTGACAGCAGAGAATACGAATCTGGTCATCGATAAAAACAAAGTCAGAAGAGAGAAATAGAAACTTGGAAAGAAGATACAGGCAGAAGAAGTTATTGAAAGAAGGAAAATTAAAAGCCTATTTTTTGATGTTAGAAAGGATAAAAGTATATTCAGAGGAAAAAAAGAACAAGCGGCACTCTCGAAGGAAAGGCGAGGAACACATCACCGTGTTGTTTGAACCTGGTTAGAATACTTGGGTCACTTGATACCTTGTTCCGGTCACGGAAAAGAAATAGCAAAATTATTATACAATCTTCCAAGTCACCACAAGTTAGACTTTTCTGAACTGATGAGGTATCAAGGTAACGGAACGAGGTATCAAGTGACACAAGTATTCCTAACCAGGTTCAAACAACATGGTGATGTGTTCCACGCCTTTCTCTCGACGGTGCTGCTTGTTATTTTTTTTCCTCTGTACTTTTATCCTTTCTACTATCAAAAAATATGCTTTTAATTTTCCTTCTTTCAAGAATTTTTCTGCCTGTATCTTCTTTCCAAGTTTCTATTTCTCTCTTCTGACTTTGTTTTTATCGATGACGAGATTCGTATTCTCTGCTGTCACAACTTCTACATGGTGAAGCAACCAGTAGTAGTGGCGCATGATTATCAGCATAAGTTGGCAATTGCAATCCTTTCTATATGCATGATGCCCCTAAAGAGTTACTTTTCACGCTATCGCGTGTCTTTGCATTGTCATGGCCCTTTATACTAGCCATTTCTAAGCTCCTTGTAATAAAACGCACAAAACACTATAATGGCACATTAAACGACCCAAAAAGCACTACATATCAATACAAAAGGGTTTCACGTTCATACTGAACAAATGTCGCAGGTAACTGAGCAAGGATAAATAATAAGAATCCTTTATCGAATTTTGGCTCTCAACTATTTCGTCCTTCACCCCCTGAGTATTACGACGAATCATTGCGCGCGCTTAGAGTCCTGCTTCAACACTTTCTCACCTTCCAGATTTGTTTTTGAAGTATACTGCTGTCTTTTCCCCAAATATATGACGTTTGACACATAGAAAATATATAAAGAAGACCAAGGGACATAAATAATACAGAGACTAGCGATCGATTCAAACAAATACAACTTTTGTCTATTATACGCGAAAAAGCTATAAAAATAGCCTAAGTTATGATACACATAGATATTAAATAATGCATGATCAGATCTTATTTAAACATTTGGTACATTAAATATGCCTTTTCAAGTAAATACAACAAAAATAAATTAAATTTAACATTTTTTAATTTTTTTCGAAAAAGTTCAAAAATGAACATTTTTGCAAAACTTCAAGCCGTTTGCGGCAGGGTAAGGAAATGTCCAAAAAATCTCAAATTTTTTGTATGAACTGAGTGCCACCAGTGGCCACTTTTCCGCACCCGCCATAATCGAAAATCGAAAAAAAGTTTTTTTCGGCCCACCCAATTGTACATGTAACTTTTCCAGCAACCCAAGATGGGCCCCGGGTAAAAGAGCGCACCCAGACTGGAATGCCTTCTGTAAATTTGCTATTATGGTTATCTCCCCTCTCCAATGTTTTAGCTTTAGCACTGCGGATAAGATCCAAACACATGCGAAGAGGTCGTCAGAACATTGCCACAGCTGGAAATATACCCGTTGCCTTTGATGAGGTATTTCGAAAATTAAGAAGAAATCTGGTCAGTCTTTCAGTGAAGGTGCCTTCCTTAGCTTTCTTCAATGCAGTTTTTACTGTACGCACTGCTCTTCCCGCTAAACCGTTTAAATTCGGGTGGTACGGTGCGGTTTTAATTGGTGTAATGCCATTTCTTTTCCAGAAATTTATGATTCATCACTACGTAATCCAGGTCCGTTATCACTAAGCTCTCTGGTAAGCCAAAGCGTGCGAAAAGGTTACGCAGAGTTATTATAGTTGAAGTTTCTGTGGTGTTGGGCACTGGGATTACCTCAAGCCATTTTGTTTTGGTATCAACGACAATTAATAGCCAATGGCCTTCTACAGGACCTGCATGGTCGATATGGATTCTTTCCCAAGGTTTTTCAGGTGTGAACCAAGTGATTTGCGTCGAAGGAGGAGTTGCAGCATTTTTTTGACAATCGAGGCAGTTTCGAACTTTTGTTTCTAAGTCCCGATCAATACCAGGCCACCAGACATGGGAACGAGTCAGAGATTTAACTGCAGAAATCACTTGATGAGCAATGTGAAGTTCATCCAAAACAAATTGACGAAACTTCCCTGGAACAAAAACACGGGAACCTCTGAGAATGATGTTTTCCTCAACTGACAGTTCATGTCGGATATGTCAAAAGGCTTGTAAATTTTCTGTCACTTTCTTTGGCCACCCATTTTGAATATGAGATCGTAGACGGCTCAGTGCAGGACACTTGTCTATATCTTCCTTTGGATTAGATGTGCTGTCAGTGGGCTATTATTTAACTGTCGGATAAGCAAAACAGACTCGACATGTGCTGGAGGAGACGCCATTTCAGATTTCAGTGGAAGTCTGCTGCAAGCATCAGCATTTCGGCGTAACTTCCCTCTTCGGTACCCTATCTTGTAAACGTAGGCAGATAAAGTCAATGCCCATCGCTGGATACGGGCTGCAGCAACTGATGGAACTGGTTTCTTTTCTGATAATAAAGTTACTAAAGGTCGATGGTCTCTAAGTAACGTAAATTTACGTCCCAAGAGATAGTTCTGGAATCGAGTCACTCCGAACACTAAGACTAAAGTCTCCTTCTCATCTCAATGTGACTGTAATTTTTCTCTGCTTTCGTCAGGGAGCGAGAAGCAAAAGCGATTGGTCTATCACTATCTGGAGTTTTATGTGACAGAACAGCACCAAGACCATAAGGACTTGCATCACAAGCCAGGATCACTCCCTTGTCTTGGTCAAAATGCACTAGTAATGATGAGGTTTACAGGACATCTTTAGCTTTTTTAAAAGCTTCTTGTTGAAATGAATCCCACCTCCATGGACCATGGCTGCTTGTTTTCCAACAACTGGTATAAGGGTGCTAGCAATGTTGACATGTTAGGTAAAAATTTTGCATAATACGTGATTAAGCCAATAAAGGAACGTAGCTCGTCTACATATGTTGGTTCCGGAGCATCCGTAATCGCTTTGACATTTGATTCAACTGGATGCAACCCATCTTTGTGTAGACGATGACCAAGATATTCCACAGATGGTTTAAGAAATTCACATTTTTCTGGATGTAACTTTACACCTGCTCATTGCAGACGAGAGAGAACTTCTTGTAAGTTTTTTAGACGTTTCGCTTCGGTTTTACCAGTAACTAGAAGGTTATCCCAGTATTTAGAGGCTCCTTTTACCCCTTGTAAAATCTTGTCAATTTCTCGTTGAAAAATAGCCGGGGCGGAAGCAATGCCAAAAGCCAGGCGTGTGTACCGGAAGAGACCTCTGTGCGTATTTATAACTACCAGGCGTCTTGACTCTTTATCAAGCTCTAGTTGACAATATGCATCCCGCAGATCTAATTTAGTGAATGTTGTACCCGCAGACATCTCCGCAAATAAATCTTCGATATTTGGCAGAGGGTACTGCTCTATTTCTGTTGCCTTATTGACTGTTAGCTTAAAGTCACCACATATTCTGATTCTGCCTCTTGCTTCAGTACAGGAACAATAGGAGCTGCCCAATCAGAAGTTTTAACAGGCTCTAAAATGCCATCTGTAAAGCGGCGGTCTATTTCCTTCTTGAATTTTTCCTTGTATGCATATGGTACAGGACGAGCCTTGAAAAATTTTGGAAGTTCACCCTTTTTATAGGTAAGATGAACTTTAATTCCTTTCACTAATCCCAAGCCTGGTGAGAAAACATTTTGGAATTATTTTAAAAGTCCATCTAACTTGAGCTGCTCAGTCCTTTATGGAAAGTGTGGTTCATGTTAGCATCAAACGCATTTATTAGGCTTAGTGGAACAATCCAATTTCGCCCAGCTAAATTAGTGCTTCCCTGAGAAACCACCAGCAGAGGTAAAGTCTCTGTTCTTGCTTGGAACACCACATTCACATTTGTAACTCCCAAAATATTAATGGTATTGTTGGTGTAAGACTGGAGCTTAATATTAGTTTTCTCCAAAGGAGGGCAGAATTTTCTAATTTTATCAAACAGTTTTACAGGCATTATGGAAAATGGAGCCCCAGAATCAATTTCAAAAATAACAGGCTGGCCCTGGATCTCACATGTAATTTTAATTGGAGGGTAATCTTCCTTGTTGTTTCTTAAATTAAATGTGATATACTCCTTACTGCCTGAATCTTCTTTAGCTTCTGCTACTAAGTTAACTTTAGGTTTGTCACCTAGTTTATTCTTTGATAAACATACCTTTGACAGGTGCTCCATTTTTTTACAGCTATACAGGTGCTATTTTTATGTTTACAGTCTGAAGAATGGTGTTTGGGATCGCCACAACGATAACACTGCTTCCCTGCACGGCCGTTATTTGAAGTGGACGCCGATTTAACGATCTCGTTTTTTCGTGGCCGTTCTGCCGTAACTTGTAAATTTTTTTACTTCAGGAACGTCAAATATCTTCAGATCAACAGCATCCCTTGCAGCTGCTTCCATTGAAACGGCAATTTCCGATGCTCGCGAAAGGGTTGTTTTCTGACAACAATTTTTTTTGTATCCCTTCGTCTTGTATACCGCAAACGATCCGATCTCTCAGCATCATATCCAAAGATTCGCCGTAGTTGCAATACTTCGCTAATTTTCGAAGCTCCACGACATAATCGGCCACTGATTCGTCCGCGCACCGCACGCGGCTATTGAATTCGAATCGCTCCACGATTTCTGAAGGCACTGGATCATAATGTCCATTGAGAATGCCGATTAGTTCCGTTAATGTCTTAGATGTGGGTGCAGTCGGCGATAGTAGATTTAGAAGCTTTCAGTAAGTGGTAGGTCCAACCACCGTTAAGAAAACAGCACGTTTCCTATTGTCATCTTCTATGGCATTTGCGATTGAAATTGTTAAGAATTGTTCCAATCTCTCGGCGTATTCGTTCCAGGATTCAAGCGATGGATCGAATTCAGTAATGCAACCAAAAGAAGCCATGCCAGAACTTGAATAAAACAACTCTGAGGTCGCCGATTAAACCTGCTTCGCTAACGCTGTAACGTCCGTCCGCCGATCGGCGCTTAGGCGGACATAAACCGCTGACGCTCTTTTTTCAAAATTGCGTCGAAACATATTTTTTCTTTAAAAAACATCGGTGTTGATTTACCTCGTCGGCAATAAAACATTTCTAAGGGTGTATGGAAATGCTAATTGATCACCTGGACTGAATGCATTGAGATAATACTTTATTCCTGGATCCCCGATCCGACCGTCTTACATCGCGGCTAGCAACGAACAAGCTCCAAATCGCTGTTCGCGGCTGAACAACATTTTGGCTGGCGCTGATGGCGCCATCTAATGCACATCATAACAGATATAACAGGTATGAACACATCTCATTTGCAATGTTTGATGTACAAAAACCGACTTGTTTTCAATTGCCACAAAAAATTTGACTCTTTGGCAAGTCTCATGGTGCAAACCATATACCAATACGAGAATTTGGTAGACATGAATTTTCGAAATGTGAACAAATTTATGGAATGAGATTTTGAGAACGAATTTTTTAATAAAGAATTCCTAGAATGGTTTGAATTTAGCAGTAGAGTCTTTACCCATTTCCAGAAGTATCATGTATTTTCATTTGACACTTCTCTGAAACTAGCAGGCTAAAAAAGACAATAATAGAATAAACAAAAATACTTATTTACCAGTTTTTAGACTACTGAAAACATTAATCTAAATATGGAAAGTAGTTTTCATAAAAGTTGACATCTACTAAAACATTTTAACGGCCATCAGACTTAATACACATGCTCACCCCTCCCCTTAAGCCATGTTATTTTACATATTACTTTTAAATAGCTAAACTAAAAATTAATAATATATCTTTAAGCCATTTTTATGAGACTTTTTTCTACTATGTCTTAAATTAACTTTATTTCGGTTTCCCCCCCCCCATTTTCTTGCCAGATCTAAATAGTGGGTTTGGTTATGTAATAGAGAATTTAAATATATCTTATACATAGTTTAGGTAAAAGTAAACAGGTGCTTCACTAGTACCCAATTTTTCGATGTCTTCTTATTCAACAGCATGTCTTGAGTTTTCTTCTTATCCTTAAAAGATAATCTCCCCAATCAAGAAATTTTTTTTTTACAGCCTGATTGTAATCTTAAAGCTCATTTTATATTATCAGTTGTAAATCTATATTCTCTCACAGCAAAATATTTTATTCTAAATATTAAATATTTTTAATCTATTTTATGTTTGCTAAATTCACATATTTTTTTTTTCTCTTTAGAGTTTCAGGTATGTTTATCAACAGATGAAATTTGCATTCTATATGCATACAAACATCACCCAAATTCACTACGTAACACAGTGACTGCTGGAATAAGACTGTTATAAGTAGAAGTTGATATAAAGAAATCATTTATATCCAATAATTTGAAACAGTTAAATTACAAAAATGAGAAAATATTTTATTAGATTATACTAAAAAGATCAATTGGTTTAAACCATATAAACCTTTCTGTTAACGAAATAAAATCATAATGCAAAAACCCAAATCTCAATGTAGGCATGTAAGTAAATTAAAGCTTATTAAACCAAACAACCAGAGAAAAAAAAAAAAAAAAAAAATTCACAGCCAATCATTTATTAGTAGGGCTGGGAAATTACATCATTTTACTCGCCACTGGCGAGTGAATTTTCTGTCAGGGCGAGTGAAGTTTTAAGTTATATTTCAAAACTTCTAACTGTGAAGATGCCAAAAGCTTTATTTATTTATTTATTTATTTTACTAGTTTCCTATATTTTGAAAGTTTCAAATTTCTGTAATTCAAGCATGATACTAAGTTCTATTTTATAATAATATTTTCTCGCTTGAATATATTTCTTATTTATTGAACAAAAATATGAAAATGCATTGTAGTAACAGCAATTAACTGTTTTTGCAGCCGTTTAAAATTTGCCTTAATGATTTTCAACTGTATGTTGTGTTTTCCTGGCTGGTGAAATTTCTCAAAAATTCCCCACGCTTGTTTATTAGTATACTTAACAATGTGTAACCAGTAGAGAATTATTTATGATTATGTCATCATTCAGGCATAATGTAATCCTTAGTAAAAGTACTATAAATAAATAGTTCACATTGACTTTGTCACCACTTTTTGTTTGGTAGATTACATTGTACAGAGTAATCAATTTAAAAGAGTGCCTTTTTTTTTTAAATTATTTTACAATGCCTAAAATACACAATAAAACTATTTTTTTTTTTTTTCAAGATTGTAGTGGTTTTTGATGTAGGTTTCCCTAAAAAAAAAAAAAAAAAAAAAAAAAAAATTATTTATAAGGAAAACTCAATTTTTAAATTTTGGATAATGTTTTTGAAACATATGTCCTCATACCTAAAATAAATATAAAAAATAATAAATAAAAGGAATAATAACTAAAGAAATGTGCACATTATTTATGCATCTTTATATTCACATACTTTGTATTTACAAGGTTGATGACCAGCAACATCCAATATTAACAATACAGTTTTATCACAGATAAACATAAGATTTAAAATGTTACAAATTAAATTTACAATTTAATTAATCTCTTCAAATAAGTTATCAAAAGTCCACTGTGGAGGCAGTTCAATAAAAGTTTCATTCATTGCAGCATTGCTGGAATATGTAATGCTACTATTTCCAGTGGGAATAAACTGATATTTTCCATCTTCCCTGACAGGATTTGTCTTTAAGTCTTCTTTCACATAGCTTTCAAAAAGATCGTCCAAATCTTCAATGTATTCAAGTTCTTTTTCCAGAATTTGTTCCTCTACAGAACTTTTGTTAAAGTCCTCAATATTTTTGTCATTTTTATGTGACAAATTATTAGATTCAAGGGAAGAAAATATCTGATAATCTATATTATCACTTTCAGGATTATTCACCCATTCAATAAGAGAAAATTGTGTGAGAAAACTGTTATTGGCATCCTAAAAAAAAAAAAAAAAAAAAAAATAATAATATGTAATTTTCATAAACCAATAAAATTTATACATGTAATTTAAATATCAGAAGCATAAAATAAAATTTATATCATGCATGTTGCTCATTTAAAATTCACTTATTTTTATCTCATTTTTTTTTTTTTAAACTAAAAATGAATTTTTTCCTCCTTATTGTTATTACTATAGTACCCCCAACGTACATCCCCTCAACTTATGTCACACCCCATTTACGTCATCTAGTCTGAAAAAATTATTTTAAGAGGCTACTTCATTCAAATGAAAAGTCCTGTTTGCTAATACCAATCCTATGGAAGAAATTTATAAAAGATATCTCGATTGCATTCTAATATATTTATATATATATTTTTTTTTTTTTTGGGGCATTGGATAGCTGATATTGATCTGTATGCAGGCTAGAGATGGGAATGCTCTGAAAAAACCCCAGAAAAATTGGGAAAAAAAACATTTTTTTTCCGGTTTTTTTTCAAAGGCTTATTTTTCTATTTTTTCGAACTGGAAAAATTGAAATTTCATTTATGAAATAATATAGTGAAAATTTTGTAATAGCTACATTCTCATATTTTTTATTTTATTTATTTTTATGTTGAGTGTCTCACATGGAAATTTTAATGTGGGTAATCTAAACTCTGAGCAGAAATCTGTTTGAGAAGACTTGAAAGGATCCTTCACATTTTTTTCTTGTTTGAAACACAAGACCCTTTGCAAAATTTCTCTTGTAAATAGACATTTCAGAAAAAGTTTAATCAACAAATTGAATCTTTCGCAAGTGCAGTGATTGAAAAAAAAAAATCTCATGCCATGCAGCAGCTGAATCTTATTAAGTTGCATATATGTATGTAAATAACCTTATAAAAAATGTCTAAATTGGAACCTAAATATAGTAATAATTTCTTATTCAAAAATTCTGAATATATTTTGTACAAGTATATACAAAAAGTTACCAATTTCACAAAAACTTGATTACATGAAAAAAATCTAGATATGTAATTAAATGCAACTTCTCTTTTTAAAAATTAATTCATGTGTAAAATTATTGCAATAATATGCCAATTAATGAAAATGGTAAAATTAAAAATTCACTGTAAAATTTTGAAGTATGCATTTATTACTTTAATCTATCTTTTCAGGAAGTAAGTATTGAATTCGTGAAAAATTTGACTTCCAGTTTTTGGTGTATTTAAATGTTTTAGAAGGTCCTGAACACGTTTTGATGGTTTTTGGAAAATATCTGTCACTCTGTGAGTCTGTATGTGACAAATTTTATGGGCACTCTACCTCAAGAACTGATACACATAATTTCACAAAACTTTAGATTCAGTTACACCTTGATATAAACTCAAGATGTTTATTTATTAGTGTATATCGCCAAACCGATGGCGCTGCTATGCTGCATTATTCATAATTTCCACAATAGTTCTATTTCAAACTAATGTATGTATTTTTATAAAATTTCAGATTAAGTTAATCTTTGACATAACTTCGGGCTCATTATTTTTTGGTGTAAATTGCTCAACAGATGACGCTGCATTATTCATGATTATCACAACAGCTTTACCTCAAGGACGATTTTTTTTAAAAATCAAACTACAGCTTCAGACAGTTTCTGATATATATTAATGTTGTTTAGTTTTTGGTGTAAATTGCCCTATAGGTGGCACTACTATGCTGCATTTTTCAAGATTTCGTTATAGCTGATTAATTGAATGTTTTTTCAAGGTGTTGAATCTAAAATTGACCTCCAGTTTACCTCCATAATGTACATTAATGTTGCAAAAACATGGGTAGTTTGCATTAGAAAAGTACAACTGCAATGGGGAAAAAAAAAAAAAAAAACATATTTTATTACAAGTAACTACGTTCCAAATTATACTTTCCCTCTTGATTGAACTTTGAATTTTTGCAGTTTTCTAAAGCACAATAGAAGTTTATCTCTGTATGTAACTGCTTTTGTTAATTCCTCAAATAGTGAGCATTTTCTGTTTGTAGTGTTCTGTTTTCATAACTTTTGAGTTCCACTCTTAGAAATATAAAATTACCATGTGGAAACATTATTGAATATGATTTCTTACTCAAGAATAGAATAACAGATTTCAGGGTAAAAAGAAAAAAATTACATCTAATTAAACTTAATATATATATATATATATATATATATATTATTTATTTTGGTTTCAGTGAGTAAAAATCTAACAGTCAATAAATCCTATGCTATTTTTTAGTTGCAGACCTGAGTAAGCCAAAATAAAACTTAGTTTTGTTTGAATTTAGATTATAAAACTAAATCAAAATTTTTTTGAGTTGAGATTGGAAAGTTATACCAAAACTAAACATATTTTATAAAGGAAATAAAATTATAATTCTAAGAAAAAAAAAAAAAAAAAAAAAAATGTAAAAATATACATTTTTTAAACAAACATTTTTTTTAATACTGATATTCATAATAATGACAAAACTGCAAGAATTTCTTTAAACTAGTATCATTTACTTAAAAACTATACATATGTAAATGGAATGCATAATTTATTTCATTCCAAACTGCAGACATATTGGCTCAGGTTTTTACATTAGGTCAATTGGTAGTTAAACATGTAACTGAAAAATCATTTCAACAAAGATATGATATAACAAACAATAGCGTTTAATAAAAATTCTTAGGCTGTGGGAAAAAAACTAAACTTTTAAAAGCAGGCTTTGCTAGTTTCTTTTTATTTTGTAATATAAAGTGAAAATAATTTTCATTTAATACATATAAATGGGAAAAAATGTTTATTATTTAATATTCTCTAAGAAAATATAATTTATTTGGGATAAACAGTCATGAAAAATCAATTTTTCTGTTTTTTTCCGTCACTTATATTTTTCCGGAAAATTTACATCTCTAATGCAGGCTATTTTTTACTTTTTTGATTTTGTTTACAGATATTTTTTTCAAAGACACTTTCATTTTTAGAACTGGTTTGGAAAGCATAAGCACCCTCAAAATACAGCAACCAAAATCGAAAAAGTAAAAAAATGGCTTGCATTCAAATCAATCTCAACTATCCAATGCAAAAAAACTTTAAAAGTATTGAAATGCAATCAAGATATTTAAAAATTTCTACCACAGGATTAAAATTAACCAATTTCATTCTTTTCATTTGACAGAAATAGTCCCTTAATTAAGATGTAACATTGAACTTTTTTTGAATACTTTTGGATCTATGCAGGGAAATTTTCCTGCAGCAGGCAAGCGATAGTGACAAACAAATTCAAAAAGTCACTAGAAAAACTTAGAAAATTCACTCTGCTCTTACAAAGAGCTAATAAAAATAAAAAAGAAGAACTTGTAGTTTCAAACTACATTACAAGATTTTTTTTTTCATCCTAACTACAAGAACAATAAATTGTATGTTAACAACTTATTGATTTATTCCAAATTCTTGTATTGCAAAGGCATTTTTTTGATAGTGTTAAATGTTTGTAACCAGAGCCTGATTAAAGCACAGGCCAACTAGGCCATCACCTTGCACCCACTGTTGCTGGAGGCCTCAAATTGAGTAAAATGATTTAGAAAAAGAAATCTTAAAATTGCAGTTTCTGCAATTATTTTCTTAAAAATCAAAATATATTTTGTTTAACATTGCAGCCATATCATAATATCTAATAATATTCTTTTCTCCTATGCTTTCCCCCCTCTTTCCTCCAAAATATAGTAACTATTTCGTTATGAGGAGCTCCCAAAAGGTGCTGGGGCTTCCGTCCAGGGATGTGCAAAGAGAAAACTGCGTCTGGGGCAAAGTTTCAATTTCCCCCCCCCCCCTCCCACACACACACAACTTTTTCTTGTAACAGGCCAAAAATGACATTGGCAGTATAAATTTCATGCCCCTTAAATTTCTACATCCTGGGAGACCACCCCTGCTTTCGCACAGCGCTGCTTGGGCCTCTCATAACCTTAATCAGGCTCTGTATATAGCATAATCCCTAAATACAACAAAATATGTTCATCAGATTTTGGAGAATTTTAGATTTTGAGAATTTTTATTAGTTTTCCTTTTCGCTTATCTAAACGTACCTCAGGTTCTGTTATTTTCAATTTACATTGCTAGTATTAGAATGAATTGCCGACATAAATCAAGGTATAACTGTATTTTAGTTTAACATGCTTGTTGAACGATCTAGTTGGTTTTCTCTCCTGATGATGGAAAGAATGTGCATAATATGCAAGGTAGGACTGTAAAATAAAAGGACACAGAAATGTTTAAAATACTTACATCAGTATCCATAGATGACAGAGAAGTTGGGTCAGAAATTTGGTGACTTTGTGTGTGTTCCTCAGATCTCTGAAATGAGCTACTGGAAGATTGACAATGCTGAAATTGAAAAAAGGAAATAAATATAAGCGAGCCAGAATGCAAACAAAGATCACAAAAACATTTTGAGATGTAACATCCTTTAACACTATATTAGAAAAATGAAAATACAAATAGTTGGCTTATGTTTATATACAGATATATTTTTAGAAATACTACATATGATCGTACAAAGAAACTACAATAAGCTCTCATGAATGGTAAACACATTAAACTGGTTTTTACTTGATATTTTTTATAGTAGTCAGAACATAGAAAAAAAGTCATACCTGCCAATTTTAATTTCATGATAGTCATTAATTTTAGATCATTTTTATTTGCCAACCATTAGTTCTACTTTTTTTATATTATAACCCTCTTCATTAACAGTAAATATACCAACAACTGGTAATTTTTCATAATAATAAGTTAAATAGCTTCAAATAAAATTCTTGTGAAACGTTATCTTTACAAAACTCGAGAAAAATTCCCACAGGGTTGCTACTCATACATGAGTATGAAATTCCTTGACCTTTCCAGGTGCATTTCATGAAAATTCTAGTCTAGCAGTGTAATGCATAGTGAAGGTGTTTAGAGCAAAACAAATATTGCCTTACTCCTACTCTAACATTCAAATTTCCTGAATACCAATGATAAGTAATATTAGCTATTTTTTTTATCCCCCCCCCCCCATAAACACAAATTGTTCTGAAGACTACAAATAGAATTACTTCAATAATATATAAACATCATAAGTTTCTAATAAACTATTAAAATTCCCTATAAAATATTTGTGCACTGAGCTACCATTTACTTATTCTGTATTACAAAATCACTAATCAAATAATCCAGATAAATTGTATTTCCATCAGGAGGTTAAGCAAGAAAAGAAGCAAACACTTCAGTAAGGAGATGGAACCTTGTGATAATTATTTATTATAACTTGAAAATAAAAAACAATGCTGGCAAAAATTTAAAATTCTGTAATAATGTGTTTTAAAAATTGTAAACTGTCTGCAATAGTAAATGGTGAGAGTGAACAATAGCAGAGGCTATGAAATTTTTATTTATTTATTTAATATTATTATTATTGGTATGAAATTTGCCTAACTATGGAAGATTTTCATCTCCGATACCTCAATGGTGATGCTTTCATAATAGTGATACTCATGATGATAGTTATCATCAACCAAATTTTATCGAATTCCCTGGTTATTCCAGATTTTGGAAAAAATATTAAAATTCCCTGACTTGTCTCCCAGAGTTGCTCTTTAAATGGCTTATTTATATAAACTTCCAGCGGAACCCAAGTAAACAGATTTGGCAGCATGCTAAATTGAATAGGAAAGAGAGAGCACATTTTTTTTTGCTTCTATTAAGCGTTTCTATTAGTTTTTGATCACTGAATTTTTTTTATCATTTTTTTCAAGGAACTTATATATGGAACTGGTTTATATAGGAATTTTTGATTTAGGATGATTTTTCACACAAAAGTTGTATACTTGGCTTACACATGGAAATATCTAATAATTAATTTTTTAATGGTTGAATACACAAAAATAAGTAGTGCACATTTTTCATGCTGTGGGATTCAAATATAGATGCATTATATATATATATATATATATATATATATATTTATATATATATATATTTTTTTTTTTTAACTAAATTCAATTGTAATTGTAAGCACTGAATAAAATTTTGTTTTTGTTTTGCTAAGAAATTATCAAGTTTTAATTTTGTTCATTATATATGATTAAGTGTTACAGCAATAGTTAAACATTTTACAGCAAATCAGTTTTACAGCTGTTTCAATTATTATAGTCTTAGAGATAAAGAACTTCAATAATTCTAAATAAAAACAAGTATTTGTGCTTTTTATTATAGTAGCATATAGTATTACAATAACGTTAAAAACAAATTTAGGAAATTGTAATTACAAATTTTAATTTGATGCCCAAGATTTTTACAGTAGTTATTACTTTTCTCCACACTTTTAGCTATAAAAAATAAGTCCAAAAATCACAACTTGCAATATGTGATATTTAAAATTTATCTGCAATCTTAAACATTAAATAATCCAAAGGGACAGAAATAGTTCAATGTAAAAAAAAAAAAAAAACAAGCATGGTGACGAACAAGTGTTTTCAGCAGTTACAATGGGTAAAATGGCTTTAAGGTGAGTGATTGAGCTAACAGCTGAGTTGATCCTGATTAAACATATTCCAGTCTTTTATTTCTGTCTCTTTATTACGCAAAGTAAAATTAAAATATTCACCAGCACAATTTTCTTCTGTCTTCGTAAGCTTTCGTAATTCTTCATTTTTGCACTCTCCAAAATCCTGCTCCACTTTAGTTTTGTTTCATTCTTAGTTCTTAGCCCCACCTTTTGTTTACTGAGTGTGTGTTTAACAAAACAATACCCAATCTATTTCACAAAAACAACAACATACAGTAGACAACTTCAAATCTGCACATCGTGGGACCAGAGGTTGTGCAGATTTCTGGTCATTGCTTTGTTTACATTTTTTAAACAGTCATTTGAAAGTAATCGAAAATATTATGCATGCTTGCAATATAATAAAATATTAAAAAAAGTAATAAACTAAAATAACAAAAATTTAGATTTTTTTAGAATGATTAAAATATTGAAAGCAAAGGTCAATTTAATAATGAATAATGTATTATTAAATATTTGTTACAAGGTGAACTGTATTTTTCCTAAATTATTCAATGAAACATGCCTCATAAAGGTACATTACTAATTCACTTCAAAATCATAAAATAAAGAAGTTTTATTTCAGGTTTAATCAGATATAATAACCCAAAAAAGCTTGATTAATACATAAGTACGATGGGCAGGGCCTGACTAAGGCAGGGGCATGTGGGGCAATTGCCCCGGGCCCCCCGACTTAAGGGGGCCCCCCAAGGACAGATATAAGTTTTTTGTTAAAAGAGTGTCAAATGATAATAAATGGTCAAAAGTGACCAAAATTCTTTTTTTTCCAACTTTAAGGGTCACTCTTCCCCTACCCTCTCTGTTTCCATACCCAATGCCACCTTAAGGTCTCACATTTATCCTCGTATTCCTGTAATCGGGGGAAAAAAACTGTATTCTATAATTTTTTTAAGTTGTCTATCTTTTGCTATTATGTATATAGATGTAAATAGTACTTAATTTGGAACGAAATTTATGTACACATACAATAGTTATGAATTTCAGTTTTAGTCACTTGAATTCATAACTATTGTATAGTATAATTTGCGAAAAACTAAGATAAAAGGGGGCCCCCCTAATAATGTTTGCCCCAGGGCCCCCCACTGTCTAAGTCGGGCCCTGACGATGGGGAGTCGGAAAATAAGTTTCCCTTGACAGAGGTCTGTGGACAGAGTGGTTCTGTGGACATAGGTGTGTATGAAAGTCAAACAATATAATGAGGTATGAAAGATACGACACAACTTTATTTGGCAACATATGTACCGAACATGTTGAGACATTTGTTATACTGCTCGATAAGCAGCAAAAAGGCCTCCAGTTTTGGAAGCAATGCTGAAGTCAAATAAGCCATTAAACGTTTCTTCCGTATGCAAAGGCCAGAGTTCTTCCTGGAGGGCTTTTCGAAGCTTTTCAAGCAGTATGACAAATGTTTCATTGTACTTGATAATTAGATGGAAAAATAAAGAGATGTCTTATCTTTAATCTGCCTTTTTAGTTTTTGACTTTTGTACACAACTCTGACCACAGTTGACAGGGAAAACTTATTTTCCAACTCCCACGCGTATATTTGGTAAGAAGATTTACCAGCGATATCAGTAATACCCTGAAATTTTTCAGAAATAAATTTATTCTTCCTGCATGAAAAAATATGATTTCAGTAATATATATATTAAAAAAAAATACTAATTAAAATACACATGGAATTAATTTATAACTAAAAAAAGTTATATTTTGTCCTTATATTTGAACTGAATGTTTCATTGTTTACAGCTGCATTTTATATGTGGATTTTAAGGAGTTGCAGACTTTAGGATTATTGTGGTTGTGGATTTGAGAGAGTCTACTGCACTATACATATAAACAACATTACTAAATCTTTACCTTTGACTTAATGTTTTCCATGTTGTTACTAACAGAATGATGAAAATCTCGGAAGCCACCCACTCCTTCGGCAGAGGAATGTTAACAAACGATGCATGTCTGATGGTAGTCTCGCAAGAATTTTCTTCATTTGTAGATAAAGAATTCATGTTCTGGACTTTGTTTTTTAAATCTGAATTTTCGTTTAGCAATTCCATATTCTGTTTAGAAAGAGCTTCTTTTTCCAATAGCAATTTCATTTTCTGAAATAAATAGGTTAAATAAAATACAAATAAACAATTTAAGACAGATATATTAATTTTAGCATTCACATATTAACCCTTGGCACACCGTTGTCTCCACTGCGGAGACATCATCTTTCCTTCCAAAATTTATTTTTGGCACCAATAATAAAGGAAAATAAAATTTTCCTTATTTAATCAGAGAATTTTTGAAATTGTCTACTTCAAGGAAAGTTCTTTTAAAAAAGTGGTGCTAATCAAATAAAATTTGTCTAAGAGGCACCAGAGTCCGAAGGGTTAAGATATGCATCTACCACACATTGCAACATAATAATGTGTAATTATACTTTCAAACTTCAAACAAAATTAATGTATCTTTCAATGGAATTTTATCATAACACACATCAATCAAGAAAAAGAAACTTAAAATTAACCTAAACTTGCACTTATATTAAAAACACAGTTCAATTTTTAATCTTAAATTTATCATTAAGGGTGCATTCGAAAAAACACTCTTCCACATTCATCAGCTTGAAATTTTCTGATACAATTTCAGACACATTTTTAAAAGTAGAAAAATGAAACTTGCTGGCGAGATTTTTGAAGAGACATATAAGATGCCATGTGATGTCATTTTATGCCTAATTTATTAGAATTTGATTTATAAGCAATAACCTTCTTCAGTATGACCCTTTTTTTTTAATTCCCAGATCTCCCACTTCGGAAAGATCAAAATGCCGTTATTGAATCCGTTTTTTGCAATATTTTCTGCATTTATCGAAGAATCGATAATCATGGCACCTTGTGTACTTTCTAAGTAAGACAATTTGCCAGTTTAATGCATTTGAGAGCAAAAATGAATTAAAAAATAAATCTGAAAATAAGCAGTTTGAATCGAAATACACCCTTAAGGTAATCTAATCTCTAACTATTTCACACTTAAGTAATTCATTAGACTTTAAATTCTTAAGGGTCCTGTCCTAGCCTGCGAAGACACTCACAAGCTAATGCTAATCCTATGGAGAGGCATTTTTAAGGTTTCGTTCATCCGACGAAACCCTATTCGACTCTGTCCTCTGTCTGTCACAGAGCCCATACACAAAAAACTACCGTATTTTCGGGTGTATAGTTTGCGGCTTATACAAAAAAAAAAACCCTCTCAAAAAGCCGCTGCAGCTTATACATGGTGCGGGTTATACAAAGATCATTTAAAAAAAAAATTGGAAATTGTGATATTTTCTCCACAATTTTTAAATCTTAAAAAATTTGAAAAACATCGAAATTTGTGAATTTTTTTCGCTATGCCTTGAAATTTAGAGAGTTCTCCCATGTTTGTAAAGGCTTTTTTTACTGCTTAAATACAGTTATTTCTGGATATGGAAGAACTGTCGCAACTATCGCCAAGTATTGCACTGATAGATGTATAATAGTCATTGTGTTTGTAGAGTACAAAATCCAAAATCCGGAACCCTTCCAATCTCGACAATTCTGAATTTAAGATCATTTTTAGTTTATTTTTCAAAAAAAAAAAAAAAATCTGCCGACCCTGTTGCAAAGAACAAAAAAAACTGCGTGATTTATATCATTTCGGAACGATTAGAGCAGTCGTTCTTTTTCGAAACGATTCCGAGGAATCGTTCCTTTACACAGTCGTTTCATTTTGGAAGGAGTTCAAGGAATCGAAGTTTTCTGGAGTTGTTTCATTTCAGATAAAGTACGAGGAGTCGTTCCTTTTTGGAGTTGGTACCTTACCCTGTTGCAAAGAATAAAAAAAAAGTGTGTGATTTATCACACCGATGCATCTCCGCGGGTTATACACGAACTTTTTTTTACTGCACTGCTCGATTTAGGGGTGCGGGTTATACACAGGGTGTGGGCTATACACCCGAAAATATGGTATGTAAGTCAGAGAGTTCGAATTTTGTATACTTACAGCTGAATACCTCTTGTCACACAACAAATCATAAAATTTTGAAAAAGACTAATTTTTTTTTAAAATATCATCAGTTAATATTTTTTATTTTTTTCTTCTAATTGTTGCACGTAAGTTTAAATAGATATAAAATTATTTGCCCTTTTCCCTTTACTTTTAAAAGAAATGGTGTACTTCTATTGTCACAATTATAAAAATTGTATTAAAAATTACAAAAAAAATTAATGTCTCAAAAACAAATAACGATACAATTTTCAGACACACTGCATCTAAAAGTACATTTTCCCCACTATATGATGGTGTAAAAATTGTAAATGTGCAATATTTAGAAGTTTAAAAATTTGTAGTAGTGTAAATTTCAAAATTGAAATTTCCTTTCTTCAAATTGTTGCGCACAAGTTTAAATAAAATTATTATGTATGTAACACAAATTAATGGATTAAACAAATCACGTGAAAAAAGTGCTTATTTGCTTTAATTTCATCATATTACATCATATTTATCATCTATTTTGACATGCGAAGTGAATTTTTTAAAAATTTTTTATTTATTAAATTCCTATTCATTTAAATTAGTAACAGCCTCTGGTGACCAGTTTTGCCTCCCTTAAATTTATGCTAAGCTTTGCAATATTTTACTTTTATTCATAATCTTATTTACTTGCGTACCTTCACTAAATCTGCTGATTCTGATAAAGAGAAATCAACAAATCTATGCGATCAAGACACCATTTAGGGGAAGAATTCAGTATTCTGTTTTGGTTGGCATGATTGCCGAAAAAATCCAAAATAACACCAAGAAAAAGTTTTTCTTTTTTTTAATTTAATGATAAAGTGTTTTGAAGGATATATTAAACGAAATCCTCTGTGCAAACTATGATCACACTTACTCACTTGTTCTAATAACTCTTTCGCACTTTGACATTTTAAATATTTTTTTTTTTTTTTTTTTTTTGCATTGGATAGTTGAGGTCCCTCTCACGATTACTCCTTGATTAATTTTTTAATTTTGGTCGCAGATATATTTTATAATGTTACTTTCAGAACCAGTTCAGAAAGAGAAAGTAATTTTATAAAAAATATCTGCGATCAAAATCTGAAAAAATAATCAAGGAGCGATCTTGAGAGAGACCTCAGCTATCCAATGAAAAAAAAAAAAAAAAAAAAAAAAAAAAAAAAAAAATTATTTAAAAATGTCAAAATGCGAAAGAGTTATTAGAAAAATGCCCCCTCCCCCCTATGAATAGCATTAGCTCGCAAGTGTCTTTGCGGGCAGGGGCAGGATCCTTAATGCATTGTTTTAAATTATTGCAATAACAAACAACATTTTAAATTCTTGGTGTTCCACTGATCTGTGAAACCTTCAACCAAACACAAGCCACAAAATTTTATTTTATTTGAAAAAATAACTATATATGTAAAAAATTTGCATTATTCCTTACAGTCAGTTGAAATAAATGGTCGGAAATAAAATACATAATTAATAATTTTATAGTTTGTTTATGTACTGTATACTTTTTTTTTTAGCAAATTATAATTTTACATTTTATTATGCCAAAAATTTTAGATAACTGCAAAGGAAGTTTGGTTTATATTCTAGTAGGAAGGGATGAGGGATGTCACTCAATGAGTTAAAAGTACTTAATAGAATTTTATGTAGCAAGCCAGAGATGATGACTGCGGACCAGTAAACTCTCATGCTTACTGGTCATTGGGACCAGTAACTTTTTTTTAATCAGTTCTACTGCAGATAACAAATAAAAATCAATTATAGGTTGTATATTTTCATTTTATCAATGCTGTTTGCAGTTATACAATATTTAGTTTATGTGTGTGCTTGTAGTTTTACAAAATTAGAGACACATGCATATTGTAAAATTTCCAAGCGTGTAAGTACAGTAGACTCCCTCAAATCCGCACAGCTTGGGACCAGAGGTTTTACGGATTTTACAATTTTGCAGATTTCTGGTC
Organism: Maratus speculifer; assembly: GCA_964019185.1. NCBI lineage: Eukaryota > Metazoa > Arthropoda > Arachnida > Araneae > Salticidae > Maratus > Maratus speculifer. The sequence continues at coordinate 71,242,923 of OZ025298.1, forward strand.
ATTGCTTTGTTTACAATTTTTAAACAGTAATTTGAATGTAATTAATAATGCAGTCAAAAGTATAATGAATGCTTACAATATACTAAAATATTAAAATAAGTAATAAACTAATAAAAATTTAGATAATTTTTAAAAATGATTAAAATACTAAAAGCAAAGGTCAAGTTAATAATCATTAATGTACAATTAAATATTCATTATAAATATGAAATGTGTTTTTCCTAAATTATTCAATGAAACTTACCTCATAAAAGTACATTACTAATTCACATCAGGATCATAAAATAATGAAGCTTTATTTCAGGTTTAGCCAGACTTAATGACTAAAAAAGCTTGATTATAATACATAAGTATATGTGGTAAGATTGTGATTACCAATGATATCAGTAATATCTTTATTTTTTCAGAAATAAGTTTATTCTTTCTTCATGAAACACATGAATACAGTGATATTAACAAAAATTACAAATTAAAAAATGTATGGAATTGATATAAAACTAAAAAAGTGAAATTTTGCACCTACATCTGAACTGACTGTTTCATTGTTTACATCTCTAAAATATGTGTGGATTTTAGAGAGTTGCAGATTTTAGGAGTGCGGATTTGAGGGAGTCTACTGTATATCAGAAAGAGTATCAGGAACAAGGTTCATACAGAGTTGGGAAGAAAAAATCCAAGGAGTCCAAAAAATTTTAAGGACTTGCCACTTTTGTTGTTATTTATGTGGCATGCACTTGCATACTACAACTTTTAATATCCCCATTTGGATAGAAGAACATTTTAAACATTTTTTTTCTCTATTAATATCTAATTATTGGTGCTGAAATTGCACAGAATTCACAACCTTCATGATTTTGTAAGTTTAAATAAAAAAATACACACTCAACTTTCCAAAGCAGTGACCAATGGTCATATGCACAGAAATCAGTCAAACTCTAAACGCTTATTATATACACATACATCTTTAAAAAAATTTTCAAAAGTTAAAAAGAAGAAAAAAATGCTAATGTAACATACACAATAAAATATAACAACTTCTTAATTTATTCTTTTAGACCAGCGATAAGGTAAAGTATCCCAAAGCCAAAATCTAACAAATATTTAAAGCATTACCAATTTTCTAAAATAATTTAGAATGAGCTTTCCTTTTTTCTTAAATCAAAGATATCTTGAATTTGGGAAATTGATAATGCTTTAAATATTTGCTTTACTTAAAGATGTCAGCTTTAAGAACTGTATTTTGGGTGTCAGCTTTAGAGGACTTTACCTTAATCACTTTTTTTGAAGGTGGATGTTGTCCATGACATACATAGAAAAGTGAAAAAAAAAAAAAAAAAAAACACCATTATTAATATCCCTGTAAGATACTAGTCCCCATTTTTTACTCTTGAATGCTTTAATTAAACTATGTACACATACATAAATAAAATATAGATAAAATGATTTACAATAATCCGGGATAAAAGGTTTTTTCGAGAGTAATATCGCTTGCGTGCAAAACTGCAATACAATTTAAGGAGTTTCTAAGGAGTGTTTTGTTTAAGTAGTTCTAAGTACTACTTGGGAGCGTTTTCATTTCTAAGTAGTTTCTGAAGAGTCTAAGGAGTCTGTACGAACCCTGCAGGAAGAACCTGTGATAAAATGAACACACGCATGTATCTTAGGCAGAAGGGTTTGTACATTTTAAAGAGACTTAGAGATAAAATGCAAAATTATTTCTATCATTCATGAAAATCATTATACATTTTAACCTTCATATAACCAAGTTGTATCATAAAACATATTTCATAAAACAACAGTTTTTGATAAATGTTAACTAATATTTTTGGATTTTAATATTCTACAATTTTTTTTTTTTTTTTTTTTTTTTAAGTGCCAAACAGTGTTTTATAGTTGCAATTTTATGTTACATAATTTTTTTTCATTTCTTTTCACAACTATGTTAACAATAATAGCTTCTATTTTTATGTGTTAATGGCAGGAAGGGTGGGGAGGGGGGGGGGTGTAAATATCCACTTTGTCCTGTTTTAATCACTAAAATAATAAAAACTTCTTTTTTGAAAAACTTTCTGTAAAACTATAAAATCTTATTAAATTATAAAAAGTAGACTTCCTCAAATCCACAACCCTAAAATCCACAATTCTCTAAAATATGCACATAACTTACAGATGCAAACAATGAAACATGCAGTTTAGATATAGGGATAAAATTCGACTTTTTAGTTTTATATCAAATCCATCTATTTTTTTATTTGTAATTTTTGTTAATATTACTGAATTCATGTTTTTTTTGAGGAAAGAAGAGTTAATTTATTTCTGAAAAAAATCAAGATATTGTTGATATCATTGGTCATCACAGTTTTCTTACCAAATGTATTTATATATTAATCAAGCTTTTTATGTTATTAAGTCCAGCTAAACCTGAAATAAACTTCCTTATTTGATAATTTTGATGTAAATGAGTAATGTACCTTTATAAGGCAAGTTTCACAGTATAATTTAGCAAAAATACTTTTCAATCTTTATAACGAATATTTAAATATACATTATTGATTGTTAACTTTACCTATTTGCTTTTAATATTTTAGACATTTTAAAAAATTATCTAAATTTTTATTATTTTATTTTATTACATATTTTAATATTTATTTTATATTATAACCATTCATTATAGTTTCTATTGCATTATTAATCACATTCAAATTATTGTTTAAAAAATGTAAACAAAACAATGACCAAAAATCTGTAAAATTCTAAAATCTGCACAACTTCTGGTTCCAAGCTGTGCAGATCTGAGGGAGTCTACTTTATATAGATTCTACAAAAGTGTTTAACTTGTTTTTTATGAAACTAATATGAATACAAGAACTAACATACAAAATATGAAAATGGAAATAATACAAAAATTAAAATCATGATACTTAGTTTTTAAAATCAGGTATCTTAATCTGACTGTGCATTACACTAGAGTACCAAATTAAAGGCCTTTTCAGCATTAAAATATATCAGTTGGGGTCTATATAATTTTAGAAATGATTTTAAAGTCAGTTTTATGAGTCACTGGTTAAAGTGAAGTCAGCTTAGATTTGATTGACAGTTGCATGGAAGTTTTAAACCATGTTTTCGGACAAAATGAGCGAGAATTTTAGGGGAACACGGCTCTTCATGGCCCTAGGTCAATTATATCAATCATGGGTTAAAGTAAAGTCAGCTTAAAAGTGATTGAAAAATGCAAAGGTTGTCTTAAACCAGGGATGGCAAGTTTTTGACAGTGTGCGGTTTTGTGCAATTTAAATCGTCATGTCAAAAACCTTGTCAGAAATCTTAAATACTACACTGATCTATAAATTTCACATTAAATATCTGTCACACATATACAACATTTAGATGTAATATTAAAAATTCACTATTACTGTATTGTATATTATCATTTCTGGGGAAAAAAAAAAAAAAAAAATTGTCATAAATCTGAAAATTTGGCCTGTCTCAAAACTTGCTCAACTAGCAATGCAGATCTGCTATTAAGCTCAGCATCAATTGACAGAGTATTTTCTAACTTTGGCTTCACACACTAAACTCAGAAATTGTTTGGGTGTAAATAAATGTGCTAAATTGGTTATGTGCTATAGGATGCTGCAGAGTAAAATTGATCCAGATTATTAACTGTACAAAATCATTTCTTTCTATTTGGACATTCTAAAAAACAAAAATGTTTTATTGCAATTAAAATAATTAAAAGTTTTTGTAATTATTAAATTACAGTAATTAATGTTAAATAAAAAATTACTTAAATCATTAAAACTTATTCAATATTTCTTGCTTGTTCTTAAAATGTTTTAAAGCGCATTGCATGTTTTTGACAGTTTAAGCCCTTTTTTTATGGTTTAAACCAGTTTTTGATGCTTGCTGTGTCAAAAACCAGTTTCTGTCATCAAAAACCCAACACTGTCTTAAACACATGCTACAGTCTAACATTTTATGGAAAACAGGATTCTTCATCTGTGTGCAACTGCAACACTACCGGAAAAACTTATGCTAAAGTTGCAGACAGAACATTTGTTTAAAAAAAATCAAAATGAAAAAAAGCTAAGCATCAAATTTGATGACTAGGTTTCATTTTGTGGTTGCCAAATGTAATAATTTAGTTGCATTTAGCGACTAACGACCACTAAAATTTCTAACCCTGCTTTGAAACCATTGTAATATATGTGGTGGCACGATACTTAATACTAAAAATTATATATAAAAAAAAAAAAAGGAAACCAAAAACAAACAAATAAACAAAAAAACTTGTTGTTTTTTTACTTTAACTTTTTAAAAAATCTCTACTACTTTTTTAAATATGAATGCCTTTGCTTTTTTTTTTTTTTTTTACATCCATTCTAATATACAGTCGGCGCCGCTTAAACGAATATTGATGGTTCCAGAAAAAATATTCGATTAAGCGGGGTATTTGATTAAACGGGGAACACAAAAATGTAATATTTAATACGTAATAAGAAGGTAAAATAATCATCTACAGCACAATTAATTAATAGCATAACAAAATCGTTAATATAATAACATAAATTAGAAAAATAAATACAAATACTAAAAATAATATAAAATAAGTACGTAATAATTTAATATCAGTTCATATAACTGTATGATTTACATTATACTTAATGCAGTTCATTGGAATTTGGTTAAAACTTTGTTACTTGTAATTTACGTTATTTACACACGCTTAAAAACGTTTAAAGTGGTTTGTTTACGTGGAATTTACGCACAAAAAACGTGGAAACATTTTTGTGCACAGGCTTTTTGCATAATCAAAGCACCATTTTTTAACGAAAATTTTGCTTTTTTTTGCCAAACTCATTCCAGCGCATATTGACCAATGTTATGAAAACTGGGATTATGTTCCCTTTTTCAATCCCAATTTCCATTTTATCTCTGTTCTTTTGGGATATTTTTGGCATTGCGTTTCATATTGGATACTTACGTCTGTGACCTGGACTTCTGTTTTCTTATATGACGCTTCAAAAACTGTAGTTTTTAAGAAAGGTTTAAAGCTTTCCATTTAAAATTCATAGCAACGTCTTTTTCCCGACAAAAATGCTACAAAATGCAAAAATAATCCCATTGGCCAACTTATTTTACCCATTCACAGGAAAATGAGGAGATCATTTGATCTGTCCATTACACACCTGCCGGTCGAAATCGTTGCAGGAAGAACTGATAATTTGACTTCAGTGTAAATGAGCCAAAAATGACAAAAGATGAAGAAAAATTCAAGATGAAACGTGTTTTTCGCATCTGTTTTCAAACATAGGTCACACAGATGGTATTCGAATAAGCGGGGAGGTTTGTGGAATTTATTCGGTTTAAGCGGGGGAAAATAACATAGATCCATTGATGATAAATTCGGTTCCGGAGAGTTCTATTCGAATAAGCGGGGTATTCGATTATCCGTTACCTGATTAAGTGGGGGAGGACTGTACTACATAAAACTATGCATGGATTTTTAGATGTATGGGATTTTATATTTAATGTAATTGTTTTTTCTTTCTTGTACATTAAACACTTAACCGGCGATGGGTATGGGAAAACAGTGCTTTTACCCCTGACTTATCTCGGGGTAGATGGTGAAGTGGTTAAAAAATGAAGAAAATTCAACAAACTCTCAATTTACATATATATATATATATTTTAATAACTATAAACATGAATATTAAATCCATGCAAAAAATATTAAATTCACCATAAAAAACAAGTTAAAAATAAAAAAAATCAAATTTTTATTTAAATTATCAAGAAAGTCTTAGTATTTTTCAAACAAGCAAGTTATAAAAAGACAAAAAATTCGTTTAAAGTTTTCATTTGTAGAGGTAATTGGGCTGGATCTACTAAAGAAATTTACAATATCTTCTGATACAATAGTCTTCTTATAGGTAAAAATGAGGCTGCATCAAAATATTCACAATGAAAGAAGCTTTCAATTAATATTTAAAAAAAAATGAAAATCAATTATTATTATTAAAAAAATAAAAAAGAAAAGAAAATCAATGTTTGGAGCTATTTCAAGGTACTGTGCCGCCTTAATAATAATAATGAATCATTCATTTGCAAATATTAAGTTTTACTTTAAGTTAAGGATTTTTATTTTACACATAATATGATGATTTGTGAATGTTGAAGGGATATTGTACATATAAGTGTTAGAGATGAGTTTGGGCTCACCCATCAGAGCCCGGGTCTGCTTGGGCCCAGTGATATTTAAAAATTGTTTCAAATCCGATACTTTAGTTTTAAAAACTTCTATATAAAAGTTATTGTTAAATAAAAATTCAAATTGAATCTTATCAAAAGAGCAGATCGGTATCAAATAAAATCATATTTCATGCTTAAAAGGATTCTCATATTTTTTGTCCTTCAAAAGAAAACTTGATGGATACATTAAAAAAGTGTAAATGAATAAATGGATGAAATTTTCAGAAATTACTATTTGCATGCTGAAGAATCAAACATTTTTCAATGTCCTATAAAATGAGCACATTTTAAACTATAATCAATTCATTTCTCTTGTGATTGACATGAACCTGAAAACAGGGCGGTAGCAAGGAGTTTTGAGGCCGCCCCCCCCAAAAAATATAACTTTGGGACCCCCCCCTCCAAAAAAAAAAAATATATATACCCCCCCCCCCCCTCCCACACTTTCAATTGAGTTTTTTGAAAAATATTTATATTGAAGTTTCCATATAAGTTTCAAATTATAATAATATAATAAACAAATTTAATAATTAGCATAAGTATTTTAAATCATTGTCAAAATTATTATAACATTCATAACTCTGCACAATTATGAAATAAATATGCATTGCTTAAAGATCAATTAATAATGTTAAAATAAAAATTTTCTAAAACAATTTTACAAACAAGCACATGACGTTAAGATTTTATTATAAAGTATAGGAAATAAATAGATTATATAAACACATAATTCCCGCAGTTTGCTACTTAAGAGGCTACTTCAGTTACGCAAAAAGACTCATTAGCTAATGCATGGAAGAATGGAATGGAATATTATGAAAGAAATTTATATCTCACATTCCAATATTTTTAAATGATTTTTTTTTTTCACTGGATAGCTAAAATCAATCTGTATGCAAGGTTTTTATATTTTTTCAATTTTGATTGCCTTTTTTTTAATGAGGATGTTTTTATTTTCGAAACCTGTTCCAAAAATGAAAGTGTTCTCATTAAAATTATCTACAAACAAAAAACAACCTGTGTACAGATCGATTTCAGCTATCCAATGCGAAAAAAAATCATTTAAAAAATATTGAAATGCAACCGAGATATCGTTATAAATTTCTTCAATAGGATTAGCATTAGCGAACAGGTAATTTTGCTTGACTGAAGTAGCCTCTTAATTGAAACAGTATACTTTAAAACACAACAGTTAAGTCGAGCTACAGTTTAAAAATTTGTCTATACAGTTTCGTGCCCTCTGCTTATACTGTATCGAAATCTACCTCCGCATATAGGCGCAGCCGACAGGGATTTTTTTGTCTGCGAATTTGTTCACCAAATCATTCACAATTTCTTATTGTGACATGAATTTAGAACACTAGATTTTCCAAGGAAATAAGAGTATAAATTAAATGAAAATTTACCTATTACTTGTTAACAAATGAAATAGTGTAACATATGAATGCAATGGAATCGGAGGTTGATGCAGGAATTTTTTCTTGGATCCCATTTTGTGAAAAATAAAGTTATTTTTATGAAATTTATTGTATTTTGTAATGAAATTTGAATTTAAGTTATTGAATTCGCATGATACATTTATTAATAATAACTTATTTAAGGGTGTTCTTAAATCAAAAAAAGCAACTTTGTGACACATGCTTTAATTTACTTTTGTTCGGAAATACATGAAAATAGCAGGTGTTGTTATTCAGAAACTGTCTAATTGCTCTCATTTTTTTTGTTTAAAAAAAAAAAAAACACAATAGATCTTTCATAACAAGCCTCCAAAATTGACGTTTTTGAGCACGTTTCCCGACAAAACAGAAAAACCGGTCGAAAAGCAAGAGAAAAACGGGTGATCGCGTGATCGAAATAGCTTAGAACTGGATAGGTAATTTAATGATCATAAAATGGAAAATTCAGTTCGATTTGAAATCGCTTCCATAATCAGGCCTTCCAATTTTATATCTTTACGTTAAAAAATGAATTTGTAAATGTGTCAAAACGTTTTGCGCTTGTTGAGCAGAGCAGTTGAGAACACCCTTAAGTCTATATGCTAAATTTGTCATTTCTGGTGAACTTGTTTCCTTTGCAAAACACATATTTTAAAACCTAACAATATAAAATAAATTAGAGCATATTTTTACGGAGTAGAATTTTGTGAAGGGGTGTGATTTATTAAAAAGAATTTTGTGAAGGAGCCCTAATAAAACGCTTAAATGAAAAAAATGTAAATGAGAAATGTGTGTTATTAAAATCTGCTCTGTTAGTATACATATATTTTTCCAGGCAAATACTATACGTTTTAATAATACAATGCGTATTATTAAAACAAATCAGAAAGCAATATTATACGAAAATCCACATCTGAAGTGTAGTGTTGTCTACAAACATGTACTTGTATGCATTTGCAGGCTACTAAAATACTTGAATAGGCCAGTACTCCCTTCAAATCCGGTTACTAACTAAGCTGTTAACATATTAAGGTGATTTTCTAGATGTTATTTGTGTCACCCACATCGTGAAATCAGTGTGAAAAATGACCTATAGACGCTAGCAGCTCTATACAAAAACCTGGCTTTCTTCAGAGCCGATCCATTGACCGGTACTCTTTCCTTATTTTTCTTAGATCCATACAAAAACCCATGGTCAAAAAGAGGGGAGGAGGAAACGAGTAAGAAAATAAGGATTTGCAGTTTCTGCGTTTTTGAAATCTAAACAAGGTTTTTGATAAAAACAGGGCCCAGTTAAGGCTGCGGGGGGGGGGGGGGGGGGGGGGAAGGAAGGGAACAAACATCATTCTGGACACCCTCCTTCTATCGATCTGTAGATTTTTCTTTCCTTTTTTTTTTAATAATGTAGAAGTGGCAAGCACTAAAAATAAAAAAAACATATTGCACACATGCGTAATTTTTGTACTCGCATCTATATACAAAATATCTCAAAAAATTGGTCACAACTTTAATTAAAAATATTAATTTAATAATTATAGATTGATTGAGATCAGTATTTCTTTGCAAATTTTTACTTTGCTTACCTACATACATCACAAGATGTCTAAAAAAGAAGGCCTGAAATTGGACATAATTAACGATTTTAACTCATCACGTTACGAGGAAACATTAATAAAAAAATTTCTTTTATAAGTTATAGGATACTATGTTGTTGTAATGAGGGCCTGGCTAAGTCACGGGCATGCAGGGCAACTGCATCGGATGCTGGGGCCCCCGATTGAGGGGGGCCCCAAAGGCAAATATAATTTTTTTGTTAAGTCTAAATAATAAAAAATGGCCAAAAGTGACCAAAATTCCTTCTTTCTTTATTTATATTTAGCTTTATTGAGGTTCTTTTCTCATCTCTCCTCTGCTTTCGAACCCCCCCCCCCTCCCCTGGATGTAACAGTTACATCAGTTGTGTTTACATTTTAATGGCTCACATTTAATCTTATATTTCTATAACAGAAGAAAAAAATGTATTCGATAATTTCTTAAAGCTATCTTTTCTGTGCTATTCTGCATACAAATGCGAATAGACAATTAGTATAAAGGTTAGTTTTAGACACTTTAGCATAATTCAAGAAAAAATCCAAAAGGTAGAAAGGGGCCCCCCACAATCTAAATCGGGCCCTGGTCGTTATAAAATTTTAATAATTTGTTTTCTAATGATATAGTTTGTTTTCTGCGTATGTGGAGGGAACATTGGAAGCAGAGAGGAAAAGGAGAACCACATTCCCTTCCTAAATGTTTGAAAACGTATGAATTTCGGTCACTTTTGGCACTTGGCACCCTTTAATGAAAATCCCCATTATTGGGGGGGGGGGGGGGGGGAGCTTAAAAAGAGGGCACCTGGGGGAGCTGCCTAGCATGCCCCTGAATAAGAAAAGGAGAATTTGAAAAAATAAAAACATTAAGAGAAGTGTTTTCTTACAATTTCAAAACAAATAAACTTCGGTGTAAAAAGGTCGATAGAATCGATAAGGGGGCCCCTGGCGTCGTCGCCCCCCCCAGATGGGGGGTATGGGGGGCGGTCGCTACGGCCCTGCCTGAAAATCAGTGCAAATAAAAATACTGACACAGTTATTTACCAACTGATAATTTTCTATTGGATAACATAGAAATTATTTACTTTATAAAGGGAAGTCCTCAGAATGAGCAGAGTTCAAGATGACAAATAAAAATAATAATCAATGCACTATTTTCATATGAAGCATGACTATGATTCATGTACAATAGAAGATTAAATAATTTACAAACATCAAGCTTATTCTGAAATTCTGATCTATTAAAAACCAAAGAAATTATTTTCTACATGTTAGATAATTAACCAAATAAATTAATAAATAAACAATCGATAAAAAAGTATTCTCTGTCATAAATAAAAACCCAACTAGAAACTAATTTATTGTTTGTGCTTGTTTTTATTAACACCATATCAATAAATCATTGATGGAAATGCAACAGGACATACATCTTGGAAATCACAATTTTTTCTATCTCAAATGACATAAAAATAACAGATTCATTAAAAAGTGCTGGATTATCTTAATATTAAGAAATATAATAAAAACGAAGTTACAATGTATACCTCATACTGAAGGTCAGATAAGCGCTCTTCTAAAAACTTCTGATGAAGCTTAGCTTTTTCACGTGATGCTCTAGCAGCTTCAGTGTTTTTTAGACGCCTGGAAAAAAGATATTATTAGGTATTCTGGATAATTAAACCACTATTTCTAGATAATCAAATACCCTCTTTCAGTTTATTACTTGAATTTATTCTATACAGAATTAAAAACAGTTACAACATACGTAAAAGGATAAGCAACGAGAATAAAACTGCAAAGCTACGAGTCAGTGTCAGCATACAAAATAGACCAGTACACAATATTATTTATAGGCACATTCAGAAAGTTGTGGAAATAACAATTTAAAAAAAATGTTGCATACCTTAGATTTAACCTGTCTTTTTTAGATAGATTACATAGCTTTGTCCTGAAATTACGATTTGATTTATAAGTTCCGTTCTTTAAGTTAGTCTCACATGCAGCAATATTTCTGTCAAAAGTATTTTGAAATCCAACAGTACAAAGGACTGTTAATGGTGTCACTAAAATGGTATTAGCCGTCATAGTGTTCCTTCAGCTAAAAGTCAATCCCTGAAATAAATCTAACTTTCTTCGGGAGATTTTAAGTTAAATGAAAGCAATGAAACTCGAATCGCATACACGTAAACAACAAATGATGAAACTAAACCGATCTGCTGGTAACAATCATATCGAATCAAGAATCGAATGATGCAATCCCTAAATAAATTTCGTGTCAGGGTTCTGATTGGCCAGATGTCAAACTGAAACTGCCGAGGGAAACTTCGATCAAACCGACGCCATCTGAAAAATAAAAAATAGTAATGACGTCATTCTACGTCATTTAAGGATTTAAGGTGACTTGCTGATGTATGAAGATCAGATGTGAACGTCATCGTCATCAAAACATTTCATTCCAAGTAGTCGTCATCAAAGACATTTTATATTTTTATTATTAAACGTCTTTGGTCGTCATAGGGATCGAACCAAAACCATGCGTAGAGCACGCGCATGTAACGTCACGCTTCATCTGCTCGCTTGTTTGGGTGGCAAAAACGATTCCTTTCCCACTGTAATTACCACAGACTTCTCGTACAAGTATCTTTACTTTGAGATGCTTACAAGGTTTATTAGAGTTATTAGTGCACTTTTTTTTGTAGTGTACAGTGGCAAAACATACGAGGGGGGTAGAATTATTATTTTTTGGGTAAGGAAGGAGAGAAAGGAGATATTTATTGTTGTTACACCTCGACGAATACTCTTTTCTTTGAAATTTTGAATTTTATATGGAAGATATGGGAAGAAAGGGAAACGGAAATTTCAGTAATAGGGATTATTTATATTACTAATTACTTCTTTATTGTCGCTACAAAACAACAAACTAAACGATTTTTTATTTATTTATTTATTTATTTATTTATTTATTTATTTTTTAATTTACATAGAAAGGAAATTAACTTAAAGATTTTAACTTCAAAACCTAACAAATCACAATTTATGCTTCTCTCCTTTTCCTACTCGCATACAAATATATTAGTATGAAAGGGGGAGGGGGGAGCATAAATGATTGTACGTTAAGGATAATTAAGATTATTTTTCATGTATTAATAACCTACACGACCTGGCATTTTTTAAAATAAATATTTTAAAAAATAAATACATTTTTTAATTAAATATTTTTTTAAATAAATGTGTTTTTTAAACAAATATTTTTAAATATTTGACAATCAGCAAGTTGGGGGGGGGGATGCAAAGAAAGGAGGGGATGAGAATTTCAAAAATAGGATATAAGTTATATGATTAATTATTTTTGCGACTACGGAACACTAAATTAAAAATATTTTTTATGTAAAATAAAGATAAAAAAAAGTAAACTCCTTTGTATTCCGGAAGGGGGGGGGCACAGAGGAAGCGTAAGTTTGGAATGTTAGGAAGTAGTTTTAATCATTTATTCTTATTAGTGAGCAAGAAATACTTCAGTTTTCTTTTCAAATAAAGAATTTTAAAGTTTTAAAACTCATTCTGTTAAAGCGGTTGGGGGGGGGGGGGGGGGAGACGAAAGGAAATTTTTCGGAATAAAGGGGATGATAAAAAAATCAATATATTTGTATTGATATTTTTGATTATTTTTTGTCACTATAGAGAGGGAAAAATAGAGTAGAAAAGATTTTTTTTATAAAAAAAATATTTTAAACTTATTTGCATGCTGGGAAGGGAGGGGGGGGGGGGCACGGATGGAAGCGTACATATTTAGGATAAGCTGGAGATAATCTAGATTATTATTTATTTATTGAGATAAATCAGAAATAAATGCGAAAAATTTTATTTAAATAAAATAAAGAGTTTTAAAAATATGAAACTGTATATGATACGGAAGGGAGGGCGAAGGGCGGAAAGAGTAATTTTTGATAAGAGGAACTTAATTTGCTTTATTCATTATTGATTTATTATCAGTAGAAAGCCACAAACGGAACAGAATTTTTAAACTATAGAGATCAACAAAAAATGTTTAAAATCTTTTTATATGTCGGGGGGGGGGGGGGGGGCAGACGGAGGAATGAAACACTAGAAAAAGATTAAGAAGAGCCAGACAAGACTATATTTTTCCAAAAATAATGGTGATTGGACGAAAAAGTCATTATATCGGAAAGATTGCTATGGATTTAAAGGACGACAAACAAGGAACAGCAGTAGTAAGGAAAGCAGAGTACGGGGACAGCCGCAGGCGGCACTGCAGCACCGTGCCGCCGCAGCACGCAGCAACCGTCCCACCGCCGCAGTGCCGCCTGCGCCCACCGTCCCGCCACCGTGCCTCTACCGTCCCCCCTCCTTACCCAGTGCGTCCCCCTCCACGAACGCACCCTAGTGGAAAAAAGGAACATTCTATTATAACAGGATAGGTGATCGACCCTCCCCAATTAAAAATATTATCAATCACATCTCAACTCGGAATCATACTATATGATGAAGATTAAATTTATATTTGAATTTTGAAGAACCATAATTTTAATGAGTATTATTAATTAAGCCAAACACTGGAAAATCTCAGTTTTTAACCATTTTATTTAGATTTCTTCAACTACAAGATGAGATTATCAATTTAACAGAAGAAAGTTAAACATATATTTGAATTTTGCTTGATAGACGTCTTAATGAGTAGTATTAATTAAGTAAAAACAGTAGAAAATATCAAGTTTTTATAGAAAAAGACTGATTTCTTACGATTTTTATCAAATCAAGAGAGAAAACTTAAACGTACATTTCAGTTTTTAAGTGGTTATCATCTTAATGAGTATTTTTGATTAAGCAAAACAGCGAAAAATATAAATTTTTATTTGATTTCTTAAGATTTTCATCAACTACATGAGCAGTGTATCGACTTAAAAGTTGAAAGTTAAACATACATCCCAGTTTTTCAACAGCTATAACCTCAATGAGTATTGATAATTAAGTAAAAAACAATGGAAAATATCAAGTTTTATAGAAAAAAACCAGATTTCTTACGATTTTTTCAACTCAAACTTCAGAATACCAATTTGAGAGAAAAAAACTTAACCATGTATTCCAGTTTTGAACAACCATTTCCTTCACGAGCATTTTTAATTAAGTAAAACAACGGAAAATATTAAATTTAACCAATTTCTTTAGAATTTTTCAACTATAATATCAACTTAAGAAAGGAAACTTAAACATTTATCTTAGTTTTTGAACAGCAATCCCCTTAATGAACATTGTTAATTAAGCAAAAAACAATGGAAAATATAAATTTTAACCGATTTCTTTAGATATAATTTATCTTAGCTTTTGAACAGCAATCCCCTTAATGAACATTGTTAATTAAGCAAAAAAGAATGAAAAATATAAATTTTAGTTGATTTCTTTAGATATTTTCAACTTAAAAACGAAATTTAAGCATACATTTTTAACATTCGAACAACTATTACCGGAACGAATTTTAATAATTAAGCATTTAACAAACGAAAATAGTTTTTTTTTTCTTTTTTTTTTGTTAAGCAAAAAGACCAATTGTATAAACTTTTACAGAAATTAGACATTTTAACATACGTTAAAAAACACTAGTTACATAAGATTTCAAACTTTAGGTGACTAAATCTCAAGATATATTTTTCTCGAAATTTCTAAGATAGTCTAACATTTTCCAATTATACATTCCTCAGAAGTACATATTCGAAATGCTACAAACACTTTACATATCTAAAAAATGTCATTGAAGTAGCTGTATTTAATATTTTTAACACCAATTTTCTAAGATATTCTAACATTTTCCAATTATACATTCCTCAGAAGTATATATTCTAAATGCTACAATCACTTTATATATTGAAAAATATCATTTATCTACTAAGTATTAATCAAAATTATAATATGTTTTCACCCTACAGTTAAAAAATATCTGAATTATCACACAACAGCATTTTTCAAATATGAATATTATTTTAACAGATTAAAAATGCAAAACATACATGTATATAATCTTAAAATTTTGTAATCATTTCATATTTCATACCAAATTATCTGAAATTTCAACCAAATAAGAGCAAATATTGCACTAATTTTTTATCATTAATATTGCTTAGACCTTTTCATCATAACTTTTAGAAATGGTAATTATCCATTTTTGGGTTGATTATCGAAAAACTGTAACTGAAATTACATAAACTCAATGTAAAAAAACCCTGTTCTCACACAATTTCTTAAAATTCAACAAAGAATTGACTATTACTGCAATACTTATCTATATCAATCTCGACTCTCGATAATATATAAGTATTTTATCATTACACACTTACAACTCTTTTCGAACGTTTATGAGAAAATAAGTCAATCAAAGTCTAGTAGTTATCACACCTGTTCCCCAGAAATATGAAACAGTAAAGAAAATTAATAGATATTTAATATTTAATAACCTCATACGTGAAATTACTGTCGAATGAGAATACTAATAATCAATAAAATCAACTGTTGAACAAAAAATAGAACAAATTACCAAAAATTCAAATGTTTTTTCTACAAAACTTACAAAAATTAACGTATGAATAAAAAATTAGAGAAATAACAAAAAAAAAAAAATAATAATGAACATATTTACAAATTTATTAAAAAATCACACCTTTTTCTAGATTACAAACCACAATTTCTTGAAAAATTTAACACCGAATTTGTCAGATATTAATCCTTGTATTACATACACTCAATAAATATTCAAAATTAATCAAAAAAATAATTTTTTAGTCTCATCAATAAGCAGAAATTCTATATTAAAAGAATATTTTCATAGTAATACTTATAAAAATGAGAGTTTACAAACTGATTTTCATAATTTTATCACATTTAAACTTAATTTTTATACATAAAACATTATTTAATCAAATTTTATACTTTCTAATTCAATAAAATTCAATACTTTTTAGTTTTTAAACCAATACCACAATATTTATTTACATCAAACTTGATTCTTTACCTTTTATATTTCAGCATTACACAAGTGAGATAAATACTAACTTGGAACGATTATAGAGTTGAAGTCTATTGATTCTATTCGATTTTCACCTTATACACATTGCTCCTACGAGAAATTTCTTACTGCTATAATCATGTAATGAATTAAAACTAATCTACTCATTTTATTAATCAATTCATCCGATGTTTCATCTTGCACTTCTGATTTACATCCATCAAGGTACTTGAAATACAAATACTACCTTTACAGCCTTAATGATACATAGTGCACATGACTAATCTTTAGTTAGCCCTTCCACAGTATTTTAACATTTCATAACATTTCATTCAATTTTAACATTTCATATTTCAAATAACCTATTTTCGAAACCAAACTATGCGAGTTTTACCACAATGCTTATCACCATAGAATGATTTGTGTTTCACACTTTTCTAAAATTATCAGATATGTACTCCTCAGAGGAAATACTATCATATGAATAAATGAAGAAGAATTAATTTATATTAAATGCACACGAAACTGATTGCAATATACATGTATTTAATAAAAATAAATAAAAAGCGATTATTTATACATTAAACCTTTATTAAATATATATTTCTTTCATTATACAGATGTTTCAACAAGCTGAACCAAAACAGCAGCAAACTTCAGAAATTAATGATCTGAATGATTCATCTCTAGCACATGTAGCGTTAACGAATAATACATCTGTGAGCACTTATATGAGAAATCCTAGAATTCGTATATGAAACGTAATTAGAGTAAATATAAAATAATTTGTTTTACTGCCTACATTTTAACAAATGCCTTTTTACCTATATTGTTGAAGAGAATCCTAATTGTTTGCATTTATTTCTATTACAGATGTGTTCTATTTAATACAAACACTTCTTAAGTAAATGGAATTTAACAGAACATACATAAATCCATACAGGTGAAAAACCTTACACTTGTTAAGATTACCAAATGCGGTTTTCAAGAAGACGTGAGTCAAAAATGCACACATCATCATATAAAGCATCGTCAGTTATATGTAAACTTAATGAAGATATTCAAAAATTAGTCAGACGTTTGAAGAATTTAGAAATAAAGGAAGATATTTTTAGACTATTTATCCATCATATTTTCATAACAGTTACCGCAATATCTCAAATTTAAAATTTGGAAGACATACACACAGCTGAAAAGAAATTTTGTTACCCGCGATTTTTCGAACCAGCGTGAATATATAGATATTATTTTGCAATGTATTCTTTAAATGCTCACATTAAATATTCTTTTATATACATTTATCGTTGTGTTTATTTTTCAATAACCTATTACATTAATGGAATACATAACATTTTAAGTGAAACAACACTTTCACAACTTAAAAAATGCATAAAAACATACAAAATAAGCAGATGTATGAAAAAATATGCAAGTTTAGAGAATAATTTCAAAGTTTTCTAGAAATACTAACAAAAAATATTTACAATATAAAAAAATTACAAAAGTGAAAAGAAAAAACACAAATGTAAAACAAAAAAATCACAAAGTGAAAAACTCACAACAAAGTTTTTTGAAAAAAAAAATTTATAACAAAAATTTTTTTTACAAAAACCAAAACTTCAAAAAATATTTTTACAAAAAAATTTTTTTTTCAAAATAACTTTTTTCAAAAGTAAAAAAAAAAAAAAAAAAAAATCACAACGTTAAAAAAAATGAATAATTTTAGTTAAAAAAGTGAAAAAAAAATGGAAAAAAAAGTTGCAAAAATTTCAAAAAAAGTTATGAAAAAAGTATCAAAAATTTTTTCTTTTTAATAGCAAATGCAATGGTTTCGCCATTGCATACTGTATTAAAAAGAACAAAATTTTTGATACTTTTTCATCATTTTTTTTTGAAATTTTTGCAACTTTTTTTCCATTTTTTTCCCTTTTTTAACTAAAATTTTTCATTTTTTTAACGTTGTGATTTTTTTTTTTTTTGTAAAAACTTATTTTGAAAAAAAAAATTTTGAAAAAAAAATTTTGAAAAAAATGTTTTTGAAAAAAAATTTTTTTGTAAAAATATTTTTTGAAGTTTTGGTTTTTGTAAAAAAAAATTTGTTGTAAATTTTTTTTTCAAAAAACTTTGTTGTGAGTTTTTCATTTTGTGATTTTTTTGTTTTACATTTGTGTTTTTTCTTTTAACTTTTGTAATTTCTTTATATTGTAAATTTTTTTTGTTAGTATTTCTAGAAAACTTTGAAATTATTCTGTAAACTTGCATATTTTTTCATACATCTGCTTATTTTGTATGTTCTTATGCATTTTTTAAGTTGTGAAAGTGTTGTTTCACTTAGAATGTTATGTATTCCATTAATGTAATAGGTTTTAGAAAAATAAACAAAACGATAAATGTATATAAAAGAATATTTAATGTGAGCATTTAAAGAATACATTGCAAAATAATATCTATACATTCACGCTGGTTCGAAAAATCACGGGTAACAAAATTTCTTTTCAGCTGTGTGTATGTCTTCAAAATTTTAAGTTTGAGATATTGTGGTAACTGTTATGAAAATATGATGGATAAATAGTCTAAAAATATCTTCCTTTATTTCTAAATTCTTCAAACGTCTGACTAATTTTTGAATACCTTCACTAAGTTTACATATAACTGATGATGCTTTATATGATGATGTGTGCACTTTTGATTCACGTCTTCTTAAAAACTGCATTTGGTAATCTTCCCAAGTGTAAGGTTTTTCACCTGTATGGATTTTTGTATGTTCTGTTGAATTCCATTTACTTCAGAAGTGTTTGTAGCAAATATAACACATCTGTAATAGAAATAAATGCAAACAATTAGGATTCTCTTCAACAATATAGGTAAAAAGGCATTTGTTAAAGTGTACGCAGTAAGACAAATTATTTTATATTTACTCTAATTACGTTTCATATACGAATTCTAGAATTTCTCATATAAGTACTCACATATGTATTATTCGTTAACGCTAAATGTGCTAGGGATGAATCATTCAGATCATTAATTTCTGAAGTTTGCTGCTGTTTTGGTTCATCTTGTTGAAACATCTGTATAATGAAAGAAATATATATTTTGTAAAGGTTTAATGCATAAATAATCGCTTATTTATTTATTTTTATTAAATACATGTATATTGCAATCAATTTCGTGTACATTTAATATAAATTAATTTTTCTTCATTTATTCATATGATAGTAATTCCTCTGAGGGGTACATATCTGATAATTTTAGAAAAGTGTGAAACACAAATCATTCTATGATGATAAGCATTGTGGTAAAACTCACATAGTTTGGTTTCGAAAATAGGTTATTAGAAATATGAAATGTTAAAATTCAATGAAATGTTAAAATACTGTGGAAGGGCTAACTAAAGATTAGTCATGTACACTATGTATCATTAAGGCTGTAAAGGTAGTATTTTTTGTATTTCAAGTACCTTGATGGATGATAATTCAGACGTGCAAGATGAAATCGGATGAATTGATTAATAAAATGAGTAGATTAGTTTTAATACATTACATGATTATAGCAGTAAGAAATTTCGCGTAGGAGCAATGTGTATAAGGTGAAAATCGAATAGAATCAATAGACTTCAAGGGAATGCTGAAATCTGCCCCCAGTATATCTGCCCCCGTCCGCCATTTTGACCTTTACATTAGAAGGGGGTAGATATCCAGCGCTGCAGCATTTCACTTTCTACGAGGGCCTGATATCTGCCCCCAGTATATCTTCCCCCGTCCGCCATTTTGAGCTCTGCATTAGAAGGGGGAAGATATCCAGTGCTGCAGAATTTCACTTTCTATGAGAGCCTGATATCTACCCCCAGTATATCTGCCCCCGTCCGCCATTTTGACCTCTGCATTAGATGGGGGTAGATATCCAGTGCTGCAACATTTCACTTTCTACGAGGGCCTGATATCTGCCCCCGTCCGCCATTTTGAGCTCTGCATTAGAAGGGGGAAGATATCCAGTGCTGCAGAATTTCACTTTCTACGAAAGCCTGATATCTACCCCCAGTATATCTGCCCCCGTACTTCATTTTGATATCACAGTAGAGGGGACATACATGGAGTGCTAGAATATTTTTTAGGTTCATCGAGAAGCCAAGAATCCTGGCTATATATCCTTTCTGCGTATAGTTTTTATTGTTTCCGCTAATAATCATACGGTTTATTTATCTAGAAATTTGTAGACGACACCGTAAAATGTAACTCTAAAATTATATAATATATATGAGGACGGAACCTTCAAAACGCACTTTATCGACATTTTTAAAAATGAATTTTCTGTATGAACCTATTCTATTAATAAATCTGCGTAAAAGGAAAAAAATCTGTAATTTCAGAGCAGGGCGCGAATCATTTGCCAACCTGCGAATCATGTCAGGGGTGGACTCCGATTTTTTTTTTTTTTTTTTTTTTGGGGGGGGGGGGGCTAACATCTTTTAGCAATTATTAATGCAGTAATTAAGCAAACTAAATACTTTAAAAACTGATAAAATGGATCTGTCTATAAAGGAACCCGATTAAAGCGAAACCTCTTTAAAATGGAGTTTTCCTAAATGGAAAATATTCGTGATCACCGGAAAATAATTAAGAGCGGTGTACCTCCGAACCCTGTATTTCCCAAATTATGAATTCATGAAAATTTCATCTTCTGAAGCATTTTTTGTGAATTTTTGAATCTACATAAGAAGATGTACACGATTAATTAAGAGGCTACTTCAGTCAAGCGAAAAGGCCCGTTCGATAATGCTAATCCTGTGGAAGAAATTAAAAATATATATATCTCGTTTGAATTTACAAGTTTTTAAATGATTTTTTTCATTGAATATTAGAGATTTTTTCGATTTTATTTACAGATAATTTTAGTGAAAACACTTTTATTTTCGGAACCGGTTTCGAAAGTGAAAGCATATTCATGAGAAAAAAACATATAATCAAAATCGAAAAAGTAAGAAACGGCCTGCATACAGATCATCTAAGAAAAAATATTAAAAATATTGAAATTCAATCGAGATATCTTTATAAATCTTTTCCATTGGATTAGCATAAGCTAGCGGGTCTTTTCTCATGACTGAAGTTCCTCTTAATAAAATTTAAAAGAGTTTTGACAGTTAAAATTAATTAATTAAACATTGGTTTTAGAAATTTTATGCAATATTTATAACTGCACTCAAATTTTTTATTTTAAATACTTTTTTAGATTTTTATTGAATTACAAAATGTACAAACATAATGGTCTTACTCTAGAATTATAAAATGATACTTAATTGAAAATTTCCCCCCACAATCTTTCAACGCTAAGAAAGCTGAGAAATGCAAATGAAAAACGAATCGTCCTTTTAAAAATATTTTTGTTTGTTCAACCAATTATGCTCTTGAGATAAGATGAAGTAAAGTAGTATTTAGAACGCATTCTAAAATGTATTACTACTAATCGACTATTACATGCATTTTAAAACAAATTATTTTAAAAGTGCTTTAAAGTGACGTCGGGACATAAAGGGATAAGAAAGCCTACTTAAAACTGAACTTTTCTCCATTCCATAAGATTTAGTCTTAGGTTGTTGTTATGATTAATGTAAAATATAGATAGCATTCTTCAATTCATTAAAAAATAATAATAACTTGATTTATTTATCAATAAAGAAAACTGATGGATAGCACATGCGCATTATTTTCTTGGATTCTCATTGCTGTTTTGACATTATTGAACATATTTTGGAAAATGCCATAAGTAAAATTATTCTTGATTCCGTTTAAAATCCATATGATGAGTAAAATGTATTAATTAAAGTTAAAACAACTTTCAAACAGCCGATAACCTGACAGAAGCAAACAAAATAAAATTATGCATTGGACATTGATTTAAATTCTATTTTTCCATTCAGAAATAATTTAAAGAGAACGCAACTTTGATTACACAGTATTTCAGTGAAGAGCAAATATTAGCTTTCTAAACAACATTTAAAGTTTCCTTAGAATAGATATAAATATAAATCGAATATAATTATATATTCCTAAAATTATTAATTTCATAATGCAGAAACTTATTATTATATTTAAAAAACACTTTAATATATTAATTCCACAGGTTTGATTTTTTGTAACTGATTGTATTTGTAATTTAGTTTTATCAATTGTTTTCCGATGAATTTTTAGATTATTTTAAAGTGATGGCTGTTTTAAACACGATTCAATTCAGTGATGATGTTGTTTCTCGTTAAAACTAACTTTGCCTGACCTTATTTCATTAATAATATGAATTATAAAATTAGTCATTTAGCAATTCGCTATAATTAAATTTAAAATTCTGCATGTGATTATATCATTTCAAGTATAAATCAATTATTATAAACATATATCCATTCATCCTGTATAAGATCATTGCTTTTAAATTATCACGAAGTGACCGACGAAACAAGTGGCAGCTACTTAGTTCATCTGGATACCATTTCCCCCATCTGGTAGGTAAACAGAAAAAAGTGACATAAACTATAAAAGCGGAGAAAAGTGACACGGAAAAAAGTTTACGGAAAAAAAGTTACAGGAAAAAAAGTGACAAGGAATTGATTTTGGGGATTCATTGATCAGACGGAGGCTCTTAATTTAGGTAAATGGGTTTTTCATACTGAATTAACGGTTTTGGTCCAATTTTTGGATATACGCCCATATTGAAAAGACGCTTTCCTTATTAATCATTTAATAAATTTTTGAAGGATTTTAGAAGGATTGAATTATTTAGAAGGATTAATTAAATTTGAATTTACAGGGATTTTGTGCAATATTTATAACCCACTCAAATCTTTTATTTTAAATTGTTTTCTTCGTATTTTGTAGAATTATAAAATGTACAAATATGGTGTTCTTACAATATAAATGTAGAAATACAGTCGGCTCTCGTTAATTCGAACTTACTGGGACCATAAGAAATTTTTCGAATTATGGTAAGTATGACAGAAAAACATAATTAAAAGAGTTCTTTTACAAAGGAATTATAGTATTTTCTAAATTCATTTCAGCTGTTCAAGTTAGAATGTGACTTAATATTAAATTAAAATACATAAATACATAAACCAATTAAGGAATTAGGAACAATCGCAATGGAAGAAGAGGTGGATGTGTCATTTACAGACATACGGACAGGCCCGACTAACAAGTTTCTATGCCCTGGGCACTTTCAAATTTTCGTGCCCCCGTAGATTAGTTAATTTACTGGTAGTAGTTTTTTCACACATTATACACTTATCCGAAAAAAAGTTTCCTCGAAAATTGAAAAACAATTCCATAAATAAAAATTAAGAAAGAAATTCTACTATTTATTGAAACGTGCTTTTAAACATAAATTGATGTATACTTTTGTCATTTTAATGAATTAATATCACTTTTCGTTCCGCAATTATGATTTTTATGATATAAATTTAGATGAAATAGGAAATGTTTTGTATTCCACAGAAATTTCGTTCCCAGGGCATAGAACTCGAGTGCCCGTGCGATAGTCAGGGTTTGCATACGGATAATTAGAAAGCGGATATCAAATGGATGGGATTATGTGTATACTAATTCAGAACAATTTTTACTAAAATGAAAGAAATCAAGTTATTTCAAGGATCTGGAGTTTAAAAAAAAGGAAAAATGAAAAATTGGAGTTCCCGTTAGTTTGAATTAAATGATGTCAAGAGAAAATGAGTTCAAATTAACTGAAAATTTTAACATTATTCTGCCATTGAAAATTTCGGAACTTAACGTTTAGTTCGAATTAAGTGAAGATTCGATTTATCCGATTTTGAATTAACGAGAGCCGACTGTATTTTCGAATTGAAAAATCCCCATCCCCCTCCCTCAGCGCCAATAAAGCTGAAAAAATACAAAGGGAAAATAAATTATACTTTTAAAAATATATTTGTTTTGTGTAACTAATAATGCTTTTGGAACAAAATAAAGTAATGTATCTGTAACTCATTCTAAACAGTATTACAACTAATTGACGTATTAAAAGAATTTTATAATGAATAATTTTAATGGACTTATAAGTACCGTCCGTAGATAAAGGGTTAATCGAAGATTATAAAAACCATTAATAAATTAGTGAACCAATTTTATAAGATAGTTTGTGATTTTTTGTGTGAATGGTTATTTTCGAGATTGTCAAAATTACACACTCTCTGAAAATTTTACAAACTTCGACTTTCAGAAATTCTCAAAAGAAATATTTAAAAACAAATCATGGGGAAAATGTTATTTTGTACAGAGGAAATGGTATTTCAAAACAATATTTCCCTGTAAAAAGGCAGGGCCCGATTAAGCTCTGATGCTATGGGAAGCACAGTGTCATTTCGGGGCCCCTCTTTCATTTGTGAAGAATTTACATTCGAGATACCTGGAAATTCACCACTGCTACAAATATTATTCAAAAGAATGGCTCACTTGATTTCATATGTATTTCATTAATCAATATTTCCCTCCCCCCTTTTTTTTCTTTTTATATTAAAATTGAATACAATCAAGCAAAATATGCTAAAAGAGATTAGCATGGGGCTAATATAAAAAATATAATTGGATGAAAAGATTGAATTAAAAATGTATGCACAACATAAAGTGTCAATATTTTGATATACTTCTTTCAATAACGGCAATAGCTTTTTTTTTTTTTTTTTTTTTTTTTTTTTTTTGTACATATAAGCTAAATTTAACAATTCTAAAATTCAATATGTAAAATAAAAATTTATCTAAAATAATGTACAAAAACTGATCTTTTACATGAAAAATTAATTTGTTATTTGCATTTACGAAGCACTTAAATAATACAAATTATATATATATGCATATATGCATAATTAATAATTTGAAAAGAAATTAGGTAAAATTTTAGAATTAAGTTAATTCCATGCAAAATTCAGGGCCCCCTGTGTTCTCAATTTTGGGCCCCTTCAAAACTTTCTAAGGGAAGCATGTACTTCTCGTGCCTATTCGGTAATCAGTAAATCGGAACTCCCTAGGAGACCCCAATTAGCGCGGGCCGTGCCCTAACTGTCGCATCGTTTGTCCGATATTTGAGTCGGTCTAGCTGCCAGTATCAGATAGACCCGTTGTAGTCCACAGGCTCTTTGGCCTGAAGGCATGGGTATGGCAATCCGTGGTCAAAGAAGGGTTCTTTCTGAATTTCTTAGGAAAACAGGAAGTGCCTGGCTGTTTGTAAAAAGAATGATGAATGAAGTGACAGATTTAGATTAGTAATCACCTCAGTACAAAACAAGAAGAGATAATATTTGTCTTGTTCTATGTTCTATGCAGGGATTCTTTTAGTAATGGTTCTTATGCAGGGATTCTTTTACCAATGGTTCTATGTCTTGGGTGAAAATATTCTCACAACAATTCTGGGAAACATTTTTCCAGTTAACTTGTGAATAATAATTAAAAAAATGTGTGCAAGTTCAGATTTGTAATATTATGTAATCTCTATAGTTGTTTGATACGGTGCGGGCCCCATCTTGTTCCCAGTGCCCTTGCCCTTGGGCAGTTTCCCACTGTGCCCCCCCCCCCTCTAACCGGCCCTGTGGCCATTTAAAACTAAAAAACTAAAACATAAAAATGAAGTACAAAAAATGAAAAAAATAAGCGTTTTTTATGTGTTTGAACTTTATAAAAAAAGGGTCGGAGATTTTTTTCTTTCGTTCATATCTTAAAAAATGGCTGAGGTGTGGCAATTTGAATTTCTAGTGTGCACGGCCGGTAACAGGTTTCACGGGCTCCTGGGCAGACTAAACATACGGCCCCCCTCCTACAATTAAACATATGGAAATTTGCCGCTTATTTGAATCACTGTACTATTGAATAAGTACTTTTTTTAATTAAGAAAACAACGTTTGTCATTTGTTTAATCAGCGCCGTCTTCTTTAATCGAATCAAATTCTGCTTTACAAACAGTGTTAATATAAAAGGTAAACTTTTTACAAGCTTGACAATCCTAATACTTTTTATACATTTGTAAACGAAAATTTCGGCTAATTTTAGTCAAATTTAAGGAATTAAGAAATATGTCCCTATAAACATAATGCATCTTAGATTTTGATTATAATCAATTGCTAGTTGGCGAGCAATCTCTCTTATGTCCTTAAAATTGTTTTTAAGCACAAATTTTGGCTGCAATCATAGTTAAATAATTTTTTCGGTTATTAATGTCAAAGCTCATATTTAAAATGAAAATGTTGCTAAAATGTATAAAAATTGCAATATTTTTAGGATGATTAGTACTAATGTTAAAAAATATTCAGGGTGCAATATAAAGTTATATATTTATAATTTTAATAATTCTTGAGCGAGTGGATTCCAATTTCATATCCAAAGCTAAAATTTGCTCAAGACTCAAAATTTAAAGTAAAACCATGTTTTAGCTTGGAATATTTACGATTCTTTATCGAAATCTAGAAATATTTCCCTCAAACTAATAAAATTTTAAGGAAACATTTTCCAATTACATTACTATTTTTATTTTCCTCGATAAAAATGAATGCGTGGAAGATTCTTTTTTTTCTTCCTATAACTAATTTGCAAAGACATACAACTTAACAACTTATAAACTTAACAACAATAAATAACAACATATAAATACACTGGTGCTTAACAACATATAAATAGTAGGTGTCTCGCCTAGCTTTAGTCGGGATCAAAATATTAGCTTTAAAAACACCTGAAATAAAACCGTTCATTAATTTGAACAACTTTATATTTTTAAACGGAAATCTAGTATAAAAAGCTTGCAGAAGCATTCTTCTGTTTTTCTTTTTTATCGACTACCAATAAATACATTTAAATTATTTTAAAAGATATTTATTATTGTCTAAACGATTTAAAAATTTTATGAAATACAAATGTGGTGATTTCAAACTCCGTGTTTAATTTTCATGCAAAAAGGCTGATATTTAGTGGTAAAAGTGCTGCACATCAAGAGCAATACTGACATGCGTAATTTACGATTTAAGCAAATAACTAGAAAAAGCCCCTACCGCCTCAAAATATAGCCGTAAGGTATATTTGAAAGTTAATTACTAATTTTTAAAAAAAGGAAATCAAGATTAGAAATAAACGCATTTTCATCTAGCCG
This sequence comes from Maratus speculifer, assembly GCA_964019185.1. Classification (NCBI taxonomy): domain Eukaryota; kingdom Metazoa; phylum Arthropoda; class Arachnida; order Araneae; family Salticidae; genus Maratus; species Maratus speculifer. The sequence goes on from OZ025298.1 coordinate 71,270,339, forward strand.
CTTTTGATGAGTTTTTAATTCAATTTTCAGTAAGCGCCTTTTTAATCAGAATTATGTTACTCTGACTTCTTTTCTTCTCTAACCTCCTCTCCCTTTATGATTCTTTTTTTGTTAGACTTGGTCCCATGAACAACTTGTCTATATAAAAGTTGTAGATAATATTAAGAAGATTTATAATAAATTTAATTGCATTTAATATCTTGTAAACCGACGAAGATATGATTTTTTGTTTTATTTTAATCCTTTTAAGGACGTCTTTTGCAGTCTGGAAACGGTTAATCTGAAGATTCAAACTGACAAACGGTAGCAGTAAATTTTTATTGCAATTTTGATCGCATAATATGCATGACGAAAAGTTTTCGATTATTTTTAAATCAGTTTGTTCAAAAATCGCAGTTTGAATGAATTATTTGACCAGTTTCTGAGCAGAAAAGCCTTGCCCATGAAAGGGTTAAAACATTATTTTGATATATATATATTTGAGCCCATTTTTAACGATGTCAAAAATCTGTCATAGATAAATTTTTAGAACTTTTCTTAGAAGTAATAATAACCGTAATTGATTTTATGTACATCACAATTGTGAAATTATGGGTTTTTTCTGTTTTCACAAATCCCTTCCCCATTTCTAACCTCCTTGGTCTGATTTTGGCCATTAACGAACATGACCGAGATTTTCTTCTCCTTTATTTTATGTATGAGGTTGCAAGAGATTTATGCAAAATTGTAGAAATTACGTGGATATATACAGGAGTGCAAAAATCTAGGCGCCAGCGGCTCTCATCGCTAAAAGAAAAAAGCTTTCCTCATTGAAACTTCAATAGCACTTATGTTGAAAAATGATATGCAATCGAAGATATAATAATAATAATAATAATAAAATAGTAATAACAATAATAACTTTTTTCTGCGTTTCTAATCAGAGTTTTTTAAGTGTAGTATTTTCAAAAAGCATAATTATGTGAAAACGCAGAAGTTTAAATTATTTTGAAACCCATTCCCATCAATTCGATATTTAAAAAGAAAAAAATCTTTGAAAAATCTACTTAAGCCTTATTTACCAGAGTAAAAAGTTCCTTAGACTGCTAATGTACAAAACTTCTTTGTATTGTAGGACTTTTAGAAGAGGTGTCTACAAGCATTCTCACGTTGAACTCTTTTTAAAAGGGGTATTCAAATGCTGAAATTTAATATCCTGCGTTGAGGAGCATTGCATGAGGGAATGGGTGCAGAAGAATTAGAGGGACATTTTTGTTGAGCTTTTTTTGTCAATCTCAGGGACTGATCATTGTTCGTTTTTACCTGTCTCTCCAACATAGATCAATAAAAGGACTAGCCCTGTGAAAAGAAAAAAAATCTTACTAACTCGTGTATAAGTCGACCGACTCCTATTTTTAACTCCCAAATTTTGTGTAAAATTCTTCGACATTTACACTAGTATATACGGTATAAATAAATAAATAAATATGAACAGATAAATATTTATATAAAGTTTTAAACTGGGGGGGGGGGGGGGGCTTTGGATTCTATTACTCATGATGGGCATGGATCTGCAAAAAGTTTTCAGAAATTTCAACATAGGGGAAAATATAATAGGTATAGTATTCTTTACGAAATCTACCTATAAAAAATCCTGAAGAGATGTCTGGAAACGAATTTGCCTGAAAGGTTAAATGTCAATATCGTTTAAAATTGAAAAAAAATCTTCTTACGCGTGTGTGATTTGTCTTTTCGTATTTAGATTTTAAATTCTGGGTGAAAAATTTTAAGTATTTCAAAAATAAATAAATAAATAAATAATACAAAATGTGAGTTTCAAAAAATTATTATTTTTTTAATAGATTGTCATTTTCAGAGAGAAAATTGAACGTAGATATGCTGCTTTGGTACCTTTATTTTTTTTATGTTTTTGATTTCAATATTTATGATGTCAATTTTTAAACATCGCAGGAAAAAAAATCACAAACGGAATCGACGACGGAAATTAGTGCATTAGTTAATGAGATAAAACTGTCGTATAAATCGTAAAAATGCAGCAGAGCAACGCCACCTGTTGAGCGATTTGAACCAAAAACTAATCAACATCAATCTATATCAGGGACTACCAGGATAATAAATTTTCATTAAATTCCGTGTATTTGTTCCTGAGATGGAGTTGTTGCAAAAATCGTGAAAAATGCAGCTTAGCAGCTCCACCTATTGAGCGATTTACACCAAAACTAATTAGCGTCAATATATATGAATGACTACCTGAAGTAAACTTTTATTAAATTCCGTGCATTAAGGGTGGATTTGAAAAAATATGTTCCCACTCTCAACAGCTCGAAATTTTCTGATACATTTTCAGACTCATTTTTAAAAGTAGAAACATGAAATTTGCTAAGATGATTTTTGAAGATGCCGTGTGATTTAATTTTCCCCTCAATTCATTAGAATTGGATTTATAAACAATTATTTTCTCACTCTGATCTTTTATTTTTATTTTATTTTATTTTATTTTTGTTTTGTTTTTTTTGTTTTAGATCTTCCGCTTCAAAAACTTCGGTTCAAAACGTCATCTTTGACAGCCTTTCTTTTTTTTTTTTTTTTTTTCTCTTTTTGCAATATTTTCTCCATTTATCAAAAACTCAATAAGCACGGCACATTGTGTACTTTCTTAATAATAGAATTTGCCAGTTTGATGCACTTGAGAGCAAAAAGGAATTTAAAAATAAATCGGAATATAAGAAATTTGGTTTGGAATACACCCTTAATTCTTGAGACAGAACGATAGCAAAAATTGTGAAAGATACAGCATAGCAGCGCCACTTCTTGAAACATTTACACTAAAATGTAAACAAACATCAGTTCATATCAAGGACTAACTGAATCGGAAGTTTGATGGAAATATGCGTATCAGTTATCAAGATATAGCTGTTGAGTAAATCGTAAAAAATGCAACATAGCAGCGCAACTTATTGATCGATTTTACACCAAAAACTAATTACCACCCCAGCAAACACAGAACTAACAGATTGGTACAAAAATGATATCTTCCGACAAGTACTAGAGGTGTTATTTCGATAACAGCGATTCGTAACCTAAAAGTATCGATTCTGTCCTTTCCTTCGATATCTTTGGCGATACTTTCATGCGTTGTCATGATGACGCCAGAAATATGGCACCACGGCGAAAATCGGCGATGTAGATGATACGTGTTTGATACAAATACGTAGGAATTCCGACACTTCTGACATAAAAATGATAAAATAAGGGCACAAATTTGATATTGCTGATATCCAATGGGAATCATTTTAACGTTTTTTTTTAATGCCCATATGATAACATTTTGTGCCAATCTAATGACACTTTATACACATGTCGGCGGATACTTTTAATAGAATTTTTTTTTTTTTTTTTTTTTGTAGTATATATACTATTTAAATCCTTTGAGGGCTAAATCACTTCCATTGCTAATATGTTGAAATGAATGATACTGGAATTTACATGTATATTTGTAAAGAAGAAAAAACTAAATTTTACATACATCAAACTATTTTTTTAATCAAAATTCTGGTAACATTTGTAAATTAAAATTAATTAGTTCCATAAATATACAACCGCCTTTGAAAGAGTAAAAAAAAAATATTCCAGTTATATAATAGGAGAATGATTTAAAAAAAAAAAAAAAAACTTGGTACAATCAAAGTTATTTTTAAGACCTTTTCTCAAGTTTCAAAATCATAAATTGTTGGAAGATTTTCTCTAAATTTTATAATAAGGAAATCAAGCTTGCGTTGTTTTATTGTGGAAAATTAGGACTGAAGAATTTTTTCTTCTATATTTTGCAATTAGCACATTTTGTAACGCTGTATTTAACTTTACTTAAATTTTATACAGAATCTCTGTGTACTGCTTAGAGAATCTTTTAACATAAATATTTTCTTTATTCAGTTTCATACGTGTATTTTATTTTTATGAAGTTTCATACTATTGATCGTATTAAAAAACTTTTCTAAAATCCACTCTTAACTGATCAGGAAAAAATGCATCTAACACATAATACAATAGGTTTTTTTTTTTTTTTTCATATATTACGGATGTTATCCTTCACTTTTTATTGTACATTTGCCTGAAATTCCAATTTAGAGAAAAGAAAAAACATTCCAAAGAAAAAAATATTTTTGAAAAAAGTTTCTTTTTTAAAAGTATTTTAACTGTCTTAATTATGAAGGATAAAAAAATATTCTAATTTTTGCTCAACTATTCAATAGCACCTTTTTTACAATAAAAATGTTTTATCCCCCCCCCCCCCCTTACAATAGCATTTCAATTAAGATCCAAGTGTAGTACCTTGAAAAAAAAAAATCAAACATTGCTTCAAAGAAGCAAACATTTTTCTAATATAAATGCATATGCATGGAAGGGGGGGGGGGATTTTCTCTTAACTTTTCTAACTAATCATGAAGTATAAAAAGGGGTGCAAAAATCTAGGCATAAGTGGGTAGTCTCTTGCCACTAAAATTATTCAAAAAATTTCTTTGCTGAAAATTTTTATGACATTATTAATTATTATTTTAATAACATTCTAGCAAGAATTTTGCACAAAATATTAGCCAAAATATATATAAATCAATTTAGTGGTGAGAGACTGCCCGACGGTGCTTAGATTTTCTGCACCCCTCATAAAATATATTCAAATTTTTATTCAATGGCCAAATTGCTTTTGTCTATAAGTAAAAGATTTATAATTAATACAAATTATTATTATTAGTGGTGAAATTAGCATTAAATAAAAAGTTTATTTTTACTAGATATTTTATTGCTTTTTCCTCTTATGGCATTATTGTCTTGCAGTAATCCCTACATAATAGAAGTATAAAAAGTTTTCTTATTACTTAGTAATTTAAATATTATCAGATGTTAACACATATCCTAATCCCCTCCCCCCCTCTCCACACACACACACTTGAGTAAGAAAGTACTTTTGAGATAACATTTTTTCATTTAAAAACTTCCATTTTATTATTGATTTTTTTTTTTTTTTTTTTTTTTTTTTTCTCTCATCACATTCAATATTTTTGGACTCCAAAAAAGTTTCAGTGACTAATTAACAACATTTTGTCTTTGAGATGCGTAAACCATTTAAATAGTAAAAAAATATATAAATAAAATTTCAACAATACAAATTTTGGAATGAAGGGGGGGTGGGGATAAATGGAATAATTTATGCTTCATAAATTTTCATATTGAGAGACTTTAGTACAACTGAAAATTTTGTATGAAATATAATTAAATTAAAAATGTACAAACTATTTCAAATAGAATACTAATAATAATGTATACACACACCAAATACATTTTATCTCAAATCATAGGTGAGACATTAAAAAAAAATTCCTTCATCCCCCCCCCCCCTTCTTGTTTGCGATAAACTTTATGAGTCTTTTTTTTCAAATCATATGTCAATTCTTCTCTATGTTTCATCTGAAAATACCTACCATGTTAAGATAGCTGAAATAAATAAACACAGACAATATAGAACAGTGCTAGTGTTAGTGCTACAATATTTATTAACTACAATTTTTGCTTACAGAATACAAATTATATAAATTTAATATTTTTTAACAAAGATTTTCCTTTAATTTTTTTAAAGATGAGATTTAGCAATACAATATTTCATATCGACATTTATGCTCTTTTATAATACATTTTCTTCAAAATTCAGAAACTGGCTCAGAAGTCCTCAATCCTTTACTCTCAATACTGGTATACTTCAAACCCAGATTCCTTCCAAGTTGGGTGCTCCAAGTATCTGATAATTTCTCCACCTATTTAAACAACATAAAATAACATTTTAAAAAGATCAAAAATTGTTATTGGTAGACACAAAATCAGATTATTAAAAACGTAGAAATATAATAAAATAATTGACTTTCACACCTTGAGAACAAGTAAATTACACATACATAGCATTAACACTAAATATATAAGGAATTTTATTCAATATATATAAAAATATTTTATACTAGGATTTTTATTTAAGACCAACTTATTTTTATGTGATTTAACCATTAGACAGCATTTTCCATGGATTATATTTTCATTGTATAGAAGAGAATCAACAGTTTATTGAAATTCTAATGCAGAGATTGGCAAGTAATTTTAAATGGGTTCTGAAAATTTTTATTGAGATCCAAAGAACAAAACACATAAGTACTACCTACTTATATTTTATTATTATTATTATAGATATACACACATGTAATAGAAAAGTCATGCATTAGTTCTGAACAATTACTAGATACATAGGTATAAGGTCTAAAAATGTTCTCATCACAAAATAGAAAAGGCATTCTTAAGGCATCTGTTGAAAAATTAATGCGAAGAATTACACTTGCTTTCTTGAGCCAGATTTTTATAGTTTTGTTCATGTGGTGAATAAATAATGGAAAAAGTATCTTGAAGGTGGGCATCCATTAATCTCAAAACAATATTTGTTTATCAAAAAATTAATATTTTGAACAAAGATTTTTTACATACATATGAAGACATGAAGAGTCAAAAACAGTAACCAGGTAAATAGCTAGTTTTTTGCAATTTTCATACATTACTGAAACATTATTACCCCAAAACTCTTAAGAGGATGTATTTTTATACACTGGTAGGGAAATATTTTCATTTGAAGTTTTTCAGGATTGAACAACTTTACAACCATCTATTTTGCAACTGGAATAACTAAGATGACAAAGAATTGAGACAACTTAATTATCTCTGGAAAGTTTTGGAATCTTGCTTCAAAATTCCTTTACAAACTGTCATAAAATTTTAAGAACACTACAGTGTGTATTTCGGAATTCTTACAGTATGTATTGTTCGAAAATGAATAAATACTTCATTTGCAATATCTCCCCCCCCCCCAAAAAAAAAAAAAATAAATAAATCCAGTTTGTTACAAAAAGCAGACACATTTACATCAGATCACACATTAATTTCCCATGTCCCTGTAACTGGATGTTAAGTGCGCCTCTCTACTGGAGAGTTAGGATTTATTCAACATTTTTCAAAAGAATAGAAATCAACAGCACAATCAATACTTTCCCATAAAATATTATGACATGACATTTAAAAGAATCAAAATCATACATAAACCAAAAGAGCCCTTAAGAATTAAACTAAATAATTAACTATACCAGTTTTTCTCAACCTTTTTCAGGCCATGCCCCACCAAATCATATCTAAAACACTGATGGCCCCCCTCCCCTCTCACTGAAAAATAATTCTTATTATATAAAAATTGAGCTGTTATTCCATTTAAAGTAGTTATAAAAAAAAAAAAATACCCATTTAAAAATGTAATGGAAAAGAAAACAAACAAGTAAAAGAAAGGTCATGAAAAAATGAACATAAACGAAAGAAATGTGTTCAGGAAGCAATCGTTAATAATATAGACCAGGAAGCGGCTGCACAATCCATCACCTCATAGAATTGATTGTTGAAGTTTCAGCATTAGACAAAACTTGATTTGTATATTAAAATGCAACTGGTCTGCCAAATCATATCTTGGTGGAATCCACTAAAGACCTGATTTTAGTGATTGATCGTTAAGTGCTTTACTGCAGTCAAAAGTATGAAAATGTAAAAGACTGCTAGCAAGAAAACAAATGGTAAATCTACTAGTCAACCACTAAAATCAGGTTTGTTAAGATATGACTTGGTAGACCAGTTGCATTTTGATATGCGAATCAAGTTTTAGCTAGCTCATGAATTTCAGTCATCAACTCGATAAGGTGGTGGTTTGTGCAGCCGCTTCTAGATCTAGTACAGTCCTCCCCATTTAATCGGGTAACGGATAATCGAATACCCCGCTTATTCGAATAAAATCCTCCGGAACCGAATTTAATCCCATTGGGCTAATGTTATTTTTCCCCGCTTAACCGAATACTTTTCACGAAATGTCCTCGCTTAATCGAATAACAAATGAGTAAGACAATTTGAAAAATGGGCGTGAAAAACATGTTTCAATTGGAATTTCCTTCACACTTTTTGTCATTTTCGGTTGTTACACAGAAAACAAATTTCCAGAACTCCCAGCATGGATTTCGCCTGGCAGGTGTATAAGTATTGGTCAAGGGAGTTCCCTTCCTTGTTCATTTTTTCGAATTAATTTAAAAAATGGTGGCATAAATTGGACAGGAATTTCGATCAATTTTGTATTTTGTTTACTTTCATTTGTCAAAAGCAATTTTTTTCGCTTTTTCGATTTTTTTACAATTATTTTTAATGGAGACACTTTCATTTTCAAAACCGGTCCCGAAACAAAAATCATCCTCATTAAAAATATCCGCGATAAAAATGGAAAAAGTTAAAAACGACGACGCTTTTTGTACAAATTGATCTCAGCTATCCATTGCAAAAAAAGATTATTTAAAAATATTGAAATGCAAAAGAGATATCTTTATAAATTTTTCTATAGCATTAGCATAAATCCTCGAAGTAACCCTTCAATAATAATGTGTTGTCATTTAGAGGTTCAGGATGATAATTATGATACCATTCGAAAAAAAATCTCGATCATTATTTACTCTAAAATTTCACATAAACCGTTTTCATCTATTTTTTTAAACCTGTATAAATTACGTAAATTAAATTTTAATAACGAAATTTGGATCCAATTCACATGATCTGAATTAAATGCAATGTAAACAAAATGCATGTTGAACTATTGCGTATTTACATGCCATTTTGTTTTTATATTAGTTTGTATTATTCTATTAAAGTTTTTAACGATTTTCTTACTCTGGTAACTAAATATACTATATTTAATAATTATGTCATTTTATTGCATCTTAAATATTACATTTATATGCCTCCCCGTTTAATCAAATACCCCGCTTAATCGAATATTTTTTCTGGAACCGTCGATATTCGTTTATGCGGGGACGACTGTAAGAGTAATAATAATAATATGCAGCAATGAAAAGAAAAACAAATTAGATCTTCAAATATTTAATAGTGAACTTTGATACACAAAAATAACTTTAACTGGATGTTTCTTGATTTTGTACCTGTCATTTTAATTGCTGATAGTAAAAGTAAATAAATAAATAAAATATATAATAAAATAAATTCAAATTATAACATTTAAGATGAATAGAATAAAATTGAGATTTTTGTGCTTGATGTTGGCTGCAAAGAGATTTTATATCAGGCACTAATTTTGTCAGCTTTTATCTCAAATCCCTCGTTTAGTGATGTCTAGTCGATTTCTTTATTTTAGTAGTAAATCGTTTACTGCTCAAGCCACATTCAGCAAGGTATGAAGATGGGAAGGGTAACAATATTTTTCTTGCAAATTGTGTTGAATTAGGCTATTTAGTTTCAGTCTCAGCACAAAGCCACACCATATTGCCTTTTATGTTGAAAAGAGTTTTAATTGACTCATCGTTTTGAATATCAGCGATTTCTTCTCTGTATGGCGTTGAAACATTAGATAAATCAACTAACATTGGCTGGATGACCCATGATGGAAAATCCATTTGCTTTAAATCAATGAATCTATCATTCATATCAGAGGCCAACATTTTCAGATGATTAACAATGGCAGTTATAGCGGTGTCTGTTACCTCGCATTTTTTAAACCAGAAAAATAGGTCAAACTTTCTCTCTGAAATATGTTTGTCAAACCTCAGCAGACGCAAAAAAACCCCAAATATTTTCACTTTTGCATTAACAAGTGTTTTGTTTTCTCCTTGAAATTGTTTATGTATTAAACTTTTCAAAGATATCTGCTAAATAACTAACATATGCTTTTCCATCAACCATCAACAGTTTGTAGGGCCTTAATGTCAGGCTTTTCATTTAAAAATTCACCAAGAACATCGAACAACTCCTTGAATCTTTTTAAATTATTCCCTTTTGAGAGCCATCTTAATCGCACTTTTTTTTGTTGTTCTTTGCAACAGGGTTGGGTAGATTATTTTTTTGAAAAATAAAAAATGATCTTGAATTCGGAATCCTCGAGGTTGGAAGGATTCCGGATTTTGGACTCCTCAAACACAATGGGGTGCTGCAGCAACGATTCACTAGCAAACTATTTCCCGATATTTTATTATTAGATTTTTTTTTTTTAGGTCTTGCATATAGGTTGATCCCCCCCCCCCCTTGAAGTTCTTTTTTTGTCTAAAATTTCTCGACTTATATGCGAGTATATACGGTAATCTTATTTACTTTACCCTAAACAGCGAAGTGCTCAACAGCATCTATCCTGATCATGATGTCACCCTAAAGTGGGAACCCCAGTATTCAGTTGTAATATAACTAGCTAATTATCCACACTGTAAGGATGAAAGTTTGCATAAAACTTGTGCAGCCAGAAATCAGACTTTCAACATATAGTTATTGAATCTTAAGAATTGAATAACAGTGCCTTCTACCTACAAGTAACACTCTGCTTTTTTAAAAAATCTAGGACAATTCTGTTTTCAGAAATGTTTCTGTGAATGTAGCCTAGAATTTTTCTAAATTTTAGTCACCAGAAAAAATTTCCCCTCCCTTGTACTTCATTATGAGTTTCCATGTTTAAAATTTAACCTTTAAAGACATGGGCAGTGTGTAATATGCACCATAAATGGTTTCAGTTTTTTAAAGCATACTAAATAACTTTTAATGATAATTATTTCAGACAGAAAACAAAAATATTTTAGAACTATTAGCTAGAAAATTTAAAAGAGAACTTTGAAAGATAACACATTCTAAGTCTATTTTATTTATCAAAGTTTGAATTCTATTAAAAAAATAAAAAATAACTTACATGTTTGGAAATATCCTCATGCTCCAATATATATTTGAGATGCGAAAGAAGGTCTTCCTGAATTTCTAAACAACACCATCTAAAAACAGAAATTAAAAAATAATACAACAGGCATATATATACAAAAAATTTAAATTTCTATTAACATCTATATGAAGTCAAAAACTTATTTGCCATTATCTTATCAAGCATACCTTAAGATGTATGATTTTTTAAAGCAAAAAATGTAATTATTCGAAAATGTTGGGTTTATTCAAAATGAATACTTTTCTATAAATATGTTATAGGTACACTGTAAACGTGTGATTATCCACCAATACCAATTATGGGACCAACAGTGTAGTAGATGATCAGCCTTACTAAAATTACATATCTGTATAAGAATAATTAAAAGTTATATCAGAAACACAAAAACAAACTTTTCCTCATAAAAAAATGATATATAATTTATTCTATGTTATGTTATACAATTGAAACTAGTAACAAAATACCACATATGCTGGGAATGAATCCTAATTTATTGAAGTAGCTATGTAAGATTATTTAGTTTATTCTGTTAATTAGTTATAATAAAAAAAAATACTAATTCTGATTTAGCATTAGTATTAATACAGTATTTTAATGATAATTTTATTCACAAAATTATTACTGGTAATCAATTTTTGTAAAAACAAAGTAATTTTGATCGTCATGTATTTATATATTTTTGTAATTACTTTAAATTGTGTTTAGTAGTACTAGTAAATACATTTTTTTTTTTCAAACATTCTGAACCTTCTTCGTTAACTCAAAAAATCCATTTACAGCTGGCTTCAGGGCCGTAACTATAAAGTTGGGGGCCCCGGGGCAAACTAGTGAGGCCCCTTGCGCCTGGGGCAAGTTAAAATTTTGCCCCGGTTGCAGTTTTTTTTTCTTTTCGCATTCCGCTGTTTAAAGGAAACACAGTATGATAAGCCCAAAAATTATTAAAAAACGTAAGATTGGGTAACCCTATTCGGAAGGCACTTGGGGGCAATGCAATTTTTGCCGATCACACTGAAGCTAATATAGGGGAGGAAATACGGACTTCTGATTGGTTGAATACTTTAAAAAGCATTTTGTTTAAATTCATTTTTGAGTTTATGTAACTTAATCATGCATTTCTGTTTAAAAAAAATTTTGAGAGATGGATTTCGATATTTTTTTTTCTGATTTTAATAGATAAGAAAATTTTCTAGAATATTTTAGATGCTTTTTATATAATTCAACCGATCAGAAGCCCATGTTTTCTTCCTTAGTAGCTTCAGTGAGATCCGCAAACATGCAGGGGTAACATGACACATTCCACTCGACATTCTGCTGTCTGCTCTAGAGCTGCTTTTACATGCGAAGCATATATAGTATATCGACGGACACGCAAAAATATTTACTCTAGCCGATTGATTTTTTTAATTACTAACTTTTAGCCAGATGCTGGCATTTTATAAGAAGTTAGACTAGAAATTAAAATCAATAATTTTTTTAACCATCAGTTTGGGGCCCCCGGGGCAGTGCCCCGGCTGTCCTGGCGGTACTTACGGCCCTGGCTGGCTTAATATAACAATGCAAGAAACTAGTCATATCAGACACAAATCTACCTTTTAAATTAACTTGGTTTTTTAACATATACATTTTGTTGATTTATTTTTAATGCAAAATTATACCCAGGTTTCACTGATACATGAACAGTTTAGCTGTTATATATATGACAATTTCCCCCAGAGGGTTTCAGGAGGGCGCTCTGTCCCTCCTGCCCTTTAATTTAAAAAATGGCGCCCCTCTTGCCATTCATCCAAAAACTAGCGCCCCTCTTGCCCCTCATCCAAAAAATAGTGCCCTTCTTTCCCCACATTTGAAAAAACGCAGCCCTTTAGCGATGATGCGGACGCGCTATAACGTGTAAATTATGTAAAAAATCGGCAACGGAACGAAAAAAATAGCTCTTACGCGTCCCACAAGTCGTGTAATTTCGTCAGAAAGTTGTGAAAAAAAGTCAAATTTCACAAAATAAAATCACGAAATAACGACTGATTTCCGACGAAATTCGCGAAAAAAATGACTAATTTCGTCACAAAATCGCTACGAAAAAATTTGTCAAACAATTCTTGAAAAACGGCAATTTTAGTCAAAAAATCAGGATAAAACTGCATATTTCGTCAAAAGATTTGTGGAAAAATGGCAAATTTCGTACACAATAAATAAAATCGCAATAAAACGGAAAATTCTGTCTCAAGAATTTGCGAAAAACGGCTAATTTTGACAAAAATTCGCGAAAAAACGCCAAAATTTGTCAAAATATCCAAAAAAAAAACAGCAGATTTCGTCAAAAGATCGCGAAAAAATGCAATTTTCATCAAAGAGACACACACACAAAAAAAGTTAATGCCAGAAGTAAATTTTTCTGTTCTAAAAACTAATTTTCCTGCTTCATAATTGTGTTTTTAATGCTCAAAAAGCAGATTTTCCTGCTTCACAATCAAGGTGTGTGAAAAGAAAATTGTACCCGAGGCATAATTAGAATTAAAGGCTTTCTCCCTCCCAACTTTTTCTTGTGACAGCCCAAAAATGATGTTTGCGTAATATAAATTTGGCAACCCCCTAAATTTCTCCGGGGCGACCTTCTCCGTCGCCCCCCCCCCCCCCCCCCTGTTCACAATCCTCTTTTGAGTGCCCAAAACTTTCTAAATGTGAATCCTGAAAGCACCCATTAACAAAACAAAAAGAACCCTTTATTCAACAAAACTATTCTTAAAAATAAATAAATAAATAAAAATAAAAAAAAATGTCTTATTTAATAAATCAAGCTTGCCCCTTATCAATCTTTAAACAAAAACAGTAGTTTTTTTTGCGATCTTTCACGAAATTTGTCGTTTTTTCGTGATTTTTTTTTTTTTTTTTTTGCAAATTGTGCCTTTTTTGCAACCTTTAACAAAATCTGCTGTTTTTTTGCGATCTTGTAACAAAATTGATCTTTTTTTCTCTTTGTTCGATTTTTTGTTTTTCTTGATTTTTTGAACCGCTAGATTCAACTCTATAAAAGTGCCTTTAAAAATCAAAAAAGTGCCCTGAAGAATGTAAAAAGTGCCCTTTTCAGAACAGTAGAGCCCTGCCCCTTTTTAAACCTGGGGGAAACTCTGTATATGAAAATTAGAAATTAAAGTGTTTAAAAAAAATTCGATAAAATCTGAAAAAGCCCAGGTTTTTTCAGAAAAACACTGGTTTTTTCAAACCCTGCCGATTAATGAAATTTAAAATTTTTCCATTGATCATAGACAACATCAGCGATTTTTCCATTTCATATCAATCTATTGTGCGATTTTTTTTTTTCTCCTAATGACACAATGTGCTTTTTTGTGACCAATCAACAAAATTTGCAATTTTTTCAAGCCTAATCGACAAAATTCACAATTTTGCCATGTTCGAAGAATGCTATTTTCAATTCTTTCCACTAATATTTTTTATTTTTTCACGCCTGATTGAAAAAATTAGAGATTTCTACAAAGTCTATCGAGAAACTTCGAGATTCGTACGAAGTCTATCGAGAAACTTCGAGATTCGTATGCAGTCTATCGAGAAACTTCGAGATTCGTATGCAGTCTATCGAGAAACTTCGAGATTCGTATGCAGTCTATCGAGAAACTTCGAGATTCGTATGCAGTCTATCGAGAAACTTCGAGATTCGTACGCAGTCTATCAAGAAACTTCGAGATTCGTACGCAGTCTATCGAGAAACTTTGAGATTCGTACGAAGTCTATCGAGAAACTGCGAGATTCGTACGAAGTCTATCGAGAAACTTCGAGATTCGTACGAAGTCTATCGAGAAACTTCGAGATTCATACGAAGTCTATCAAGAAACTTCGAGATTCGTACGAAGTCTATCGAGAAACTTCGAGATTCGTACGAAGTCTATCGAGAAACTTCGAGATTCGTACGAAGTCTATCGAGAAACTTCGAGATTCCTACAAAGTCTATCGAGAAACTTCAAGATTCGTATGACGTCAATCAACAACATTCGAGATTTTTACAAAGTCGATCGACAAACATAGGTACAAGAAGTCTATCTGTGAAATATTTTCTGAGTATTAGAAGTAATTAAATGAAAAGGGGTTAGAAGATTTCTAAGCATGGGTGCAAGTTTGAAATTTTGCCAAGACTGAAAATATTTTGACACCTCACCCTCCCACTGATTGAGAACATAAGCACGTAACTCTTGTTTTTTTCCATGACCATATGATGAAATTAGTTTCTTCCCCCCCCCCTCCCCGCCCCCCGATCGTTCAACAAAATTTTCTACAATATTTTGCTGAAATTTGTGATTTCTTTACGATTTTAAACCGAAACTTGCGATTTTCCACTGAAATTTGTGATTTTTCTACAGTTTTCAGCAGAAATCTGTTTTTTCGATGAAATTCGCGTCCTTTTTCGCTATCCTTCAACAAAAATTTCATTTTCTCTGCTATCATTTGATGAACTTCGTGGGTTTTTTGCAATCATTTCATGGAAATCACGTTTTTTCTCGATCTTTTGGCAAAATTTGCAGCTTTTCCCCAATCCTTCGTTTAAATTCACACCTTTATTGCAATCCTTTGACAAAAAGTGTACTTATTTTGTATTCTTCGACCGGAAATAGCATCTTTTTTGCAAGTATTCAACGGAAATAGTGTCTTTTTCGTGATCCTTTAACAGAAATCACATCTTTCCACGATGCTTTGGCAAAGTTCGCATTTTTTTCACGATCCTTTAACAGAAATCGTGTTTTTACTGCAATCATTTGATGAAAATTGTGGAATTTTTTGCAATCATTTGATGGAAATCTCCTCTTTTTCTCAATCCTTTGACAAAATTCGCGACTTTTCCACGATCCTTTGACAAAATTCATGTCTTTTCCACGATCATTTGATTAAATTTACACGTTTTTTCACTTTTTTGCGATCCTTTGACAAAAATTGTATCTACTCAGTATTCTTTGACTGGAAATAGCATCTTTTTCATGATTTTTTTGACAGAAATTGCGTCTTTTTCGTGATTCTTCTATGGAAATAGCATCTTTTCTGCAATTCTTCGACAGAAATAGCATCTTTCTAGCAATTCTTCGACGGAAATAGCATCTTTCTCGCGATTGTTCGACGGAAATAGCATCTTTCTCGCGATTGTTCGACGGAAATAGCATCTTTCTCGCGATTCTTTGACAGAAATAGCATCTTTCTTGCGATTCTTTGACAGAAATAGCATCTTTCTAGCGATTCTTTGACAGAAATAGCATCTTTCTTGCGATTCTTTGACAGAAATAGCATCTTTCTTGCGATTCTTTGACAGAAATAGCATCTTTCTTGCGATTCTTTGACAGGTGTTGCATTTTTTATGCAACTTTTTGACAGAAAACTCATCTTTTTTTGCAATCCTTTGACAGAGACTGCGTCTATTTTGCATTCTCTGACTGAGATGATATCTGTTCCACAATCTTTTAACAGGAATTGCATTTTATTCGCAAGCTTTTGATAAAAATCGTGCCTTTTTTCACAATCCTTTGATGATATTAGTGTTTTTTGCGATCTTTCGGCAGAAATAGTGTTTTTTACGATCCTTCGACAAAAATCGTGTTTTTTTTTCACAAGCTTTTGACGGCAAACGTGTCTTTTTTGCAGTCCCTTGACAAAAATAGCAGTTTTTTCCGCGATCATTTCACGAAAATCATGTTTTTTTTCCTGCGATCCTTTGATGAAAAGCACATGTTTTTCACTATCCACTTCCATCCTAGGAGATTTTTCCATCTCGTTTCCGTCCTCAGGAACTTTTAAGAGACCGAATTCCATCTCAGGACTGAAAAACTTGCACCTATGTCTCTAAGCCTTGCATTACGGCTAAAAAATTGATTTCTTACAATAAAAGAAAGTGATTAAATGTTCTTGACAGTAAAACTACCATTATTTAAGTATATAAAGTAGAATTTAGAATTAGTCAAAAATCTCTTCAAGACTGAAAATGTTGCACCCATGTCGACAAAATTTGAGATTTTTCCTCCAACTGTTGACAATGTAAGGTTTTTTCTGCACCCGATAAATGAAATTTGAGATTGTTAAATGACTGATGAAAACTGCATTCCCCCCCTCGACAAATTGATGAAGTCGTGATTGTTTCTCATGTTTTTCATTGATGAAACTTGAGATTGTATGCAGCCAATGAACAAAATTTCCAACTTTATGGCACCTCATCGACAAAATTTGTAATTTTTACATGAACTGATCGATAAAATTTGTGATTTTTTCTGCGCTGATCTACAAAACTTGCAATTTTTTCATGCCTGATCAACGATATTTTTTTTTATGTGTCAAACAATGTTCATGTTTTTTTGTTTGTTTGTTTTTTGAGCGATAAATAGACAAATTATTTGTTTTTTATTACAGTCGATGAAGAAAATATGCAATTTTTTGACGCATCATCAAGAAAGCTGACGATCTTTACTTGTGCAATCATTGAAATGTGCAATTTCATGCATCTGATAGAAAAAATTTTCGATTTTTCCAAGCTTGATTGACAAAACTTGTGATTTTTCCGTGCCTGACCTTTGAAATTCGATATTTTTTCTGCACCTCATTGGCAAAATTCATGATTTTTCTATTTCTTATAAGCAAAATTTGAGATTTTCCACACCCTATCAACCTAATTTAAACTTCCATTTTTAATTCATATCGTAAAAAACAAAGTCCCATTAATCTGCCCCCGCCCCCAATCAAATGTGAAGGAAAATCATAAAATAAGAGGGAAGCATTTACATATTAAAATTGTAGTACATATCTATGGATGGTGGTGGTGATAGGGGGATGCTAATGGCTGATCGTCACAAAGTATGCATTATTTTAATTAAGTGAAACTCAGACTTCTGACGAAATTCACTTTTTTTTAAAAAGTATTTTGACAAAATGTGTTTTTCACGACCATTTGATGATAATCGCACTTTTTTTGATGGCCTTTTCAAAGAATTTGGCATTTATCCATGATCCTTTAGCAAAATTCAGTTTTTTACAGCCCTTTTAGAGAAAATTTGCATATTTTCTGAGATTCTTCAACAAAATTTGCATATTTTCTGTAATCCTTCGGTAAAAGTCGCATATTATTTGCAATTTTTCAGCAAAATTTGCATATTTTTCTTTCTTGTCTTTAAACAGAATTCATTATTTTTCTACAATCTTAACTTGTCCCATATTTGTGAGGCAACTCCTGGTTATTGCTTAATAATATATGTTTTATTATATTTATATATATGATATTTTATCTATTTTAAGTGTACACCCTAAAAACTATTGTCTTACAACTTTTTTTAATCGCAAGTTTAAAGCCTCCTTAAAAATATAACTGTAAATGCAAAAACGGTAAGTGCTCTAACGGTAAGATAAGACACACCCTACCCTATGACAAAAGAATTAAGTAGAAAAACTCTCTTATTGCAAAATGCTGAAATCATGCATAAACATATATATAGGCAATACAAACATCCAAATGTTATGCCGAGTGTTAAAGATCCATATTAAATTTTATGCAAAATTTCTTGAAAAAGGATCCAGAAACTTCAGTCATAAAATCGAAAAAATAAACATTTAGTTATATATTTTATTAACCAATAAACTTGTAAGGATTAATCCATTTACAGAGGATAAAAAAGTAATAAATACTGCTAATAAATGCTACAAAAATTCTTTGGCTAGTTCATGCTTTATAAACTATACAAGTCTTTTGTATATGAAATAATTTTGTATCTATACCAAAACAAATTATGGTTTGTTATTAAACAATTATGAGATGAATAAAACTTTTACAAGATTGATTATATTTACTTTAATACTCAGTCTTAAAAAATTAACTATCAATATACATTCTTTTCGTCAAAAAGGATTCTGACCAATGACCAATAATTACCCTAGAAAGCCAGAGAATTACCCCGTTTCCAGAACAATTCTTGGTCACTTAAAAGTTATTTCAAATTCCAATTATATGCATATATATATTTAATTAAGATATTTTATTATATAACCATCATGGGGGGTTTATTCCACAAAAAAACTAAGAACAATATACCTTTAATAGTTTTCATAATAATTGGATGCTGATTTTTGATCAGGAATTACCCCAGGTGACCAGGGCCATAACTATAAATTTGGAGGCCCCAGGTGCAGTTTTTTCCCAGCACACCGCTGTTTAAATATACATAGTATGATAAACCAAAAAATGGCTTAAAAATATAGAATTGGGCAGGTACTTGGCACTGACGAAATTTTTGTCGATCCCACTAAAACTAGCATAGGGGAGAAAATACAGACTTCTGATTGGTTGAATACTTTGAATGTTTTGCTTAGGTTCATTTTTGTTTATGTAACTTTAATCGTATGTTTCTGGGTACTTACGTATTAACGCCGGGTGAAGAATAAGAATAAGCAGAAGAATAATAAAGAACATTCTTGTTCGCACATACACAAAAGATGCCGTAAAAAATGAGCAAACAACAAGGAATCCAAAACATAACTACATGCACGTAAGAACAACAAAATTGCTCTTTATTTGCACATTAACATAACTTCTGCTGCGGCGGCGTTAATACATAAGTACCTGTTTCTGATTCTGCTTAAAAACCTTTTGAAAGATAAATGTTGATAATTTTTTTTTTTTCGATTTTATATAAGAGAGATTTTCTAGATTTTTTAGACGCTTTTTGTATCATTCAAGTGATCAAAAACTCATATTTTCTTTCTTATACTAACTTCAGTGGGATCGGCAAACATGACATGACACATTCAACTCCAAATTTTACTGTCTGCTCTAGAGCTGCTTTAGCATGTGAAGTGTATGGAGTATATCGACAGACATGCAAAAACATATATTCTAGTGCTTTGATTTATCTAATTACTACTTTTAGCTAGGTGCTGGGCATTTTATAGGAAGTTAGACAAGAAACTAAAATCAATAGTGTTTTTTAACCATCAGTTTGGGGGTCCCCAGGCATGGAGGCCTCAGGGCAGTGCCCTGGCGATAGCTACGACACTGCAGGTGCCCCTACCCAGGTAAATCATTAAATCTGATTAGTTATATTCATTCTAGTGGACAAACAGCAGTAAATGTTAATATAAATGTACATAATGATTTCATAAATGTATACATTAAAAAATTGTCTTTAACATGACTGGAAATTAGCAATGATAAACAAAATAAACAATTGATAACAGTTTTTGGCAATCATTTAATGGTTCAATTAATACAAGACTGGGCTTACCCTGCACTTTATCAAATTATTTAAACAAATGTGTTTTGCGTCTTCAAAATGAAGTCCCTGATTTTTTTTTTTTTCCCAAACATGCCAAAATGCAATTTTTGAAAATTATTGCAAGTCAAACTCAACAATAACCAAATATGGTGGTTAAGTTTAAAACTAAATTGATGTTTTTAAAAACAAAATTCCTTCGCAGTTTTGTACTCGTAATAATCTCATTAAAAGAGGTCCATTCAAAAAATTTCTTTCAATAAAACAGACCTTTTCTCCGAGTTCCATTCGATAAAAATATGCTTTCATTGATTATATATAAATACTTTTATAAATACATCCAAAGTTAATGTTTAATATTTTAACAAATTAAACTTACCATAAAGAAAAACTTTAGCAGAAGGATTTAAAGAAGTAATTATTAATAAACATTTGTTGTTATTTTGAGAAACTGTATTTCCTTTTTGAGGACAATGTTTTTCACACAAAAAAAAAGTATAAAGATATGATACATATCTAAAAATAACTTTTACTTTTTATAAAATGGGTCCTAAGAAAAAAAAAAAAAAAAACTTGTATCGATTGCTCATAAAGTTACGTAAATAATGTTTTAAGAAATGCTTGATTGTTTACATTATGAAAACGTGTAATGATGTTTGCAAGTCACCTACAATATTTAAAAATGTTTACTCAGTTATAAATATTAAATAATTAGTGTATAAAGAATATTTAGTAAAGCACTTACCTTTTACATTAAAAAAAATCCACACGGAAACGACGAATTACGATAGTTTTACACTACGCTATGCAACACACACACTTCACAGCGGAAGACGCCATTATTGCAAATCAAGCCTCATGGATGTTGCCACTCTTCTTTTTCATTGCGACAAACTTGTACACGAATAATATGGCAGGACATCGATGCTAAATCAGTGTCGCGCTAGAAAATTATCATATGCATGGTATTAAAGGTGATATCGTAAAACACATACATAAGTGACATGTTAAACTACTGTCATGTATAGGATAATTGATAGATAACAGTATTTAACGCTTTTACAGAACTAGGATTTTCTATCGTCTTTCTTTAATAATATTGGCACCACTTGTATGATATAACTTTCTTTTGTCATTAAAACATGCCGCAATGATGCTTGAAAATCGATGTACTTGACAAACATGATATTTCTGACATCCGATCGTGACTTTTTAGACAAATTTGTGTTTGCTGGGTACCAGTGTATTTCTGGGACTAACTGAATATAAAGTTTTGCGAAATTCTGTTTATAAATTCTTGAGATAGAGTGTCCACAAAATTTATGTCACAGAGAGACATTTCGTAAACACGTGTTTTTTGGAATCTTTGACCCCCTAAAACGTGTAAATCCGACGAAGACCGAAATTCAAAAATTTTTATGAATCCATCCTTTTTTCCAGGTAGAGGTAGAATAAAGAAAAAATACGAATATTGCATAGATCCTGATAAGAGATTAGGTTTTCGTTTAAAAATATAAATTCTGACAAAATTCGGTAACATGTTTCGGTAACAAATTTGATGTTTATTAACCCCTTGAAGGGCAGTGGCTCATTTTTCATCACTTAATTCACTTAACCGCCCTAAATTAGATAAATCGGTTTTTATGCAGAATTATCCAAAGTGTGTCAAATTTTGGATATAGGTTCTTTCTGATAAGGCTTATATATAGTATATAATGCCTGAAGAGATTTGGGAATTTAATGGTTTAGCATAGAGGGAGAACGGGGGAATAATCTTTCTTAAATTAAATTAATAGGTTTTTACGCAGAATTATCCGATTTGTTTGGAATTTTTGACATAAGTTAATTATGATAAGAAGTATCTCTGATTAATTATGCGATTTTTTTTTTTTTTTTTTTTTTTTTTTTTTGGCTTATTAGTAAAGGGGGGGGGGAATTATCTCGCCTCAAATTAGATAAATCGTTTTTTGTGCAGAATTACTCGATGTATTTCTTTTAAATGTAGGTACTTTCAGGTGAATACCTGAATAGTTCTAAGACTTTAATGGCTAAGTATAGAAGGTGAATCGAATACAACCCCCAACCCCCTTAAATTAAATAAATGGCTTTTTACGCAGAATTATCGGATTTGCTTCAAATTTTGGATTATAGATTCATTATGATAAGGTGTATCCCTGATTAGATATAGGATTATTTTGCTAATTAAAAAGGGACGAGTGATTATAACCTCCCCTTAAATTAGTTAAATTGTTTTTAAGCACACTTATCAGATGTATTTCATATTTTGGATATAAGTTCTTTTTCATAAAATGAATCCCGGAATAGGTTTTAGGGTTTAAAAATCACCCCAGGAAATGAATATTATATGTTCTTTTTTGTTGTCAAAATATTTTCCAAAATATATTCTTAATTTAATATTTTATGTGTTAAAAACTGACAATCTATAAGTAACATTTAAAGATAAATTGCCAATCACATAAGGAACTAAGACTTTCAATAAACGTTTAAAATGGATTGCATATTCTCTATCGTCTGTTAAATGTTGAATTTTGATACTTATCATTATTTTCATTAGTATTTATGTGTTTATATATTTTGATTCTTTTTAATGTGTCAATTAAATAGCTCTCGTTAGAACTTTTTTTTTCTTTTGTTAAGCGCAAAATAATTTGTTAAGAATGTTTTTTTTTTTTTTTTTTTTTTTTTTTTTTTTTAACAATGTTAATTTAAAGCAAAAACCAAAAGCTAAATTTCGAAAATTTTAAGTTTACAAAATGTAACGAATATTGTTAAATGTTAAATGTTTTGTTTTATTCGCTCTTTATTTTGTTTTTTTAGAACATTTTTTTTCTTTTTTTTTTTCAAATAAATGAGAATTTATTTTATATAATGCGTCGATTAAATTTAATTTTTTAACATCAATAAAACAGTGAGAGCTGCTGATTTAAAACATCAATAACATAAAAAAAAAAAATTGTATAAATGTTGCTTTAAATTACTGAATATAGTTTCATTTACAACTATATAAAAAAAGAGGGGGATTTCAGATTATAAAATGAATTACATACTATATATATGTATCTTTTTATAACTCAAGAGGGCAGAAACAGCTATAACCTTTCACTTGAATTTTCACTTCACATAAATCATTAAAAATTTTAATAATTAAAAAAAATTCAATAGTGAAGATACATACCCTATTAATATATTTTATCATAATAGGAAAGTTCTACTATAGTTCAGAACTATTATATAGAATATATAGAACTATTATATAGAATAGTTCAGAATTATTATATAGAACATTCAGTTATCACTTCATTTTGTTAATGGTTGAAAGCGTTATTGTTGTATATGCAAATTTACAAAACAAGGAAAATCCAAAAGTAACTAGTATAATATAGAAATCTTAACAAACATATGCAAATGCAAATAACAATACTACTAATAATAATTCGCTCCAAAAATTGCTAAAATTACCTTTCTTTGAGATATTTTGAACCTTTTACGTACAATCGTAGAAGAAAAAGGTAACCACCCCCTATCAACTGTGCAATAAATTATTTTAGTAGAAAGTTGCTGTTAGCAAAAGATTATAAATAATGTCTACTTTTAAATGATGCATATAAAATCGCTTAGGGGGCCATTTTCATATAAAAATAAATCCAAATTGTGTCCTTTAATTCAATACCAACAAATAATTTTGCCACCATAAATAGATTTTGCACCCTTAAATTAGCCTAAATTCAAATTTTCATAAATTTCTTATTGTACAATTAATTTCCAAGAAATTAATTATTTTAAAACAAGCATATTTTAGAGACTGCATCTAAATTGAAGTTATGTACTCAATTATTGGAATGCTACAGAATGATTATGTCTCTTCTATTAATGTATATTATTTTTTACCAATAAGACCATTTTAGTTGCTTAATATCTTTCGGCTATAGCCACGACATATGTTTCGTTAAAATGGGTAATACATGTATATATATATATATATATAAGGCATAATTTAAACCAAAAATTTGAAATATCTTGTTAAAATTGGGTATTGCCGTTGAAAAAAAAAAGTTTCGGTTCGTTTTAATATTTACATGTCACCTCCCCCCACTTAGCACATTTTATATGCATCATTTAATAGTGCACTTTATTTCCATTCCTTTGGTACCAACAACTTTCTTCTACAATAATTTGTTGAGGCGTTAGTATGGTGGGTTTTTTTTTTTTTTTTTTTTTTTTTGGGGGGGGGGGGGGAGCTATTCCCATGACTGTATGCTATTCTTTTCACTCAAAACATGAAATTTTTAGCTTATGAAGTTTTTCACTGTATACACGTCCTTTTTTAACTTGTTTTTGTATTTTATATTTTTTAATTAATTTAATTGTAAAGTACTTCTTTATGTGAAATTATATTCAATCTAAAGTTAACAAAATACTATTTCTATAAAACTCAGTTACAGATATTATTAAAATTAAATTTTATTCTACATCTAAAAAATAAAAAAATAATAAAAATAAAAATCTTTTATGGTAATAAAGTTATTAAGGTTTTAATGCTTCTATTCCAATATGAAAAAAAAGCAGAATTGATTGCACTTTTACTCAAACATAGAATATTTTCCCCAAACCTAAATCTGACGTCATTTTCACCATATCAAAATTTAAATATACAACTTTCATATCTGTATTCACTTTTTAAAGAAAATCGATAATTTAATTTGATCATTTTGATTCAAAACTTGAAGTCTCGATAGCTATTAACTGAAACAGATACTAAACTATCCATATACTTTTTTAAAGCATAAATGAAATTTTATAAACGAAACAAACATTCACTGGGTTTTATAACAGACAATATTCTTGACACAACGTAGTTTAATTATTTTTTTTTCACTTTTAATAAAAAAATGGCAACATAAAAATCCAGTAGTCTGGGTTTTTTTTTTTTTTTTCGTTTTTTTTCTCTTTGCTTTTAATAAGCATGGAGTACTTCTGTTGCCACGTTTAGAAAAACGGTATTACAAACTACAAAAAAATTAATGTTTCAAAAATAAATTAAGATACGGTATTCAAATAAATCGCATTTAAAAGTACATTTTTCCCCTATACGATGGTGTAAAAATTAAAAAAGTGGGCAGTTAAGAAATACAAAAATTTGCAGTAGAAAAATTGCAAAACCGGAAATGCATTTCAAACTTTAAAGTGATGCCATTCTTAAAATGGCGTATGCGTTACGCACAGATACTTTTGGTCTTTATAATATAGATATTGAAACCACATTTTTAATTATTATATAAGTTGGAAAAAAGCGTATATTTTTATTATTATCATTTCGAGTATTTAAAACTTAGAAGTAATTTTTTTATTACTTTTTTATTTTTTTATTTGGTACTGTGTATTAGGTATAGAATTTAATATAAAGAGTAATACGCAAAAAAAAAAAAAAAAAAAAAAAAAAAAAAAACTAATCAAACTTAAAAGCGTATACCGAATTTTAAAACGTACACTCCAGCAATTATTATGCAAAGACAGTACCGTATTTCTTTTATGTGTCCCTGTAAATTAATAAAAAATGTTAAGAATGTTCTATTTTAACGTGATCGTAAAGAAATTCAAGAATTTATGCCAGTTACAAAAGATTTGGAATAGCATAATGTCATTAAAATACTCTTCAATTCTTTTAAGTGTCCCTAAAATTGAAACATTAACAGTACATACTTAATATATAATAACAAACATGTTTTAATAAACCTAAATAAGTTTTATCAATGTATAAAAATCCGAGTGTATTTACGGGAATCAGTGCATGGACAGACGGACAAACAAACAAAATGCAAAAGCACTCTTTAACTTTGTTGGAAAATGCTAAAAATCTACAAAAGTACTAAAAATCTTACATGTATATAAGAGGGCGTGAGGTTCAAACTTTGCCTTTTCCAGAAAGTAAAATTTTTGTGATTTAAATAAATATCATAAAAACTATTAGTTTTCATTGTAAACACCAAGATTTTACAATGCCAAAACACACGTTAAAACTTTCTTTCTTTCTTTTTTTCATTTTTTTTCTAAAATTATAGTTTTTTTTTTCTTTTACGCAGATTTATTAATAGAATAGGTTCATACAGAAAATTCATTTTTAAAAATGTCGATAAAGTGCGTTTTGAAGTTTACGTCCTCATATATATTATATAATTTTAGAGTTACATTTTAAGTGTCGTCTACAAATTTCTAGATAAATAAACCGTATGATTATTAGCGGAAACAATAAAAACTATACGCAGAAAGGATATATAGCCAGGATTCTTAGGTTCTCGATGAACCTAAAAAATATTCTAGCACTCCATGTATGTCCCCTCTACTGTGATATCAAAATGACGTACGGGGACAGATATACTGGGGGTAGATATCAGGCTCTCGTAGAAAGTGAAATTCTGCAGCACTGGATATCTTCCCCCTTCTAATGCAGAGCTCAAAATGGCGGACGGGGGCAGATATACTGGGGGCAGATATCAGGCCCTCGTAGAAAGTGAAATGCTGCAGCACTGGATATCTACCCCCATCTAATGCAGAGGTCAAAATGGCGGACGGGGGCAGATATACTGGGGGTAGATATCAGGCTCTCATAGAAAGTGAAATTCTGCAGCACTGGATATCTTCCCCCTTCTAATGCAGAGCTCAAAATGGCGGACGGGGGAAGATATACTGGGGGCAGATATCAGGCCCTCGTAAAAAGTGAAATGCTGCACTGCTGGATATCTACCCCCTTCTAATGTAGAGGTCAAAATGGCGGACGGGGGCAGATTTCATGGGGGAAGATTTCATACATCCCGAACATGTAAACTTACATGTAAAATAACTTTGCACTTTATCATAAATATCGTATGAAATAAAACATTATAAAAAAAAAAGTATTATAGTTAGAACAACTCTGAACAAAAAAATAGGTTTCTTTCAGATATTTAAAGACTCCTAATTTGCATTTCTCAGCATCACGAGATTTGCATATAGTATGATAATTACAACAAATACTATGCATTAGCAAAGTAGAAGAAAAACTAGAATATATTTAGAAAAAATGAACTGTTTTTTATTCATATAAAACTCAAAAATGCAATGGAAAACAATTTTCTATGCTTTAACTCAATTATATAACCATAGTTAGAGTAGTACATATACCAGTACTGGTATTATTCAAACTACACTAAAAATTGTCGAATGTGTGGAATGTCCATTTTGAGTAAATCTGCCCCAAATATTGCCTTTAGATGCATTTTATTTATTTTACACATATTTTTAAAAAGTACTTATATGTTATATCCAAAGCACATTTTAGCCATTCACGTATAATATACGTGCACACATGGGGAATTTTTGACAAGAGATGGTAATTGTCAGGTAATCATAAGATATGATTTTTGTTTTTGTAATTTTTTGTAATCAAAATTTCACATACTTTTTATGAACAGAAAATTATACAAAAATTGCCAGTTATCATCTTTGGTATCTATATAACATCATATAACGGCATGAAAGTAGTTTGGGAAGATGGGATTTTATAAAAATATATAAATTGGCATTTGATATCAACTTGATGATTGATGTTTTATCTCATAAAATATCAATATTTATAAGATGATAATAGAGGAAATATAATATCAGATATACATCCAAATCTGAAGGGGTGGTGGTGGTGGTGGGGGGGGGGGGGGTCAGGAAATTTGATTGAAAGGCATGTTTCCAATGCTTATCCATATCCATGCATGCCCATTATTATCTGCATATACTTCTGTTAAATGCATACATTTTTTTATAGTTTTAGTCTTCATATAATTTGTTAGTACTTATAATCAATAAACAGTAAATATATACTTAACTTTGAGCCGGTTCAAAGTTATACTCAAAATAGGGTAAAATGGTTAGTGCCTTCTTATTTATGTTTTATTAACTAATAGGAATTAAATAATCACAAAATATTAAACCACTTACAACATTTAAATAATAATATGCCTGATAAATGAATCTAGACACACGGCAGTGTGTCAGCCAAGTTCACAAAGTAAAAGTCGATACACCGGCCGTGGGTTATATTACCCGAACCATTTCGAGCCACTTTTGACCCCTCAATAACTTAAACTCTATTTGACCTACACAACTGCAATTTTTCGTGTCGTATAAGACCATCTTCTAATTTCTGAATCCTATAATTTTTTTAAAAAATCTTTTACCGTTCACGAGAAATTGACGTCTAAAAATCACTGTTTTTATCACTGACTCACTCATCAAAATGTTTGACTACTTCCAGGTAACTTAGGAAATTGAAATTTGGTGTGGAAATAGGTTATTGGATCTATAAATAGGAAAAAATCAGAAATCACCATTAGTTAAACATTAATGGTTTGTTAGAAGATAAATATTGGATTACAATGGAAGTTTATGAGAATTTCACAAACTATCAGAATTAGTGCCAAGTTGGCGTCACTCTTGGCTAGTATCGGGGCTAATCTCTGAAACTACCATGGTACTACGATTTCAAAAGTAATGGTACCAAAATGATGGTATTCGCCCCGGTTCAAACATAGACTATATCTTATGGCTGTGTCACTAACCACAAGAGGGTTCAGAAGTAAAAAACATTATAAAAATGTGATTTTTGTTTTATTGAAGGGCCTAGAAGCACAAAATTTGGCATGCTAATTATTTATAAGATATAAATGTTCTCTAATGACATTTGCTAAAAAATACCAAATTTAAAAGGGGTGGAAAGCCGCGAAGAGCATTCTGAAAACGTTCTAAATAGCGATTTTAAAACAATCTCAGCAAACAACAAACCGATCTTAAAAGTAATGATATCAAAATGATGATGACAGTCCTTGCTCCAACATAGGCTATATCTTATGTCGATGCCACTAACCCAAAGGGGGTAAAAGAGCAAAAAACGTTCTAAAAATGCGATGTCTGTATGTTAAGGGACTAGAGTTATAAAGTTTTGCATTTTAGAGTTAATGGGAATTTCGCGAAATATCAGAAATATTGCCAAGTTGGCGTCTTTTTTGGCGAGTATCGGGGCTAATCTCTGAAACTATGAACCGATTTCAAAATTAATGGTACCAAAATCATGGTATTCGCCCCGGTTCAAACATAGGCTATATTTTATGTGCATACAATTAACCATAAGAGGGTGAAGAAGCAAAAAACATTCTAAAAATGCATTTTTTGTATTTCTGAAGGACTTAGAAATATAAAATTTGGCATGTTAATTACTTATAAGATATAAATGATCACTAAGAACATTTGTTAACAAATATAAAATTTAAAAGGGGTAAAAATGCGCAAAAAGCGTTCTAAAAACTTTCTAAATAGCAATATTTAAACAATATTAGGA